>CM051702.1:5929127-6354127 GCA_028022725.1 Lycodopsis pacificus
AAACCACTAAAATGTGACCTGATAGAAAATCCTGACTGTTCAAGCACATTTTGGATGACTGGCTAAAATCCTCAAATTTCCAGTTACCTTCCTCTCTCAAAAAAAAAAAAGTATATATTGCATTCAGTAATTTAGTCATACGCTGCACTTGCTGCTTCCTACCACCCAGGCCTGCTCCTGCCAGCGCAGCTGCACAAACCGCAGGTCAGCGAAGACGGCTCTACAGCGCTGTCCCAGGACGAGTCTTTGTAGCTACTCGATCACACTCTGCCCAGGGAGAGCGAGAAATCAGCTTCAGTAAAGGAGACAGGGTCAAAGGTCAGTATGTGCATTTTCATGTCATGATACACAATGTGTGTGTGTGTGTGTGTGTGTGTGTGTAGGTGCTGAAGCATAATACTGCTTTTTGTCTTCCATGTGATTTTGTAGTTGGGAGTCAGTGTTTGTGAGGCTGTTTACACCTGGTAGGCTACTAATCTCCACATGAATCACACAGACAGCTTTGACATCCACACACTTGTAAAAGTGAACTGAATGCACATTCAGAAACATGCAAAGCAGCATCACAGACACTTTTGAAAAGATGTTAATGTATCACAAGGTTACATGTGCAGAACTCTCTGTTTATGGCTCTGGCATATACTGTAGGTCCTTATACAATAAGAGCTGCTGACTCCAGCGGTTTAACAATTGAGATTTAATTGCAGTTTTTAAGCTAAAATCATTTATCTAACTGATCAAATATTTTCAACACAAAGTGGGATGCTGCATTCATTTAGTAATCCACAGACCACAACACCATAGCAACACTAGACTAAATCAAACACGGCCCAGTTGTACCATCGGTCTATAAAGGTATTATGACAAACGTCTTACCGAACAAATGCCTACTCACACAGCTAGCAGACATGGGGATGCCATTTGAGCATCCCATTGACGTTTTATTTCTAGCTACCTGACTAATATAAGTCCAATACTCAGTCTTCTTTTAACTGGTACAGCTTTTCTGCATTTTGGAAAACCAAAACAACAAATGTGCTAAAAGATAAAGAGTTTTTAGTACTCGTAGCAACCCTTTCACATTTATTCAAGCTTAAGTATATTGTTGAGCATTCCAACCAAAAAACTACATACGGGTGGACTGGACTTCTATCCTACAAAGATACTCATAAAGCCACAACCTGCCATTGTTACACTTCGATATGTGAGCTTTCGAGGTGCTCGTAGATTTATTTTGTTACATTCGGACAGAGCCAGGCTAGGTGTTTACGCTTGGCTCAGTCATTAAGCGAAACAACTGCTGGATGTGACTTTAAATTTAACAGACTGATATGACTCCCAGCAACAAAGCGAATAAACATATTTCCCAAAATGTCAAACATAAAAAAACAAAAATACTATTGGAAAATGTTACTCAAACCTGACAGGCTGTGCTTATTAAGGAGACAGTATCAGTCTCAGAGACAGACCAGTACCCAGGTCAGATCCAAGTGTCTTTAGATGAGTTTGTAAAATGGCCATAACATGAGTGTAAGGTCTCTATATATGTTTGTCTTCAATGTCTGCAGGTATGAATATGTGTGTGTTTGTGAGTGATACTAAGGTGTCGCCAGGTATGTATGTCTTGGTGAGTATGTAGGCGGTTTGCATGTCCGTGTGTGTCTACATTTAGTTCATTTTCTGTCTGTATAGTGTTGTCTTTTTGCGTCTGTTTATTTGTCGTGGTGTTTGTGTTGGTGCGTGTTGTGCTGCTTCTCCCTGATACGCTGCTCTTTCCTGACCCCCCTCTAGTGCTGAGTGTTGGCGAGGGCGGGTACTGGGAGGGAACGGTCAGGGGTCGCACAGGTTGGTTCCCCTCTGACTGTGTGGAGGAAGTGATGCTTCGAAGCCAAGACAACCGATCAGGTGATCAGCACCAGTCACACGCACTCACAGGCAAACACACACACACACACGTACACACACACACACACACACACACACACACACACACACACACACACACACACACACACACACACACACACACACACACAGGGCTTATTATATACCTGCTATATAATAAGCCTTGCAAATAGATGAAATGTAGCTGCAACCACGCTGACATCCCTGTGATTTTGTGTTTCAGAGAGCCGTGGAGAACGAGCCAAAAGGCTGTTCCGCCATTACACTGTGGGATCCTATGACAGCTTTGACGCTCCCAGGTAAGAGTTACTGTACTTTGCCAGTTGCCAAAACGGATGTACAGCAAACTGAAGCCAGTTTTATCCAAAACAAGCAGCCACCTGCGCAGATTCTCGAAGCAGCAGGGGCAAAAACTGGACAAGGGGCTCTGCTTCAGCTCACAGAGTTAAGGGTACAGTAGGGTTCATTTAGGGTAAGGTCACTCCAGAATGGTACCAGAGGGCTATTTGAGCTGAACACAAGGGCACTTTGGGGCACTTGGGCTGACAAAAGAGGCATTTGGATGCTTCAGTGCCTGTTTGATGTGACATTAGGACCAGAATGAAGCATGAAAGTATCCCATTATGACAAAGACACATCCTGGTTAAATGGAGGTCAAGGGAAGGGCAGCTTGACATTCAGATTATTGCTCTACTGCGGCAAAAAGGGGCTTAAAACGCTCGGCTAAAGAGTATGGTGTCGCTTGTCCATCCGTCCAGTGTGCAAATCAAACGGACGGCCTTTTCATTATGACCCTGCTTCTCCAATGTTTAGACACGCAGCACATGTTGAGAGGGGATTTGTTTGTACGGGAACATACTGTACACATCTTTCCAGATGAGATGATTCATGTAGTGATTCATGCGTTCCAGCGGTGCTTTGATTTGTGTGACGCGATGTGTTGCCAGTGATTCATGCGGGAGGATGACGATGTGTGAGGGTTCACTGCCTCAGGTCTAGAAGCTGATCCCCCCCCCCCCCCCCCCCCCCCGCTTTCATACTGGAGTCATCCTCAAGGATGCACATGTTTACCAGCTGTGTTTTGACTGGCTGGTTTGGTTTAGTTTAACCTGGGCAGACAGGCAGGTCTTTGTCACGTCGGGATTTTAGAGTAAGTTTCGTCCTTTGTGTGTCTGCGTTTTGGCTTTGAGTTGCAAAGCTGCATTGTGGGGCGGCAATTTTAAGGTTAGCTGAACTTGTCTGTGATGGTGAACAATCAAACCACGCTGATGACTAAGATCTATTGACACTTGAGGGGAAAACTCACCTGTATTGACTCTGAGAGTGTGACTTCTCCTCATTTACTCAGCCTAATGTATTTCCCTTTCATGCCTTGCATCTGCATCATGGCGAGCACGGCATCGCTTTGAGGCAAACTCATTTCAGTGTCCATGACTTGGACTGAGCAATGAGAGAATTATTTACATAGAAATAAAGCCATTATCAATCGCATGTATTATTTACATGGAATCCCGCCTTTCCCTCGTTTTTCGTGCTCTTGCTCATCATCATTCTTCATCATTCACGCCTGCTTTTTGTTCTTTTCATGTTTTCCTTTCACCTCATCTCCATCTGTAACTGTGTTTCTCTCATGCACATGCACACAGTATCATTTATTATTAACATGCTTTTCATCAACAGCGACATTTAATGCAAGCAACGCACTCAGCCATGCAAACTCACACACATTATGTTTTACACGCATGCTACACACACACCATGGATATTTAAAACCGTGCACTGCAGCATAGACGGAGCCCAAAACTATTTGTTTGGCCAGGCAGGCTGGCATGGCTGACTCAGAACCGCCCTCACATAGGCCTGCTTTCACAACCTTTATCACTACATGTAATATCTCATGTGTCCCTCCATTAAGTCCTCCGTATTTGGCCACATCTCCCAACCATCTCTGCATCCCTCCTGTGCTTTCTATTCATCACAGTGTTGCTAACCCCCCTGTACTGTTTAATTTTCTTTCTATCGCCCTCTCTCCCCTGTGGTGTCTCCATCTGGAGGTCAAAGAGTGAAGGGCACTCTAAAGAGAGAGCAGGGCTGAAGAGAGGGATGAAGAGGTTGGATGAAGGAAGAAGGGCACTCTGTGTTTATGAATGGGTAAAAACAGACATTGTTTTTGTGTGTGCAAGCAATAGGGGGCCAAAGCAGTGTGAAGAAGGATGTCCTCTGCCATGTTTTAACTTTTCCATATGATGTTAATTATATTTTTATTAATTTTTTTTTTTTATTAGGGATGGTAATGTCAGTATATATAACACAACTATCGGATGGATTTCCATTGCCAAATATTGTACTGACATCCCAGACAATGAATCCTTATGATGTCTATGATCCCCTGACTTTTCATCTAATGATAAAAGGTCAAAATTGTTATTTCTTCTTTCTAAAATGACATAGTTTTGCTTTATGCTTGAATCTGGTATAGTCACAATGAAATAGTTTTGAAATGGACATGACTGACTGGCTCCATTTCTTTGATAAGCCCATATTGGTCCATCTCTAATAAACAGAGTCATCTTATCTGCCACTCTCTGATCCTCGCCTTCTCATTGGCAGCTGGATATATTTGGTAGCCTGGCTTTTAAAGCACAGGACAAGCCGTGACATTAAAGCAAGGCGTGATAACCAAAACCCGGCAGTCAGTGAGATGAACTGCCTTAACTTGTAAATGCAATGTGGCAATTACAATAATGAGAACCCAAGGTGTGAGGGATATGATGACTCAGGAACAACAGTGACAATTGACGGACAAATGGAGGACTTTTATGCACGTCTGCTACACCCCTCTCTGCAGATGTATTTTATACACCCCACATGTTTGTCTTGGTCCTACGTTGCATCTTTCTTCCCCTCTGCTCCTCCTCCTCGAACCCGGACAGGATGGCTGTATTGATGCTCCACAACTTTTCCTTCCATGGTGTAAATGTCTTCAACAGCCAAATTCAGTTCGGTGAAAATATCTTCAACCACTCAGGTCTGTTCTGTAAGCGTTTGGTTGTAGAGAAAAGTTTCTACCTTTGCTGTTTTAGCAACATTTGCAGCTAACAAAACAATTGCTGTTCTCAATAAAATAGATGAAAGCTATGAACTGATCTCATCAGATCTCTGTGTCATTGCCACAGCTCAGATGCTCCGATTAAACTCTGCACAATCTGTACATGCTGCTGCTCCTCCCCCGGCCCACATGAGACCCCATTTGGGCCAACATTGGGTCAAATATGGACAAGTGAGCACACAGAGTTTGGAGGAGCGATGCAGAACACCCTGCTAAACACTGCTGTGGTGGTTAGGTGTGTCTAGTGAGACACGTGCATTGCTTTTTGCTCGTGCATAGGCAACATAAAGTCTTCCTATTTGATTTTTCATATTTCTCCAACATGTAGGACTTCACTTTATCTGACTTTATGCTGAAATTTGCAACAAGAGAAAGACAAACGCATTAAAGAGTGTGTGTTCAGGTTTGGCCATTGTATGAAAGAGATGCACACACAGTACAGGACGCATTAGGCAAACATGCAGATACACATAATCACACAATAATGTGGACCTTCTGTCAACGCTTGTTTCCTGCGCCTCCCCCTTCTCCCTCTCTCCCTCTCCCTCTCTCTCCCTCTCTCTCTTTCCCTTTCTCTCTTTCCCTCCCTCTCCCTCTCTCTCCCTCTCTCTCGCTCCCTCTCTCTCTTTCCCTCTCTCTCTCCCTCTCTCTCCCTCTCCCTCTCTCTCCCTCTCCCTCTCCCTCTCCCTCTCCCTCTCCCTCTCCCTCTCTCTCTCCCTCTCCCTCCCTCTCCCTCTCCCTCTCCCTCTCCCTCTCCCTCTCCCTCTCCCTCTCCCTCTCTCCTTCCCTCTCTCTCTTTCCCTCTCCCTCTCCCTCTCCCTCTCTCTCTTCCCCTCTCTCCCTCTCTCTTCCTCTTTCCTTCATGCCCTCTCTTTATCTCTCTCTCTCCACACATGCATGCACACACAAACACACACACACTGTACACAGAATCACAGTGGTATAGCCTGACATGCAGGGAGAAAAACAAAAAGGCAGAGATGTGAGAAGAGAGGGGACAAGAGCTGTGATCATCCTCGAATGCAGGAGGGAGACAAGAGAGAGAGAGAGATACGTAGAGAGGAAAGGAAGGAGGGAGGGAGGGCAAGTCGACGGAGGACAGCTTCGACATACATGGAAGGAGGCTCTGACTAAGAGATGATGTGAGTGGCTATTTGAGAGAATCTGTACTCTCTCTCTCTCTCCCTCTCTCTCCCTCTCTCTCTCCTTCTCCTTCTCCTCCTGCTCTTCCTCCTTCCGCCACTCACCCGCCAGCTGTTTCTCTGTCCTCTCTCCTCTTCCTGTCTGCGTCGATATGTCTCCTCCTCCCCCCCTCTTTCCTTTGCTCTACCCTCTCATTCATGCTTTGTTTACAGCAAATGTGAGGCGACTGTGTGTGTATGAGTGTGTTCATGTATGTGTGTTTCCAGGTTGGAAAGAAAGCAAAAAAATATGGGGTGAGGTTAGTTAAGTGTGATTTAAAGGATTTGTAGTACCTGATAATACCTGTTCAATCATTTAAACTTCAAGACCAGCATATCATTTCAGATAGGACTGTATAGCAAAGTCCTATCAGTCATATCCATTTTTATGAATGGGAAATCATGACAGTGATAGATGGGCAGAGTGAATACTATACATTTAAGTGCAGGAGTGATGAGAATGGATGAAGGGAAGGGGAGGATGAAGAAAGAGGAGAGAGAGAGAATTATTGGTGGTTGTTTATGAGTTGATTGTATCAATGCATGCATGTTTGGACTGTGTGTGTGTGTTTGTGCATGAATCCCCTGCGAACAAACCCAATCACCTCTCACTCTCTCTCTCTCTCTCTAAATTACCTAATTTCTCTCTCTACTTTTCTTAAACCACCTTATTCCCCCTCCCGCTCCCCTTGCTCCTCTTCTCTCTCTCTCTCTCCCTCGCTCTCTCTGTGTCGCAGTCACAATGAACCATCTCCATCTCTCCCTCTCCCATTCCTCCTCTCTCTCTCTGTCTTAAGTATGAAGGGGTTGGGAGAGCTCGGCCCTCTCCCTTTCCCTTCTTCCATCTCTCTCTCCTCCTCTTCTTCCTCTCCTCCTCCTCTCTCGCGGCTCGCGCTTGCTGCTGTCTCGCTGGAAGACGAGAAGGAGAAGGAGCAGGAGAAGGAGGAGGAGGAGAGGGAGGGGAGGAAATGGCGATGGGGGCATGCGGCGAGGAGGATCTCTCCCTCTCCCTCTCCCTCTCTTCTTCCTGGCCGTCGCTCGGCCCTGTGAATAGGAGCATCTGGTTCATTTACAGGTACCTGCCATGGCTTTTCATACCCCCTACCCTCCACTCGCTCCCTCCCTCTCTCCCTCCAGGGATGGATGCATGTGGACATCATGGATGGCAGGGCAGGATCTAAAAGATAGATTGGCAGATGTTGCAGTGCATGCTTACAGACGGATGTGTTTGATTCAGTGTGTCTCAATGTGAATTTGAGTGTGTGTGATGTATGTGTGTGAAGACGGACGAGAGCTGGTGCTGCACAGCCCGGTGTATGAGCAGTGCAGCCGTTCTGTGTTTCGCTGTATGAACATCTGTGTGTGTGTGTGTGTGTGTGTGTGTGTCGTTTTATTTCTCTCTGCTTTGAATCGCTCTCTGAACAAACGTCCTCTAGCAATGCTGCACCGACAAGTGATGCTTGCTGCTTTTACTGATGTGCAGATTGATTGCGTGTTTGTGTGCATGCATGCCTAATGTTTCTGTATGTATGTTTGCGTGCATAGATGGTGTGTTTGCTGTTGTCCATCAAAAACATAAAGGTCTGGCAGGGACATTTCTTTTCCTCTTTTGACCAGTTGATTGCATGTGTTTTCTTGTGTCCTGCGTACTGTGTGGCACGTATGTTTACCAGTATGTATGTGAGAGAGAGAGAGAGAGAGAGAGAGAGAGAGAGAGAGGGAGAGAGAGGGAGACTGCCGACAAATTGGAAACAGTGAGGGAGTTTTAACGATGCAGCATGCATGACAAGTTCCAGCTTCTTTCTGATACCTCTATGGAAGCCTGCGTGGCCAAACCTGTTTAATATCTCAGCTTTTGAATATGCAGTATGAGACTCACTGTACGCTGTGCTGGATCGTCCAGCTCAGTCGCTTGTATCTAAGACACTGATGACAATTTTGGGTCACTGAGCGGCACTGTCTTTGTGTTCAGTGGTTTGATCCTCTGCAGGATGCAGTTCACAAAGGAAGCCTAAGGGGCTAAACCTGCTCTTGTCTCTAAATAAGAGAGGTCTATACTGTCCCAGTTGTCAATTTGTAAAGACAAGTTTCAAAGTTTCAAAGACAGATTTAAGAACTATGGGGGCTTCTAAGGATGCACTGGTCGTGAGCAAATGTAGGCGCCATTTCTCAGCGGCACTTTGAGGAGCATTCAGTCCAGGAATGATTCTGACTTCAGAGGATCCAGTCACTTACGGCGCAGCTAATGTCACTTAAAGTTGATGATATCCTTGAAGACACCAACGCCTGAGTTAGTTGTCTGCGTTGGTTGGATGGGATTTGAGGGATTATTGCTATGTATGCAACCATGAGGACACACATACACACACAGATACCGTGAGTGAACGTAGCAGGAGCAGTACAACAAAAATATGACAGATATGATCTGAAAGATCTTCCAAAGACCAGTATTTGTAAGAAAGACACTTGCAGCTGCCAGATTTATGAATGACTTGGCTTTCACTTTGTTCTCACTGATTTCTGACTGTGCAAAGGGCTTTGAGTGCATCTTTGCAGTGGTCCTTAAAGTTTTCATCAGGTATATTCTGCATTTTGTGCTGATTTTGGTGTCTCTTCTCACAGTGGTTTGTCATTCTGATGAGTTCATATTGCTGGTTTCCAGGCACTTAGCCTTCTAAGGCACTGTTTGTTTGAAGAGAACAAGAGTTATCACCGGCTTCAGTGACGGGGTGTAATAGTTCTTTGAGTGTTGTGTTTGAGGCACGTAATGATGCTGTCCCTCAAATAAACTTCATATTGTAGCAGTAACCCATACTATTTACACTGAGACTAAGAAACTTCAGTCGTCAGTTGTCGGCAAGCATGCTGAATTTCCATGGAGCGACTTGTTGCTTATGTTGCCTGCGGGGACAGGGCAGACTAACATCGAGAGGGGAACGTGATGTGTATGTTTCCATTTCTTTGATTCTATTTTCCAATAGTAATGTACTTCTACTCCGTCCTACCTTAAGATTTGTCTGAACAGTGGCGGGCCGTGCATTTTATACCTGGGCCTTCACTGCTGGTCCTGCAGCTGAAATACCACCTTATAACCACATTGTGGCGCCACAGCTCATTTTTAAGGCTGTAACTATGTACGTCTTCGTATTAAACCGTTCGGTACGAGTCGTTTGATTAACGCTCGAGCATTTAGAGAATGCAAAAGCCTAAATTCAGGAAAATTGGCTATTTGTTCTCAGCTGGTCCGGCTGTGGGATCCACTGTCATTCCTTAATGACAAACCACAACCCAAAGAGATTATCATAGGATTTTACTTTCACAACTTGAAAGTTGAAGGTACTGCTCTGCAGTCTTTCCTCCTGCACTCTCTGTCATGGTGCAACTCACTTGGTCAGAATGCTCATATTTGATTGGCTGAGCTGCATCACGTGATGTGATTCACTACCCATCAGCCTCTGCTGGCTGTTAAGTTTCGTTTCACGATAGTCACGTGCTCGCCCACTGACCAATCACAACACACTCTGCACCTAGCGGGAAAGCTACAGACGAACACTGAGCGGCATGTAATGCTGACGTCATTATAGGCCGGCTAGCAGCCGCTGACACGTCAAAGAATACGCCCAACATGTCAAACTAAAGATCTGATTGGTTGGACACTATGACAATCAACAATATCGTCTCCATGTACTTTAATCTGCAGTGGCTGCAGGCGAGAGTCTGCAGGCCTCTGGCTCTGTTCTTACCTAGAGACACAGAGGTGAGATCTGATTGGATAAAAGCTCTACTTAAAACAAGCTGCACTGGAAGCAGAGCAACTGAGGAAGACAGTAGCTGTGCAATGAGGTAATGGGAAAAATATTTTTATAAATTATAATACATGTAGTGTATTTAAGAAAAATTATTAAATTATAAAATAGATTTTTTTTTTTCTTTTTAAAAAAAAAAATATATGGCTTTGTGATTCTGTTTAGGCCAGCAGAGAAGGCCTTGCAGGCCCTGACGGCCCGCCACTGTGTCTGAATGTGTTTGTACGTACAGTATGTGCTCATGTATTCACTCGGTCCCTCAGAGCGTTTGAGGTCCTGGCTGGGCAACAGAGATGGACAGAAGAGAACAAGAAGTACAAAGAGACAGAGCCTTGGCAGACACAGAGAGGCTGTCGCAGCCTGTGGAGAGAATCACACACTCAATAGACTGAATAAAAAAGATCATGAGAGGAAAATGTGATTAGAAAAAGATGAGTAGAAGTTTGAAGAGCAAGGGAGGGAAGCCAGTATAAAGAGAGGTATGGAGTAGGCGGGGCCATCAGGATGGAAAAATGCCAGTGAAGAGAAAAATGAAGAGGGATAAACAGATGGAGTGGGCTGGTACTATTTTCATGCACAATGGAATTATTAGCATGTGGTTACAGTATGTTACAGCTGCCACGGTATAGATACCCTTCTGACTGACTGAATGGCTGTTTGGAGGGCCTTGGCATTCATAATGAGATAAGAGTCCGTTAGCGGTCAGAAGCCCTGAGAGTCGGTGCTGTTTCTCAGACCAAAGTGGTATAAACTGAAGTGGCCGAGTGTTCATTTGTGTGACGTGTAAATTATTATTACTAAAGCATTAAAGCACAAGTAAATATGCATTACATTTTTCTCTAATCTTTGCTTTTTTAAGGATAAGGATAAGGATTTTTTAACTGTTAGATACATATTCCTATTGGGGACTAAAGTCATTTGAGCAGTTTATAGGGGAAATGTCTCTTTGGTGGTACTGCCAACAGCTAGCAGACGTCTGAAAAGTGACCGAGGCCTCAACTAGACACAGCTTTTTGGGCAACAAGCCAAAAGTGTTGGGAACCACTGGTTTAATCTTCCACAATACATTGTATTTTATAAGATTATTTGTTTTTTAAATGTAAAATCTTGATCTGGAAAGTAACGTCCATCTATAGTTATTGAATAAATGTTGTTAAAGCTGTGTAAAAAGTATAAAAGTAACAGAACAGAAAGTGCACTACAGGCTCCACCTGTGAGCATGCAACCCCTGTTCTCTGCTGTCAGTGACTGCTAGCGTACCATCTCATGGCTTGACTCTGGGGAGGACCTGCCCTACTCGAGCAAGTTTCCCAGCATCCAGATTAAGCTGTTGCTGAGGCAATAAGCAGCGCCATCATACTGTATACAGCATCTCTTCTTCACTGAGGTTCAGGTAGAAACCAGCTCTGGGCTCGCTGTCAGAAACATACAGAAAAGTGAAACTTAACAAAACACGTCGTCACAACTGTACTGTGGGGAGTGGGGACTAAATTGTGATTTAGTGTTAGTTGGAGTTTGATGTAGAATTTTGCAGTACTGACTGATAGCAGTAATTTAAAATTTAAGCTGCAATATCTTTAAAGTCAATATTCAGATTTTGCATTTGACCACACAGAAATGTATTTTCTTCCTTTATGAAAAGCTATTAAACATTTAGAACATGGGACACTTAACATTGCTTCTACTACTATTAATATTACTACTAATAGTACGAGTAATACTTATTTATTTATTTAATAGATCATTATAAATCAATAATATAATTAATTCAAACAAACTACATCATTTCCATTAGAGCTGTTTGGGCGTCCTGTCCCAGATCAGTTTTTTAAATTGACAAATCCAATCAATCCAAAACACTTTCTTTACTTAATTTTGGAAGATGTAAACAATGTATAAATAATAGAAAAAAATATATATAATATAATATAACTAGCATGTATATTAGTAAGTATACAAATTTAAATACATAAGTAAATACCCACAAGTCCTGCATGCTACTGGTGATGATGTGGTGTAGTTGGGGAAGGGAAAAGTAACACCAGCAAGGTATTTGTTTTGATTTATCGAATTTAAAACTTGACTTTTGACCCATTATCTCCATTGATTAAGGCAGAAGGTGAACAGTATATGTCCATGTTTTCTGTCTTTCATTTCTGGCGTGTTATCTCTCTCTCTCTCTCTCTCTCTCTCTCTCTCTCTCTCTCTCTCTCTCTCTCTCTCTCTCTCCCTTTGCTAGTGACTATATAATCAAGGAGAAGTCAGTGCTTCTGCAGAAAAAAGACAGCGAGGGTTTCGGCTTTGTGTTGAGAGGGGCCAAAGGTAAGAAATGTGAAATATTCACAAACATCCTGCCTTGCAATCACACTCACTGATTTAGGTATGGTGGTTCAAATCATACTTTATCACATTCATAATACATTCTTATATGTTCATGGTGTCTCCAGCTCAGACTCCTATCGAGGAGTTCACCCCAACCCCAGCCTTCCCTGCCCTGCAGTACCTGGAGTCAGTGGACGAGGGAGGCGTCGCCTGGAGAGCCGGTCTCAGGATGGGGGATTTCCTGATAGAGGTGCTGCCATGATTTACCACTGCATTATGGGTTGGAATATAAATTACTGACACATTCTATAGAGTTCTCTGAACCTATACAGAACTAAAAAGCAAATGTGTACAGTCCTCTAAATGGGGGATGTGGGAGAGGAAATGTATCTTCATCTGTGTTTCTGTTCAGAATGTTTTATTTTTTGTCCCATAGTCCAAGACCTTGCTTTCCCCCAAAGTTATTTGAAAGCTGTTAGTAGGTTTTTGAGATACAAACTTCCAACAGCCTGTAAAAACTAAATGTGATATTTCATATATGTATATAGTTTAACAGGCTGTTACAGGCATATTTAGAACTAAAATGTAATTGATGAAAGGTGGTATTCTTCGTCCCTCACTGTCTCTTTGTCTTTGCCAGGTCAATGGTCAGAACGTGGTGAAGGTTGGTCACCGACAGGTCGTCAACATGATCCGGCAAGGTGGCAACAGCCTCATGGTAAAGGTTGTCATGGTTACCCGCAACCCCGACATGGAGGAGGGTTCAAGGAAGAAAAGTAAGAGTCTATCGACTGCACCCTGGGGTGCTACCGTAGGTGAATGCTGGTGGTACCTGACCCTTGTTCTTGGACAGCTTGACTGACCATGGCTGCCTTTTTTCTGCCCCCCCCCCCCCCCAGTCCCCCAGCAGAGTAAGAGGCTGAGCACTCCGGCTATCGCGCTAAGATCCAAATCCATGACTTCAGAACTGGAGGAGATGGGTAAGACATTGGCATGGATAAACTTTTGGGGGTGAAAAGAGAAGGGTTTCAAAGGATGAAGAGACAGACAGGGAGATGTAGACAAATAAAGAGAGTGTCTTAAAGCTGAAGAGGGGGCGAAAAACAGTTGCTGGGATAAATAGATTGAGGTGATGAGGGATGATGGAAACAGTGTGAAACCAGAGTGTTAGGAGTCGCTATAGATGCTGAAAGTGTGAAGGGGATTTGAGCTAGGTCTAAATTTAGACAGAAAAAAAGTAGAGGAGATAGTGAGTGAGTGAAAAGACAGGGAAAGAAAAAGAAAATTGGCTTCCGCTCGGGATGACGGTCTCAATGCATTTCACTGTTCTTTCAGAGGTTCCACACTGTCACTTCCAGCACCCCCACTACAGGTAACCCCACCCAGAAAAAGTGTCCGCTATCCACCCTGTGATCCCTCTCTCACTGCCCGCATCTCTTACCTCTTATCCCCCTGCACCCCCGCACTGCTCCCTGGCCCGCCCACAGCTTTAACCCCAGCGCCCACAGAGCAGTCTACCAGCCCCTCTGCTCAACACACACACGCACACGCACACACACACACACACACACACACACACACACACACACACACACACACACACACACACACACTCAGCAAGTATTTGTTGTCAAGGCAGCACTGCAGGTGAATGGGCATCACCTGAGAAGAGTTTTCCGGGTGCCACAAACATCGTGGATAATGAAGTATTTGTGAGCAAGTTGCAAAATATGTCCTTGGTATCTTTTGTTGAGAACGTCTTTGATTAATTTGGATGAAATCACACCCAGGATGAAAATGATTGAGATGAGTGATTATTGAGAGAGAAAAAAAGCAACTTTGTTCCAGGTCTTGTTGCTATGGTAACACATTATGCTTATGCCGTCTCTATTTGAGGCAAACATAGTGGGAGGAGAGTGCACGGGGAGGGTCACCCCCATTTGCAGATCGGAATGTTGGCCAGTGTTTTGGAGAGTGCTGCAGGAATGATTCCTTAACACCTGGAAATGAGTCAGCATTTTTTGCGCTTCCGGTCCCTCGTCTCAAAGTCAATGGTCGCTTTGAATGGGTTTTTGGTGAGAAGCCTGAAATAAGGTCCGTAGTTTAAACAAGCTTAAGAGATTTTAACGTTTTGTTCTATGATATAAAATACATCAGGAGCTACCCCACTCGAAATATTTTTGCTTTTACGTGTCTTAAAAAAGGCATTTGCTAACTAGTGGATAATTACTCTACTGAACATTATCACGCCAACTAGTCGGCCCTTACAGCCTCGTTGTTGCGATTATGCGACCGTAGTGTAGCTCTTTAATAGCCCAAAATCATTAAAGTGGCGTTTATTTGTAAAGATTTTCTTGCTGAAGAAGTTAGTTTATGTTCTGCAATAATCCACAGTGAGATGCTAACTTTCGGGGTTGGGATTCAAAGATGCATCAACCCTTCAGCACTCTGTTGGGGACTGGATTATATGTTCTATATGTTTATGGTGCCGTCGCTGCTCTCTGGTTCTGAGCATGCCCAGTGAGCAATTGATTATGAATGAAGTCTGATGACATCTGGAGCTGCTGGACAGGAGGGGGATCTGCAGGGCTTTGTTAGCTGGTCTCAGATCTGTTTTCAGTACTTTCTCCTAAAATCAATGACTTAAACTCGCCCAAACCGGTAAACAGCAGCAACTACCACGAGCCCTGCCCTGCTGCTGCTGTAAGTCAGGTTCTGACTAAAATGTATCCAGATTGAAGGAATCAGCCCTTTGCTTTACTCCTCCCCCATCTCCTCCCCCCACTTGCCTCCTCTCTGTGGTGTTACCTCACCTGACCAGCACAAAGCATGAGCGCCCAGTCTCAAACAAAGGTGCCAGTTTCCTGAACCCATAACTCACTTCCCTTCCACCATTAGCGCTCATACACTATTATCTAACCACTAGCACTGAATGTATGCAGTGGTACTGTATTAATTATCTCAGTGCATCACTGTGCATCACAGTGTATCACTCCAACAGACCTAAAGGTGCTACACATGAAACCATTTTACATTTTACAAATAGTGATTGCTTTATGGTAAAAGGCAAAAGGCCATGATTTTAGAGAGAATGTGCTCAATGTTGCTGTTTTAAACGGTGTAGACTAGCCTCATCATCATCACACTAAAGTATTGAAATCAACTGAAGTGATATGCACACGCCTAGGGTTGAGGTAATTCAGAAACAGTGTCACCATTACATAGTTTGTGCACCCGATATCATTTTCTAAGTTGATTGATATGGCCCACTTAGTGCATGTATCTTGGTCAAAATTACAGAAAATCTGTATCAATATTGTCTGGTTATATAATGTGTTTTACTTTAAACAAAATGACTATTGGCTGATATAAAATCAGATTTTTAAAATCAGTATCGGCCTTTAACAATGTCGGTATCAGTTAGCTATACGTTTAAATGAAAGAGTCAGTTTGACTCGACATAAAGTGCATTTATCAATAAGTATCCCAAGTTCCCTGAGATGTGGGTTTTTAATTTGCAATCGCACACCTTATAATAACTTAGGTCCTCTTTGCTTTGGCCTTCTTGTGGATCAAGGTGAGAGGAGCAGAGTGTGTGATGAAGCCATGTCAGCCCTACCATCTGCTTATTCTAATTCATTAGAATTCATTTAGCTGTGACGCCTATTTAACTATCTCACCTCTGTGATTGGTGCAGTGTCCCAGTTCACCTAAAACTCATGCTGCAAGACAACAAGGACATTACAATGGAAACAATCCCGCACTGAACTCGACAATGGTTGTTTTACAGACAATAATTTCACGCAAGTGCTGTTTACATGTTTGGATGCGCCTTTTGACAAAACGATGGCTTCATTTTGAAAACGTTTGTGGAGTGCAGTGCAGTTGGAAATAAAAGTTGAAATGAAGACAAGTTCAGAACTATTTCATGCTTGATTTAACCATTGGCAAAACATTTAATTTAAACATTCTGACAACAGCTGGAGTATAAGTATTGCAGATAACCCTATTCCTATTCAGTCCACACACAGGCTCACTCACCAGTGGATGCAAACACTACAGGGTCACCTTTAATTGTTCCTCTAAACTCCCCTGTAGACTCGTTCCTTTCCTGTTTACCGGTTTAACCACTGACTCTGTCTTTCTTTTTGTCTCCTTTTCCCTCACTTCACCGCTGGCTGCATCTTAACTGTTTAACAGTGGAGAGAGGTGGGAGTCAGCTTCAGACTAATTCCACATTTGTGTGTTTGTCTTCAAGTGTGTTAGAGAGAGTAACAGTGTGTGCAGCATTTTTACTGTAACATAAGTGTGCATGCATCAGCTGTCTTAAAGTGTGGGTGTGATGTACGTTCTTGAATATCGAAGATCGAAAAGCCTGGCGAGGTGACTCAGTTTGTCAGGCTCCGGGGAATATGATTAGTATTCACTGTAACAACGCCATCACACTTTCACTCCTGCCAAAACTTAAGTCTCCTTTTGTCCTCCTTCCAGCTGCTACCCCTTGGAAAAAGAAATCAGGTATGCTCTGGTACACTCTCGCTCAAGGCATTGTATTAATGTCTCTCCAAAATGACTTGGCACTCACCGCTCAGTCACTTATTCTGAGTTTCTTTTCTTTTAGAATTCGAATCCTCACAAGTTACAGAGAAGAAGAGGACAGTCTATCAGATGGCTTTGAGTAAGGGAGCTCATGTTTGTCAGTGGATGTTTCCTCAGTCTCTTTCTCTCTTTCTTATCCACGTTCATCAAATGTGCCCCTTTCCCCTTTTTTCCTTAATTTTGTCACTGTCCATTTTTCTGTTTCATTGCCGTGTGTCCCTTTCTTTTTCCTCTCTCTCTGTCTTTTCTACTCTCAGATAAACTAGATGAAATTCTTGCAGCAGCTCAGCAGACAATCAGCACCAATGAGGCACCAGGGACACGGGGACAGGGGCCAAAAAGAGACAGAGGACGAAGTTTCTATGGCAATGAGGTGTGTATCGTGAAACATACTACCGCTATGTGTCCTGAGATATGTGTGTGCTCCTGTGTTTGATTTCTCCCCACATACCTACATCAAAAAGTTAAAGATCCCCATTTACTGACACCCATAGATTTGCATATACATACACATAAGCCAGGTATTATCACCTGGCCTGTTATGAACAACACATGAACCAACGTCAGGTCAACACAAGAGACATTTTTCTCATTTCTGTTGAGCAGAATGTGTTGTACAAAGATTTGTAATATGCTGTTATATATATATAGCAGTATATTATGTTTCATTTAAAGTCATAGAATGTTGCTAAGTGAACAACGACAGTGAATAAGTCAGTTTAAACAAATAGGCAGATTGGCAAACAAGAAAAGTCTTCTATTATTGAGTCATTAAAGCCTTCATTAAAGGACTACACCCCAAAATGACCACTTGTATATAATTATTAATTAGAAAATTCTTGATAAATTGAATAAATAAATGGGGGCTGCGTTTAAAAAACACAAAACTATATAAAAGCATTTGCTTAACCCTCACGCAACTCGTGCATTACAATCCAAGTCTCATTTTTCCAGTCGTAAAAACTAAACCCTACTATTGAAAACACTTTTGCTTGCACAGGCGCGCTACTTATCCATGTGAGTACTGTTTATGCATTGAAGGGTTTTAATTAGTACGGTTTTAGCTTTAGATAAATGAGTGTTGGCTTATAATGCAGAAGTTTTGTGTAAGCGTTTTTAAATATAGTTTTGCCGTTGTTAAACACAGCCCCACATTTACAGCAAACTCAGCAGCTTCTACGTCACTTTAGTTTATTATTTTTGCTATCCGGCCCCCACACGTACTGCACGATTGAGTCTCACGGCACTCTCCACTTTCTTCCAAATGCTCCTTTTTGGCCTTTCAGCCAAACTATGGGGATCAGTCCGGGATGGGGATGCTGTCGTCTGGGTTGGGCCTCGGCTATGACCGTGGCCAGTACATCTCAGGTCACGGCCCAAAGCACGGTATGCGGCGGCAGAAATCCATCGGTGAGGCTGTCTGTTTTTTCTGTCTGCCCCTCCTTTGGCCTGTCTGTCTGTCCTCTGGACCAGAAGAGGTCCACACTGTGCTGACCTGTTTGTCTGTGGCCAACAATGTCTTGTCGCTCACGAAAAATGTGCACACTTTGTATCTGTAGCTGATCGTATGTTTACACTCAGCTGTTGAACATACTATAACTGTACATTAAAAGAAATATGTTTGTTTGTCTTATACTCACTCCACGACTATCTGTTTTACAGTAGTGCCACTAATCTGTTTTATTCTGATTGATTATTTTCTGGTTTGTTGCTCACTAAAGCTTTGCTAACTCTTGTCCTGGAATAGTAATGTGCTCTCTGGTGACCAACAAAACAAATGCTGTGTGATGCTGCCCAGTTGCTACTTGTTTGTGAAATACAATACATAGCACTAACTAACTTACCTACTAACAGACAGGAATTGAGGACAGACTCGCTGGCAGGTAAACGGGCAGTCAGATTTAGACAGACACTCTCATAGATTACCCTCAGCTTTCACTTTTTCTGGCTCCATTTCCTCTCTACTCTTATTCGCCGAAAAACCTTTCTTCTTCTCTTCTTCATCAGCCTCTCTTACTCTCACTCTACACCATCTGTAAGACCTGTAAATCCCTATTTCATCCAAATTTTTTTTTCTCCATTTGTAAATGCTGTACTGCAGGGGTGACTGAGGAGGAGAGGCAGTACCTTCATCCTCCAGCCGTGAAGTTTGCTCGCAGTCTGTCAGTGCCTGGCCCGGACGACATCCCTCCTCCTCCCACCACAGCTCCACCAGAGCCTCCATTCTCCTCGGCTCCGCCACTAGGTTGGAGAGCAAAGTCATCCCAGCAGCCTGTCTCCGTGTCCCAGTCCACATCCACATCTGCCCACTACCAGCCCTACTCCCAGTCAGTGCATTTCACTCATGGGGGCAGGGAAAGGGCAGGTGGTTCCAGCACTGGCCCCGGTGGTGGAGCGGTGGACCACCCACCCTCGTATGGACACACAGCTGGCCACACTGCTCAAAGCAGGACTGCTTCGCGAAAAGTTGCCTATTCTGGGGAGCCTGTTGGAGCTGGCACAGGGGCTGGAGGAGGGGCCAAGACAGCAGGTCTTAGGAGAGGCTACACCACCGCTATCCCCCCATCCAGCATTGCCACTGTAATGCCCCAGCAACAACAGACTACCCAAAGCCAACCCCAGCGCACAGACCGCAGTGCAGCTGGGGCTGGAGCAGGTGGTACCAAAGGAGGGGCCCGGAGAGGTAAGGGACCCCTGATGAAACAATCCAAGGTAGAGGACCTACGCATCAGCCAGGGTACCCTGGGGGGCAAAGGCTCAGTGGAGAAAAGCTCCATCGCCATCCCCACCATTATTGTCAAGGCCCCTTCAACCAGCAGCAGTGGACGCAGCAGCCAGGGCAGCAGTGTGGAGGCCGACGCTCCTGCATCAGGAGAGACAGATGAAGCCAAAACACCACGCGGTCCTCCTCCCGCCACTCCTGCTCCACAGCCCCCTGCCCCGCCTTCCATCCCAGCACCGCCGCCTCCATCCTTGCCTTCTATGCGAGCCCAGGCTAATCTGGACTTTACCAGCCAGTTTGGAGCTGCCATTGTTGGTGCGGCTCGCCGAGACAGGGAACGGTTGCATGACGCTCGCAGAAAGAGTGCTTCCTTGTTCATGTCTGCTGAGGAGGATGTGAGTCTAGGGGGAGTGGGTGATGGAATATCAAGAACTCAAGTGTCACAGCAACAGCTTAGCACACAGGCTGAAAGTTCAGCAACACGGCTGCGCCCGTCTAAGTCTATTGACGAGGGCATGTTCTCTGGGGACAGTTTTATCCATCACACCCGCAGTATGCCTCCTGCCTTTGGTCTTCCTGAGTACTCCTCACCTGCCCTGGACTATCAGCCGAAGTCTGTGCCTACTGACATGTACACAGCAGCAGGCAGGCAGCCAGCGCCCTCCAGTACTACCACCTTCATTCACCCTCTAACAGGAAAGGCCCTTGACCCCACATCGCCACTAGGCCTCGCCCTGGCTGCCAGAGAGCGTGCTCTGAGGGATGACAGCAGGTTAAGGAGGGGAACAGAACACTACTTCACCCGCCAGATGTCGAGTGTGGTGTTTCCTTCATCTACTGTCAACTCTCAGCCAGTGTCGTCCACCGCCCAGTCCTCCAGCTCCTCTTACCTGGTCACCTCGTCTTCTCTGGCTGCCACCACAGCCACTGTTGGCCGCCCACCCTCGCCCAGAATCCTGAGAGGAGTCGGGAGTGTGTGGAGCGAGGAAGGCGGTGGAGGAGAGAGAGAGCGTGAAGGAGGAGGGGCTCGGGAGGGGCTTAGGGTTCGCTTCTCTGAGGACAAAACGGTCCACACGCACCAATACCAGCCTCAGCCGTATCAACCAACCTACAAGGAGCGGGAGAGGTCGAGAGAGCGGGAGAGGTCGAGGGAGAGGGACCTGTCGAGAGAAAGAGAGAGGGACAAAGAGAGAGAGGGTTACATGAGGAGGGCAGAGCAAGCTGCTGATAGCTCTGCTCACCAGGGGTCCCACCCTCAGCAGCCGGGGAGACCCTCCTTTCTCAGGATGGAAAGTCAAGCTGATGCCTATATCTTGTCCCTCACCCCTCCCTCACCTCCACCTACCAGTACTCACCAGACAGCGAACACTACTGGGAGCACTGGGACTGGTCTGATGGTCCTTCCTCCCCCTGCCCCCTCAATTGATGCGGACGATGAGTTTGTCTTCGCAGACCCTCTCCCACCTCCATTACAGTTTGCCAACAGCTTCGACAGGGGAATTGGGGGATTATCAGGGTACTCGCAACACGGGATGCGCCCAAACAGCCTGACCTCCCGCCAACAGCAGGTCCCACCCCCTCCACCTCCACCTCCACCACCACCCCCTCCACCCCCCATAAAAGAACCATTTGTAAGTGGGTTTCCTGCTCATACACCCCTGCCTTCTCCTCAGGCAGGGGACTCCACTGCCTCCAGCCTCACATCTTACGACAGTGAGGTGGCTAACCTTACTCAGTCCGCTCCCTCCCCCTCCCAAACGTCACCCAACCCCCCGCCCCCTCACTCGCCCTCTACCCTGCAGCCCACCTCGATAACGGGACCGCCGCCTCCCCCGCCAGTCTCACCACCACCTCCTCCCGGATCCTATCACAGACCCTTCTCCATGTCCCATCCCCACCATCTTTACAACAGCTCACATACTCCTGGGCGCTCTTCCCCCACGCCTCCCCCACACACAGTCGCACCTCCCCTGGCCTACCGTGGTCCCCCAACACCCTCCGCCACTGCTGCCACCTCTGCTCCACTTAGGGGCACTTTCTCACATGCCACGACCGCTAGCTGTGCCGCTACTACCACCGCTGCTGCCACCACAACAAGCACCTCCACTCAGCTCTACCAGGAGCGCACACACACCACACATACAACATCCTCCACCGCTATCACGGGCAGTCGCTGGACAGGGGAGCACCACCGCCCTCACCTCGCTACCAAGAAAGGAGAGTCCCAGGAGACGGTGGTGGACTCTGGGATTGAAGAGCTGGACAGCCGCAGCAGCAGTGACCACCACCTAGACAGCATCCTGGCCAGTGTCCGGGCAGACAGGCTGGACCGAGGGGAGAGAGGACGGATCGGAGGAGGAGGCGGGACAGGGGAATCAGAAAGGGGAGGAGATTTTCTGGAGTCTTACATGAGCTACCTGGACGGACAAACGTTTGAGATGCAGAATGCCACAGTAGCAGCCTCCACCTACCCAAAAATAAACAGGTTCAGAGAGGGAGGTCGCACCAGTGATCTACACAGACAGACCAGCACCGCTCCTGCATCCTTTCACTCCCACAGACGGAGGGACGAGCAGGAAGAGGACGAGGAGGGAGGGGACGAAAGCAGCCGCGAAGGGTATGGCGTGAGGGACATGCAGAATTTGGGACGTCCTATTTCACCATACCTTGATCGCCCTCGTACTCCTGAGATGAAGCCTCTCTGGGGCGAGGGGCAGATGGCGGGTGACCAGTCCGCGGCCCTTTTAGAGGGGAGAAAGATTTACCCTCCTGCATCCAGTATGAAGCCCAGCATCATCAATGAGCTGAGCAGTAAACTGCAGCAGAGAACCAAGGACAGCTGGGGCAGCCAGAGACCGTTGGGCAGACACAGGTACACATCAGTGAACACCTTTATGTTTTCAGTGTCACAGCATGAACTGCATTTTGTGTTGTTGTTGACGCACAGCATTGTCATTCTGTTCATGTCTCACGTGTATCAGTGTGCCACCTGTGAGTTCTTTACCTTCAACAGTTGATGTTCAAGCCTTCTGTGAAAAACTGTGTACTGTCAGTTCATGTCCTGTGTAAGTGTTGTGTCTATACTGTGTAAACTCTCCTCTCCTTTTATTTCTCTGGCTTTTTCCACGTGTTTCTCTCAGAACCAGAAACAGGTAATAGAGCCACTTCCACACTTTTTTTCTGTCAGGAAGAACATAAACCTTTTACACCTGCTTGAATTTACAACATGTTGTGAGACAGGAAGGAAGGAGAGAAAACTATGTTTATGTTATGTTAACTGTACACAATCAAGATGTTGACAGGATGAAATCATTTTACTCCAGTGGTTCTATAAATAGCTGGACAATGTTTTGACCAACATGTCCGATAATTTATGTTTTTTCATCTTATTGTTTTCTGTTTTTTATCATGCTTTGCTCTTGTAACAATTTCTCTCCATTCACAGATTTTCAGAAGACTCGGCCTCAGCTCTGAGCCCTCCCTCAGCTCGATCCCAGTCACCATCTCCGATTTCATTATCGCAGCCATCGTTATCCCCGTCCCCCACCCCTGCCTCCCAGTACCCCAACTGGGGAAGACCGCCATCTCCTCAACCTCCAGCTGCCGCTCAGCCTCCACGTTCGCAGTCCCCGCTTTCCCCAACATCTTATTCCCCTTATCCCACTTCCCCAAAACACAGACCTGTCTACCGAACCAAAGCCCTAGAATTCCAGTTCATCCCCAGTCGCGAGTCCCGTAAAGCAGAATCACACATGTTCCAGCGTAGGAGAGCACCCAGCCCCCTCATCTCCCCGTCAGAGAGGCCCAAGCTGGGTCCGCCACGACCATCGTCCCTTCCGCTCCTCCCCACCACGCCTCTTTACAGTGCAATGTACGACCTCCGAGGTTCAGTCACGCCGCCATCACCTGGGAATCCTCTTGGCGATCCTTACTTCTCACCCTCTCCTCCACTGTTTGCCCCCTCTGGTGCCCCACCTCCTCCGAACTCAGCTTTGGTTGTCTCTCGATCCCTCTCTCCAACTCACTTCCTGTCTGGGACCTCTTCTCCGCCCCTGCACCCTCTCCCTCCACCTACATGCTTGAGTTACCCCCATCTACCACCACCTTCCCCTACAAAGCCTTTTGCCTCCAAGCCGCTGCCCTACTGGACCAAGTATGACGTTGCAGACTGGCTGGGATACCTGAACCTGGGTGAGCACAGAGAGCGTTTCCTGGACAACGAGATTGACGGCACCCACCTGCCCTCCCTAACGAAGGACGACTATCTGGATCTGGGTGTGACACGCGTAGGCCACCGGATGAACATAGAACGGGCCTTGAGGACCATAATGGACAGGTATGGCTGCAATTCTCCATCATCATTGACCAGCTTAATTATTTGCAATATTTATACCATACTATGTTTTTTTATGATTTGTTAATGGCATACTATATACTACCATCCTTATAATTAATGGCCAACCTTTTGCACCAATCTACCATAGCGGCCATTTTGGCACAGGTCAATTAACCAATTATCTAAATCAACAAACATCTGACAACTGCAACCAGATACAAAAGATCTGCACACTTTACTGACAGATAATAGTTTCCATTGAACATAGATCTTTGTCAGGCATTGTGAAATCATATCACAAAGCAGAATGAGCAATATACAGACACAAACACATCAGCTTAGGTGGTTGTGATCTGCATGATTGATGGCCAATCTAAGAAAAAACTCCATTCATCATAATTTCACAAAAAACACCAAATACAACTTGTATCTTATGTCTGTTCTTCTGTCCTCAGGCTGTCCAGCAGCCCATTTCCCATTTTGGTTCTCTCACCTCGGGATGGACAGACTGAGAGGAGGAGGGACGACGGGAGTCGGAGCTGAGGTTGCAAACGCAGAGGCAGAAAAAGAGAGAGAGAGCAAGAGTAAGAAAGAAGGAGTCAATGAGGGAGGAAGACACAACTGCTGCTATCCATAGTGGATTCACACAACAAATGCGGGGGGGGGGGGAACAGATTTCACACAGAGAGCGACAGAAAGAGGGAGTCAAGTCCCAAAGGGAGATGGAAACACAGGGATGGAAAAAGGGCTGACGATCCATAAAGACACCGGCTGGCGGCAGGCTGATATACACAAGTACATTCCCCACATGCATGCACCGTCACACCAATCAACAAACAAGCACCACAAACACACTTTCATC
Organism: Lycodopsis pacificus; assembly: GCA_028022725.1. Classification (NCBI taxonomy): domain Eukaryota; kingdom Metazoa; phylum Chordata; class Actinopteri; order Perciformes; family Zoarcidae; genus Lycodopsis; species Lycodopsis pacificus. The sequence goes on from CM051702.1 coordinate 5,953,970, forward strand.
TGAAACACTGTGGCTGCAGCAGGTATTACGAGTGAAGGACAGGGATGAAATCGAACCAAATACTTGAGAGGAACAAGCTAAAGCCAGTTTGATTTAAAAAGCATATTTGAGCTAGCGAGCTAGAGAAGAAGATAACGGTGTCATTCATCATGCAGCCATCTTGTTGAATAGTCCTCTTACCCATCAGCCAGCTGGTTAAATCTGTTTAGGTTTGAGAGTGGAACCCACCACCAATATTTCAATTGCATCAATGACAACTTCTTCCCGTGTGAGTGGATTAAAACGTGTCTGAATATCACTGCGGATCAATTAAGGGTGAATGTTGGTGAATGTGAGTGTTCGGCTTTTTCTGTCTGGATGGTGAACGTAGGACGACGTGAGGCAGCATATGGTGACATTAGAGGGGACGAGGGCGCAGACGGATGACTTGCCTCCTCGGTTCAAACCGAGGAGTCTGGCTGTGTGTTCAGCTCTGATTGGTTATGTCTTGTTTTTACCTCACCGCTGGTAGGGCTCTGTCCTCACTGCGGGTCCTGTGATCAGGATCTTCTGCGTTTCTCTATAGCTCTTTATCATCTTAAGTCTTATAATGAGATATATATATATATACAGTATATACATATATATATATATATATATATATATATACAGACTGGTCACTGTATCACAAATTTGTAGCAAAAATAAGTGCCCAGACCAACAGAATAAAAAAAAAGAAAAAAGAATCACACACACACAGGCACCCGAGTTACTACTATACATGCCTGCATGCATACACAACAGTAGACACACAAACACACACAAGCACTTGCAAGTGATTGTGTTCAGAGTTTATGGGACACGTACATAGACACACTATATGTTTGGATCCAAGATATACTTATACAAAAGGAGACAGACTGTGCTTTCAACTGTTAGGCGTTGGCATACGTGACGATGTGAAGAGAAATCCCCCCGAGGATTTGATTTACGGCGAAAGACTTCCTCAGCGTCGAGACAACTGTTGTACAACCATTCAGACCTTCCGTCCGAGGGAGACTGGAAAGGAGAGGGGAGGGGAAGAGGAACAACTGCCATTTTCTTTCTCTTTCCCACCCAATCCCCCCTGCTCCTTACAGGAGTGGCCCCCCTCCCTCCCTCTCTCTCTCTCTCTCTCTCTCTCTCTCTCTCTCGACTAAATCCAGGAGGAAACAAGCAGCCACCCGGCCGAGGGGATCTGAGAGAAATGCTTATATCTAGTTTTAATACTATGATTGTTCTTACAATTTTTAAACTTTAAATGGGAAAACTGGAATACTAATATTGATATGAAGAGATTTATTGTTACTATTTATCATAACTTTCATCGTCCTTACTGTTATTATAGCTGCAGAGTTCCTGCTTTCTGCCTTTGGTGACCGATGTGTCGCTCTTGTGCAGTCAGTGTATTTTCTGACTGTGGGATGGAGTTAACTGTGCTGGTTATATATAAATATATGTGTGTGTGTGTGTGTGTGTGTATAGGTATTTTTGAGCTGAAAGATGCATATTATTCCGTGCACCCTTAACATTGCCTCTATGTGACAAGAAGCATTGCAACTTAATATGAAGCACATCTCAGAAACACTTCTTACTGTTTTGCTTTTGTCAGACTGTGAAGCTATAATCAAAATGACACGTTGGCATTTATGGCCTCAAAATATGATTTCCTCACTTCAAGGTTAGTTGTGACTTAACAACATGCAGATACTGAACGTGTAGCAGCTGTTACTCTGGGGAGGCCCACGACACACGTTGAGTGAAAATGATGTATTCATGTATTTATGCAGGACTGATTTCTGTATTCTGGATAACTGCCACCCTCTTTTGATTGATCACATACACTAATGTAATTTCCAATTGCACTGACGTCCCTTTATTTTCCCATCATGCTTCCTCCGCACATTTGCATCTCATTATAAACTCCGTCCTGCTATTCTCACTGTTGCTGAGATCAAATATAAGGGCTCTCTCATGACCTCTCTACCTTGAACAACACGTCGCCTCTCCTGCTGCTTTTCAGTCCTCGAACACATATCAAACGGGGGGGGGGGGGGGCACAGATGGGGAGTTCATTCTGCTCCCGGCCCTGATATCCCTCAGTCTGCTTTTGCTTAAAGTTAAATGGAGTTTTCATAGAGCGTGTGCACATACACACGGGCATGCGAATGAGCAAAAGTGATTAAGATGGATTTGTTTTACGCAACTGCAAGACTCCAGAAGAGATATTTGAATGCAAAGGAAATAGCAATAAGGACGATGAAAACAATGGTCAACTAATTATGGTTTAAGATGTAAAAAAAAAAAAAAGAAGTCTCAAAAGTTCTAAAGAATCTCTGTCTTCCAAATGTTTAACATGAAAAGGTACAATGTATTTATTTAACTGTTCTGCTTTCTATACAGCTCGACCTGTTCTCTGCGTGCGCTCCCCTCCACTGTTAGTGACCGCATTACGCTTTCATCTGTCTGCTTACAGCTCATTGTTTATTACCACGCATTATGCAATGGCCCTATTTCCATTAGCAGCGGTGGCTTTTTCACATTTCCCTTTAAAGGTTTTGAAATGATTTTCAGCCAAAGGGCATGTTTCTGAAAGGTGAACGAGCAGAATGTGGCTTTCCTTCCTCATTGCACAGATTCTGCTTGTTTACGGGAAGGCAATGTGAAAATATCTGACTGATACAATTCTGTTCTTATTAAGTCACTGGTGACAAACAATTGGTTGAATCATTTCTTTGCAGTTAGAAGTTATCACGACAAGGTGTCTCATTGTTGCCGTCAGGAGGGAATCGGTCAGACTCTATAGAAAGCATTTCTTTTCCTTAAGAGATCTTTTAAAAAAAACGAGAATATGAACCGATGAAAGCGTACAGAATATATGTATATGTGATATGCATATACACACATTCATATAGACGTATATGAATTTCAAATGTTTTAAGAGATAATACATTGTTAGAATTATAATAAAGATACAGAAACAAAGTTATAATTGTGTTTTTGTAGTTTATTTTCCATCAGGACATGGATATTTACCCTGTGGATTCACTTCATAGGTCCCAGCAAATAGTCCTCAGGTTATGTGAATTTTGGGATGTTATACTGTTGGTACTATTGAACAATACAAAGTATATATAAATACACATATCCATACACACTAAGCAACCCCAGGGCTGAAAGAGTCTGTTCCATACTCAGGAAATCAATAGTTTCCAGCGTTGGTTTTGCTCGTCAGGCAGATACAGTATACCGGTTACCATTTAAAAGCAGTTCCATAGCTTACGCAGTCAGCGCTTTACAGTTTTAACCCAATGTTTTTAAGCTTGCAACAATGTGCACAATACCAAATACTCTATATTTTAAGCTAGTTCTATGTATACGTCTAATTTCACAGCACTACTACAACCCGCTTCCATATTTGATTTAAAAGAGACCATGTACAGTTTAAAACAAATTTCACCATTCGATGTAGAGTATACTGTATTTTACATTATACTTACAAGTTTTTAGCAGGTAGCCAATAAGTATTTTATCAATACCATGTATACAATAAATAATAAAATCTGGTGAGTTACCAAAACAGCATGAAGCAAACCCAAAAATGTTAACGCCTTAAAGTGACCGACGTTAAACGTCTCGTGTTCATGAGTTTATATAAATAATTAACAATCCCGTACTCTGGTTAAGTGTTGGTAGGAAAGTGAAGAAACAAGTTTAATATAGACGGATTTATTTCATTAATCACAGCAAATACAGGAATACAATGTTAAGCATTATAAAAAGTTCTGATTTTAACAAAAATACAACAAAATGACATCACGGGTGTAAGGCAGATGATGTCTGCAGGAAGCCCAGCACCTGAAACAGAAAGGGAGGGGTCAGATCATAATCCAACAGGAGTTCAAATATAAATACATGCGTTTGCAATCGTCTCCTCAGAGTCTGCCTTGTCAGGGGCAGAGCTGCACTTCTGTCAACACTGATATTCTGAGCCCAGTGCTGTACATCATAAGAGAGCCACAGTCACAGCATCTGCCATTAAAGGCAAGAGATGCAGCGTTAACACAAACCTGATTCAAGTCCGGTCGATACTGAGCGGCGTCACTTCCTTAAATACCTGAAGAAGAAAAAAAAAAAGCAACAGTTAGCGTGTTGTCACAGTGAACACTTTTGACCAGCTTTGGTTTATTTTCTCCTCAGAAACTCTGGCTTGTCAGGGCCAGAGATGCACGTTTCTCTTCATAAAGACTCAGAGCCCAGTGCAAGTCATCAGGGGAACGACAGCTGAACCCACTACAGCAGGAATCAATGTACATAAAAGCACTGGGTTGCAGTAGCCGACACCTACGATTAAATCATAGGTTCTAGGTATCAAACTTCACAGTTCGTATAAGATACCGTTTTTTCTTTAACATTTTCAGTGATGTGCTCCAAGCAGACTACTTTACAGTATTAACTTTCACATACATATTACAAACCTCTCTGAAACCAATCGAAGCTTTGTCTAGCAGTGGATCCACTTGTTAAAGGCGACCTGAAGAGGACAAACGCAAGTGTTACATCATTTCTATAACTAACATTTAACCAACATTCATCCATCCTCTCCTCAGAAACTCTGGCTTGTCAGGGCCAGAGATGCACGTTTCTCTTCATGAAGACTCAGAGCCCAGTGCAAGTCATCAGGGGAGAGAGAGTACTACTCAATACTACTCACGTTGCACTACATCGTATACCAACGAAATGCAATACACATGTTGTGCAGCTAGTTATGTTGCGATAACTCTGAGCTGTAGGTCATGATACCGTTAGCTACCATGCTAACATCACCAGGTAATTTAGGCGTACCACGTGGAGTTAGGCCCGCGGGGTTAACGGCTACTTTAGGCGGTTTGTATAAGAGAGCAAACGACAGTAACGGTCAACAATCAAAACACAATTTAGAACCGTGTCAGTTAGATACGACATGCTTTAGCAGACAACACGTGTCCGATGAGGCCATACTCTTCAGGTCGGGAGCCACGTGTCACCGGGTACATATTCGATAATATATCCACCAAAACAGACTTTTACTTTAATAAACCACTCCAATATCACCAACGATTCCCGCAATGTTTTACAGCCAACAGCTTATGTTACAGTTAATCGAACCGAATGAACGTTTAACGTAACGTGAATTAGCTGTGGTATAAACCAGCGGTAATCTGCGGTAACGTTATCCGCAGAACTGCAATACTAATTCAAATATTGGATGATTAAAAAAAACCTCCACATCAGTGAAACGCATAATATCTACTTACCAGTACCACCAGAGACGTTACAGTCGAGGCGGACAAACGAATGACTGATGCCTCATCTGCTTCCTCCTTTTAAATGTCGCTTCGTGTATAAAATATTGGCCGTTAGCGGCAGCTTTAGAGAACATTACCGCCGCCTAGTGGACCGGAGTAGAAATACATGTGGATTTTAAATACATGTGTTAATATCGTCAGAACTGAATTGAGATCACATAGAAGAGAAACACAACAGGTCTAGCATTTTTCTCTCTCCATTAGAAAGTAATGTAAGATATTGTGTTGAGTTATTAAGGGAGAAGTGAGTTGCTCTGAGTTACCATAAGAGCTCTCTAAGAAGCAGTGTTCCGGTGTATGGCTTGGGCTTTTATTGTGAAGGCTAAACGGAAAGAGGTAACGAGAAAAAAGGTTCTACGGACATCTGTGAAAAAGGAATAATGTTCATCTTGGTGCAGACTACAGAGCCCCGTGCTATTATTTTATCACTATTACAAAGTATAGGCACAACATAAGTATCGCCTACAGTAACTGGACAGTTGTGTAGTGCACTTATTTACGTGAAAGCAGTAAAAGCTTTACAGAACAAGTAGCCAGTCTCTGAGTGTATTTGTGTGTATTTAGAATCGTGAGTATTTCTGCCCTCTAGTGGCATTACAGTGCCACTGCACTCTACTAGTAAAGTCAAACGCAACACAACATAGTTGTGCTTCCGAGAAATACTTTCAATAAATAAAACATTTACAAAAGATGTAGCTACGCATTGTGGCCACAAGAGGGCATAAATACTCCTACATTTTAAATATGTGAATATAGACATTGTCAAAACTAAATTGAGGTAAAAGAAAAGAGAAACGCACTAGGTGTTCTATCTGCATTAGAGAGTAAATGTAAGGACAACTGTGGCGGGAACTTATACACCAATTGCCTTCTAAGCAGGACAATCATTACAGTACAAGTAGTAAATTCATTTCTGCCCTCTAGTGGCATTACAGTGCCACTGCACTCTACTAGTAAAGTCAAACGCAACACAACATAATAGTACTTCCGAATAATACTTTCAAAATAAAACGATTACAATATATGTAATTACGCATTATGGCCACCAGAGGGCACCAATTCTCGTACATTTTAAATACAAGAGTGTTGAAATTATCCGAACTGATTTGAATCAAGTTCAAAGAAGTAAGATACACAACCGGTTTAACACGTTTTACAATGTTTTTTTTTCTCTGCATTAGACATGAACTTACAAGGATAACTGTGGTGGGTACTTATACACTAACTACCTTCTAGCAGGACAATCATTACAGTAGAAGAAGCAAGTCTCGGATCCGGACAAGCTGTGTGTTTTAATAATCACGAGTATTTCTGCCCTCTAGTGGTTATAGTGAGGAGCGGCATCTGGTACTAGTAAAGTTAAACGCAACACAACATAATAGTACTTCCGAATGATACTTTCAAAATAAAACGATTACAATAGTTGTAGATATGCATTACGGCCACCAGAGGGCAGAAATAATTGTCAACTCTAAATATGAGAACATTGACATCGTCCAAACTAAATTAAGTCCAAAAAAAAAAAGAGGAAAGGAGAAATGCACCAGGTTTAATAAGATTCAGAAAAAAATCTCTCTGCATTAGACAATTACTTTCATGGACAACTGTGGTGGGTACTTATTCACATATTATCTTCTAGCAGGACAATCATTACAGTATAAGTAGCAAGTCTTTGAGCCGGACAACCTGTGTATATTTAGAATCAAGAGTATTTCTGCCCTCTAGTGGTTACAGTGAGGAATCTCAGCCACAGTGCAATACTACTAAATATATATAACTGCTCTACTCCTGTTCTCCCTTACCATCTACCACCATACTGAGTGCAGTTACTCACTGTGACCACTAGAAGGCAGAAACACTCACCGTACTGGTTTACATTAAGGATTAAGTAGAAAGAAAAGAAACACAAACACAGCAGGTCGACAAATTGCTTTCTGATTGATTTCAAATCACGCACAATTCTACCCTCTAGTGGCCACAGCACGCAACTACAGATATTTATCTAAACAAAGTTGCAGTTATTCATTGTGACCAGAAGGGATATGAATGATATATGTTATAGTTACACAAATGTATAGACGTAAATAAACACTATTGCAGCAGGATAAACGATAAAAGACTTGAACTACGATTTGACTGAATATCGACCTTACAAAGCAGATGTGTTGAGGCAAGATGTATCAATGCCTCAATAAACAGAGACAACTATGAACAAAGTATGTTGGTGGCTTTCAAAATGGGGTGTACAGTCTGCCGAAATATTTTAGATTAGATGTGTGGAATTAGTTTCAAAGAGACCAGTTGACGTGATAGGACTAATTACGAAGGGTCACAACAGTGAGGTGTATCACTTACAAACAGATTTGACTCTCGGTTCTAACGTGCTGCACTGAGTCACTCTCCAGAGATGCAGAACAGCGGTTTCGCCGGCAGATATCCATTTTGAATGTCAAAGCTTGGACACAATCAATTTCAAACAGCAGATGAGAGCGTTGACTTCTGTTTTAGATCAGTTGGACCCATGTTGTTCAGTGGGTGGCCTGAGATATGCCTTTAAGAAAACTGCCTGGTTCCATTCATATGTTAAAATGTATACTTATGTCACATCAACGTAAACAAGGTAAGTGCACTTGCCAAAACATTTGCAATCAACACTATTGTTAAGCGTAGTTCTTTCACTTACCTTCGTACGATATGAATAATGTGCCACTGCATGCTGAATCTATCCTGTATAAACATTACCGAACATTCTACTGTACTGTTCCACTTTCTGCCTCTTATGGCTACTATCATATATAATATTTAATCACAGGATCCACAGTGTTGTCATGATATCTGTCTCCTATCCTTCCAGATGTGATTATAGGATGCCGAACAGAAGATTACTGTTTCCTAAGAGCCGGTTGTAGCTGGGCGTTAACAGCTGCCTAGTTATTTACATGGCGAGTTCTGGCAAGGCAAAGTTTCACAAGTTCAGCATGTCATGAAGCAAGAGCGGCATATGTGAGTGTGAACAGTTCTTCTTCAGGGGTCTCTGACTTCAAAGAATAACACACACACACACACGCACACACACACCGGATGTATCCTCCAGCTGTGGAGGCGGGCTTACTGAACTATCCCGAGGGAGTGTTGAGGGGAGGAAGAGGGGGCATAGAGACAAGAGCATGGATGTTGAGTTTTCCTTATCTGGTTATGCTACTTTGTGCTTCTTTGCAAAATAGTAAAACATAGATAATAGCCCAATTGACTGACAGACACACACACACACACACACACACACACACACACACACACACACACACACACACACAAACAAACTACTGTGAGGAAGGTGAAGCGAGTGAATGAAAGAGAAAAACAGAGACAATCTTCAACAAGTGGTGGAGTTCAAAGAACAAGAGTTTCCTGCAGCTGTTTTGGAGAGAGAGGGTAAGAGAGAGAGAGAGAGAGGGAGGGAGGGAGGGAGGGAGGGACGGGGGGGTTGTGAGGAAGAAGAAGGAGGGAAGAAAAAAAAAAGAAGCCAACTCATCTGACACAAACAGTGGGCCAAAGAAAAGGGAAGAGCAGGAGCAGCACTGTCCAGAACGAGTGGAAAATCAAAGTGGGAGAGGACGAGGAGAAGTGTAAAGAAGACGAGACGGAGCGAGAGAAGGAGCCTCAGAGTCTGCACAAAGATTGAACTGGAAAAAGGTTTGAAGCTGCCCAACAAAAGAAGGAAAGGGGGTTTGAAGCAGAGAGGGCCCCAACATTTACAGAGGTAAGCAACTGGGAGCGGCTTGTTAGCCTTCCATGGCTGTAGCTGCATTTCAGAGAGATCTAATGGAGGGATTGAGCTCCTATTTCTGCCCTGTGAGTTCATTTGTTACTATATATTTCCTCTATGCAATGTGTGTGTGCGGTGAGTTATGTGTGACAGATGAAACGGGGACAGGGGGGAGGAAGGGGGGAGGAGTGAGTGAGTGTGTGTGTGTGCCAGACTGGGTGCAGGATTCAGGGGTGAAAGACTTGGTTGGTTGGAAACTCCAGATGGGATCTTATCAACGCGAATGACCTCCAGTTTCAGCCAGTTGTGCAGATTTTACATGAAAAGTTAGAGTTTTATATCCTGGGAGGACTGGGTCGCTACAGGACTTTGGAAAACTGGGGGAACAAATTTCCTGTCTGAGCTGCCAAGAGATTCTAAAAAGTCTGGAGGCCCCATGGTGGAATTAGATCTGTGCTGGTAGGTGGTAAGTTGTACAGTATACTCGGTGTATAACTTATAGGACAGTGAAATGGATGCAAATGTAAGTACGTGATTCTACAACGAGCTTCTAACCTTTGTAGCTCAATGAAAGTCACAATGTTACGAATATTCCTCACGACACAGACAGCCCGTCAGAAGTTCCAGTCAGGCTTTTCTAACTTAAATGTGTTTCATTTATATATGTTTATATTATTGTTATTTTTAAGTTATTTAGATATTGAGGATACAGAGGCCCACCCCAGCCTTTTGGGCGATGTTTGAATTGATCATAAAGTCTATGGAATGATATTTGGAAGGCCTATGGTGCTCTCAGTAGATATGGAGGTGCACAGCACGCTTTCTCTTCTCCATAGACAGATCATAATGTTTATGAAGGGTATAAAATCACATTTGTAAGATTACAGCTAAGTGACTTGCTTGTGTACTAAGAGGGTACATCTCACATACAGTTGGGATTAAATTGCCACAGGCACTTTGCTTGTGTCATGAGATCGGAGACTATTTAACTGAGTCAAACTTGCAGGAATGCACCAAATGATTTGATATTAGGGAAGGGACAGCAGAGCTCCCCCACCCCCACTTTCCTCTGGAAACTCAGACACAGTACCCCGAGGAGACCACGGCAGCCAGTGGACAGGAAGTCCAGGTCAAGGGTTAAAAGTGAGGCGATTCATTATTTTCTCTGACCTCCGGCAGAACACAGGGTTGTGTAATCTGTGAGACCTCAGCGGCTGAGTAACACAACAGTAAGCCGAGGACGAGCGAGGCAGGGAGAGGCATGGCATTATGCTCCTACTGCAGCACGTGATGCCCCGTGAACAGCAGGATGTGGAGGCAAATCATCGAATCTAATTGTGCGCCAAGCAGAGCCACGGAGAGACGGCTGCAGCGAGGAAGAACAGGCACGGAGGCTGTGGGTGGGTGGAGCTCTGCTGCGAGTGCATCGAGGGTTTCAAACACCAGAAGGCAAAACTGCTACGTCCTTCAATATTTAACTGGGAAAGTTTATCTTTTGGAAGTGGAACCAGACGAGCATAAAGTCATTGAAAGATCTCAAGTACTTCGTGTCGATCACTTCATTTTGAGACAGACAGAACTTTGCACTTGTTTCTTCCCTAAATGAGTGTGAGTGATAGGATGTGATGACCTTTACTCCCTATTGATCTTAGAATCATGTTTCAAAGATGGATGGCTGGGAGAAGACACTCCTTGCTCACTGCTGTTGTTACGGCATGCCTTGATTTACTGTGCACATCAACTTCCAACAGCAGCTACACTCTCTAATGGGTCTAGAGAGCCTCCATTATATGAGCGGCCATTCATCTGAGGGGACATCAGATGCTCTCCGATCACAGACCCTCAAGTAGACATACTGCACAATAAAACTGTGATTCCCAACCAGTGGTACTTGTACCGCAGGAGATACTTATGCAGTCGTACCCCGTACATGCAATTCATTTTTCATCAATAATAAAATGTCCACTATAAAAGCAATTCATATTTGTGACTGTAATTTGTCAAAATGGGGTAAGTGAGTTCATCTGTCAGGGGGCCATGCCTCACAAGAACAGCATGAGAGGACGTGGTTTCCTAATGGATAAGTGGTTCTCCTAATCACATTGATCATGTGAGAGTACAGTCTATAATAATAAGAGTCACATTCTGTACATTCACAGCTTCTGCTGAACTGAAATACAGCGTCATGGTCGAGATTGTCACTCAAGAAAGGCTCATTTTATAACACATACGATATACATATCATATTTTTGATTTAAATAACATTGCATAGTTGATGCAAAGCCCCAAAGACTTCATTACCAACACACGGAAGCTGATTACAGAAAGGCCGGTGTGCAGATTAAAAAGAAGAGCGATGCCACACTCTGAGGTAATCATGTGCTCTCTACTCTCCCAGAGAGCAGGATGTCGACGCCACCGTCAGGCAACAGCAGCGAAGATGCCAGCAATCGCAGCTTCTGGATGGTAAGACTGTGTGTGTTTTGTGTGTGTCTCTGTCTCTGTCTCTGTCTGTTTGTCTTCAGGGACAAGAGAGACTCCCCTGGTCTCTTAGGTCTCGGTGACCTTCCTTTTCTCACCAGACGGAACAGTTTTGTGGTTGGGGCTGCGTATCAGTGTGAACAAGGCTGTGCTTTTATTTGTGAATGTGAATAGTAACCTTTGTACACTGTGGATGGACGTGCTTGGGTTAACTGTGTTCCAGGGAGGTTTTGTGATAGCGCGCAGCTCATTAGGTATCTGATTGTCTGTGTTTCTCGACAAAGTCGACCGTGAAGCTCGGGGGCTCGTGTCTCTGGGGATCCAGGACACGATTTTTCCATTTTCCTTTCTCTCTGTAACGTCATTGTTCTGCTATAGCACTGCTGCATGATGTTTTTATTTGTGGGTTCTGCTGCTAGATCAGGTGTTCAGCTGCTATGAGATGTTTCCGCTTCTTTTCTGATATTACATTCATTAGTCCAAAGTGACTTTACGAACGTTAGACGGTGACTTCCTGAAGTCCTGTGAGTTTGAGGTGTGCTGGGAGGTGGATTCTGTTACCTTCAGATGGAGCCAGCTGTTCCAGCTGTTTTTAGCCTGTGCTAAGCTAACTGCCGGCAGCTTCATATTTACGACACAGACGCGGGCGTAGTATTGATCTTCTCATCTAACTCTCGCAGGAAAGACGATTAGTTCCCAAACTGTCAAACTAATTCCTTTAAACATAAAATCTCAATCATCTTGCATAAAATTGCACGTGCTGAACTTTACTTACAGAACATAATGTAAAACCTGAACCAAGTTCTGACCCTGGGTGCAGTATATCATTGACAGGATATTGTTCATCATGTTTCATTCACAGTTCTGGACCATTTCATTGAGAATAATTCATCATGATAACTCTGATGAATTACACTCACAGTTAAACGGAACTTGTTGATACTTCTATTTCAGCACAAGTCTTGAGAAATATCCGTAACCTTTTGTGCAAATTGCTCAAATCTTCTTTACTCCAATCCAGCACCAGCAACAAACATCAAACTATCTTTCTGTATATGAACGGCTTTGCACTCTGTTTACGAGACTCAGCTCTGCTTTGCCACCATGTTTTTAAAGCTGTAAACACTTCCAACATTCAAAGTGCCCGCCTCTCTAATTTGAGCGTGCTGCCGCTTTAACACCGGCTTTGTCTCCCGTTGGCCTCGATGTGCTTCCCCACTTTCATCTCTTCCCTCCTGTCATTTTGGCAGCCTGCTGTTGTGTTGGACGTGTTTCCAGGCCAGTTCGTCTGTGTCATGCTGCCGACATGCTGGAGGGCTGTCTGTCATTATACGGCAGACCTAGGCTCTTTTGTTTTGGATTTGCAAAGTCACCACCACCGTGCATTCTAATAGATGCATGCAGCTGTGATGCATTCGTCTCAGCCCTGGGCCCATATTGCTCTACTACCATCTTCTTTACTCATAGAGACGTTCTATGATGTGTCTCTCTACACACATCCCTTTGCTCTTTTCAAGTACAAACGAAACGATGATGGTGTTTATGAAATCTGCAACAGACTGTAAACCGGACTGATTGGCCTTGTTATTCTTTTAAGACAAACATTTCCCTCTAAATACAGAAGCTGGCATGAATATAGTTCACTTCTACCATTCTACTTCCAATACGACTACTGCTATGACCACTACTACTACTACTACTACTACTGCTACTACTGCTACTACTGCTACTACTACTACTGCTACTACTACTACTACTACTGCCACTACTACTACTGCTACTACCACTACTACTACTGCTACTACTGCTACTACTGCTACTACTACTACTGCTACTACTACTACTGCTACTACTACTGCTACTGCTACTACCACTACTACTACTACTACTACTACTACTACTACTACTGCTGCTACTACTACTACTACCACTACTACTACTACTACTACTACTACTGCTACTACTACCGCTACTACTGCTACTACCACTACTACCACTACTACTACTACTACTACTACTACTACTACCACCACTACTACCACTACTACTACCACTACTACTACTACTACTACTACTACTACTACTACTGCTACTACTACTGCTACTACTACTACTACTACTACTACCGCTACTACCGCTACTACCACTACTACCACTACTACCACTACCACTACTGCCACTACTACTACTACTACTGCTACTACTGCTACTACTACTACTACTGCTACTACCGCTACTACCGCTACTACCACTACTACTACTACTACTACTACTACTGCCACTACTACTGCTACTACTGCTACTACTGCTACTACTACTACTACTACTACTACTACTACTGCTACTACTACTACTACTACACCCTTCAACAGGTTTACTGCTGCCTGGTAACGGCTAACATTACGTCTGCTGGTGGTCCTTTATAGTGGGGATATCTATCCATACCTATGTATGTATGAATGAAATGTGATTTTTTTCAGGAACCCTGTGGCCACTTTCTTCGATTCTGCGTTTTATTGCTCCAGATCCTCTAGTTGCTGATTTGCATCTGCCTCAGAGATTGGCCAACTGGGTCTCTGCAGCGTTACCGTTGGCCTCAAACTGGATTCCTCAGCTGTTTCTGTTTAATTCTCAGACGAGTGAGGAGAATCAGTGCAAACCACAACGGGCAGAAAGAAGGAAAGAAGGAAAAGAGAGAGAAACAGCAGGCCACTAATACGAAGTACTCCGATTGGTTCTGATTAGAGCAAAAGGAAACTCGTGTTTCATTCAAAGCATCAAGTCTTCAAGTCTTTGAGGAGCAATTGTTTTTGTGAAGAGGGAAATATCAACTTTCAGAGATTTTGCCAAATAAAATAACAAATAGAATGAAGAGCATTATGGCTGACATTATCAAGAGGCATGAACAAACTGAGAAGAGCTGCACACTGAGTACTGTGTGAAAGCTTTTTAGTGTACCGGTATATGAAAAGTATGCGGACAGTGTTAGCATCAATGATAAGACAGAAGTACACCCGTTCATCAGCCGAGAGAAACCTCTGCTCACTTCTGTCCCTGTCTTACTTATACATGTTCATTTTATGGTATTTGCAATAAGCGCATTGCCTCAGATGATTTAACGCAACATGGCAACATATATGGTGTCCAGAAACGTTCCAGCAGCTGCCTAAACGCGTCAGTGACGAACAGATAGAGTCCGACAGAGAGCGAAAAAGAGAGTAGGAGTGAGTGCTGAGCTCACGGCGGCTGCCAGGAAAATTGCAGAGAGATTTCCAAATACCACATCCACGAACAACAGATATGTTATTATAGTAACGGCCTTGCATCTGCTGCTCTCTTGTCCTCCCTCTCCGTCTGGCCTTTTTTTCATGGCCAGGCCTCGTCCTCGCGTCCGCTGCATTCGATTTGCCCACAGGACACCTAATGCCGCTTCAGTGTCACTTGTGGCACGTGGGGCTCGACCGCAGACGGCTGCAGCAGTGTCACAGCTGTGGAAGGAGATGTGCATGCAAGCTGGACCTTGTAATGACTGACTGACAAGAGAATGTGATACGGACCAATATTGACTGTTCAATGTCGAACTGGTGTAGCTAATTAATAATGGCCACATACCACTTAGCTGTGCTGTTTCAAATATTTGTGCAAGCTGGTTACTGGCACAGCGACTGGGAGACCTAAATGGAACAGAGCAATGATTAAAGGGATAGACATTCCAGCAGATACGCTTCTTCCCTTTATTGCCGAGTGTCAGATGAGAAGATCGATACCATTCTCACGTCTGAACAGTAAATAAGTAGCCGGAGCCAGCCGCCTGTCAGGAGAGTGGCATCAATCTTCTCATTTAACTCTTGGCAAGAGAGTGTAAGTGTTTCTTCCGAAAATGTTGAACTATTCCTTTTAATGTATTTAAAAACACAGAAGCACAGAAGCACAGCACAGGCGCTACATAAATAACATTGAATTACTGGAGAGAGCAGGAGTGCTGCTATTAGCCTATCAGCAGTAATAAAAAGACTGCTGCAGCTAATAATAGCAGTACAGGTTGTAATGCTTGTAGCAGTAGATGTAGTAATAGTTTTAATATCTAAATAAAACTGTCATTAATAGAAGTAACAGTCATGGTATTAGCAACACTAATGTTAACACTCGGTAGCAGTAGAAGTAATAGTGGTAGTAAGAGTGTAAGAGTCGTGCTGACTCGGATCGTTTTATGGGTTTACATTTCTAAATCACTTTGTCTAAATGAGTTTAGTGTCTACATGCTGTTGCACTCTGCCAGGATTAAACTGTGAGCAGATGAAAATGTTTGTATTAACTGGCATTGAAATGGTGAAGATAAATAGGAAATAAACTAAAAGGCTGTAGTGAATACTGGAAAAATATCGACCATTTCTGGCTTTTTTTAACCCCAAAACACGATTATGTTATTGGGTATTAACATGAGGGTTTAAAACGCTGAGGCCATTAATCCTCTTGTTTATTTTGTGTGACCAGTAGATCTTCCTCTCTCTTTGTGTCCTGGCAGCCTGGGAACTATCAGCCCACTGTGAAGCGAACAGAAGATGCCTTCCAGGCCTGCAATGACATCGTGGCGTGTTTCCAAGAGCGAGCTCGCGTGGAGAGGCAGTACGCCCAGCAGCTCAGTGAGTGGAGCAACAAGTGGAAGCCAGTAGTGGACTCCAGTAAGTACTAGTTCTGTCTGCAGCATGTTACTACTACTACTACCGTGATCATAACATCTCCTTTTTGTGATAAGAGATGGTAATAGATATTCTTGTTTCTATTATATGTTTCATGTAGAGAGTGGCTGGTCATTACAATTGTTTCTAAAGCACAAAGAACATTTGTGTTTCCCCGGTGTTCGTTGTCTTCCCTCAGGTCCTCTATACGGTTCTCTTCTGAAGGCTTGGCAGTGTTTTCTGTCCTCTGCTGACCGGCTGGCCTCCTTACACGCCTCCATCTGTCGCTCCCTGGTGTCGGAGGATGGCGACAGGGTCAGGACCTGGCAGAAGGACACCTTCCACAAGAAGTTGTTTGGAGGCTTCAAGGAGTCCCAGGACATTGAGACGGGCTTTACACGCGCTCAGAAGCCATGGGCCAAACGACTTAAAAAGGTCTGCATTTTTCAGAGTTCTTCACAAATGGATACTCATTAAGTAAAAGGCCTCAATTCAAGGTTTATATTTGGACCACCGAGACCTAATGCACCACAATTTGATTCTGGGAATGAGCTACAGACGTTCAAAGCCAGGTGCATCTTAGTTTTCAAAATTACACTCACAGGTTGAATTGCTCTTGAATGTCATGAAAGGTCCACGTAGACAGACACATTTCCTTCGTGAACAATGTGTCTTGCGTTTTCCTGATCCATTTACAACTGTAGATAATACGTTATGTTCCGGTTCCTCCACAGTTGGATAAAGCCAGGAGGGCGTACCACAAAGTGAGCCGTAAGGAGCAGGCAGCCATGGAGCGAGAGGTACACAGTAAGGGAAACCCGGACGTCGCCATCGACAAACAGAAGAAGATCCAAGAGGAGAGAGAGCTGGCTCAACAGGAGGCCGAGAAGGTCGGCAACATGTTTCATCTCGTTCTTATCTTCATTACGTTTTGATGGTTTTTGACTGGGTCTGATTGGAATCCATCTGTTCCGGATTATCGACTGGATTTTGTCAATGATTATATATAGGCACTCTGTGGAGTCTTTGACCACTAGTTGTGCTATAGAGCAGTGTATTCATGAGTTGGTGCCCAAGGTGTTGTATCTCGTGCACACGCACAGGCTTGCGATGATGCAGCAGACTTTCCCGCAGACTGTTTCAGGCTATTTTCAACTCAAACGGCAAACAAAATGTTGCTGCGAGTCACTGGTCGTAATGCATTACTTACGCTGCCCAACTGCAAAACTGTCCATCAAAAGAAAATAAGAAAAAGAAAAATGGCCACCATTCAACGTACCCGTGGTTTAAAGGTGGACAATGCCAACTCTTTTTCCTGGCTACTGGGCTGGCTCACAGATCGACAGTCGTTGGCGCCAAGAAACCTTGAAATGCCAACAACAGGCAGGAAAGAACAAGAAGAGTTTTGTTCAACTTTTTATTTTTTTACATTTAGTTGTCAATCTAGTTTTAATTGAACCTTTGTCTTGGGAGTTAGGGTTGGGGTGAGGATAGGGTAACTTATACCTTTGTGTGAGTGTCTATGAATATGTGAATCCGATGACACCCCTGCGCAGTGTGTGACAGCGTGTCTAAATGTTCAGGTCCGTGCCCGCTATGAAAAAGTCCTTGAGGAGGTGAACCGCTACGCTCCACGCTACATGGAAGAGATGGAGTCCATCTTTGACCAATCGCAGGACGAGGAGCGAAAGAGGATTGTCTTCCTCAAACAGGCCTTTCTCTCCATCCACAAACTCCTGGACATTACCAACAATGAGAGGTGAACAGCTACGTTTTGCTCGTCTTTAGCTAAGGATGTAAAAATCAATAATTTTACTTAATTTAGCCCTTATCAAAAGCTGTTCAGCAACATATGGCATTGCTCAGTGACTCACTTCTAATCTATTAAAGGAAATAACAACAATAAAAGCAATTTAATTACTTTTAATCTGCTTAATTTGTAGGCAACACTTTACTTAAAATGGATGTGGATGACAGTGCAAGTAGATCATCTGCCAATTAGAGGTTTAAATGCTCTTTAGTTACAGTATAAGCATCAGAGGAACATACGCAGGTTAAATTAAAATGAATCCTCTTATATTCCTGTACGTTATGATTATAATTAAAATAATTGAAATGTCAGTTGATATGTGAGCAGTGATAACAGTTGAAATGTCAGTTGAACTATTGGAACTATGTGAAGTATATGGATAACAGCTCTGTGTTGTATAAGTTCAGTTCTGCATTGGTGTGCTTCAGATTAGGTATTTGTCGATCTCATTTTGGATTCTCTTATTTACTCTCCACCACGTGTTCAGTGTGAGGGCTGTGTACAATGAGCTGCACAACACATTGATGACCATCGATGAGCACGAGGACCTTCGCTGGTGGAAAAACACCAACGGGCCCGGCATGCCCACCGACTGGCCGCACTTCCAGGTATTTCAGTTGTTGTCCCGCTCCGACCAATTCTATTACTAAAATCGTTGGTTTGATGTGAAGTTCAATTCTTAATATTTAGTATTTAGGTCTGAAGTTAAATGTTTGGTAATTCTTTTTTTCAAATATTTTTTAAGGAATGGATGCCCGAGAAGAAAAACAAAAAGGGGAAGAAGGAAGTCGAAAAGAAAGGAACAATAGAGAGGAGGTGAGTATTTATTATTTGTTTAAAGAGATTGTTCTATAAAGGTTGCTGTAGCTGATCAGACATCCATCTGCCTCCGTCTCTTCTGTTTACCTCTCTGTCCCTTTCTTTTCCTCCAGTGTGATTATTGGAGGAGTGAGAGTAAGAGCTATGTATGACTATGTTGGCCAGGAGACAGATGAGCTGTCTTTTAAAGCAGGTAAATACACACGTACAATCCTACAGGACTACCATACTGCACTCCTTAAAACTAGTATGCAAAATATACATTATTGTCTTTAATTATTGTAAACTGTCATACTATCTAATTATACTTCAAAATATCATATTTCTTTGTCAATTCAATTGTCTTTTTAAAGGCGGAATGATTAGTTGACTTATTGATCTGCAGAAAATGTAATAATCAAATATTAGTCAAAAAATAGTTAACAATTCACGGCTCCGAACTTCTCCCATGTGAATATTTGTTTCTCTCATGGTATATTAAATATCTCTGGGTTTGGACAAGCAATCTGAAGATGTCAACTTTAGCACTGGGAAACTGAAATGGTCCTTTTTTTAAAAAACAAAAACTATTAATCGATAAAAAATAGTGCTGGTTGCAATCCTAATTTAGTATTTCTGTCTCCCTTCAGGTGAGGAGTTTTTGAAGATAGAGGATGAGGACGATCAGGGCTGGTGTCGGGGGATGAAGGACGACGGGTGTGAGGGGCTTTACCCAGCCAACTATGTCGAGGTGGTGTAGTTTAGACGGAAAATGGTAATTCTTTCTACACCACATGGTTAGTTTCACTGTGGAAATCACAACCTGGTTTAACGTCTAAATGTCAGAAACATCAAATCAATGCTGTAAAGAGAAACACCAAGTAGCTCTTAGCCAAAGATCTGGTCTACGATGAGAGTATGATCACACTTAAAGAGGATATTTTAGCAGACAGATATTTTGAAAAACTATCCAGGTTGTGTGATCGCTCGAAGGATTTTAAGAAATGTTTTAATATATACAGTATGCGTAGACCACTTGTACTAAAGCCAAACAATAAACAATGCTTTAATGTAAAAAAGTGCTCTTAAGGTAAATAACTAGCCATTTGGTGCAGACGTTGCATTACAGGACTGCTTTTCCTTGAGCTGTTTTTATTTCTTTACACCTCAACACATTGCTATTAAAATGCTCACAAAGCCTCTCAACATATGAAGAAAGTAACTCGAATACTGTGATTCTAAATAATCTAAAGCAGCAAAGCACAAGTGGAGTTAGCTTGACAGAAGTAGATAACCACAAGACCTGTATTTCTCTTCTGTGTTATGAAGGAACAGTTTGACATTTTTAGGAATATGGTTTGCTATCAAATAAAAAACACAATGAGATGGGAAGATTGATTTCAGTTTCATCTCTGTGTCGGGTACAGGGGAACTGCCTCTTTGAAAAGTTTGACATGTGAAGCTACTATATAGCTCTATAAGCAACCTGTTCTTACTCCCAACTCGTCAAACACTTGACGTCTGATAAAAGGCCGCCTTTAGCGTCTGTATGACCCCGATGTTAACCCCTCCTCTTCATTGTTAGATGCTCTGAGCATCTTACGTCGTGCGAAGAGCGAGAAAGTACGTGAAGGGCGGGAGTAGAGGTTGGACAGGTCAAAGAAACGCATGACTTTCCCCCAGCGGACCGTTCTTTGTTCCCCATGTGAAACGTATATGGGCACGCTGGCCCTGACACATCAGAAACGTATGCTAGAGGGTAGCGAGAGCGTCATAGTTTAAAGCTAGGGCCACTGACCAAGCGACGAGTTGGGAAGGAGAATATGTTGTTTTTGGTCCAGCCTCACCGCTCTTATCGGTGTCGTTTTCAGCCCCAGCAGGCAGCTGTTTTCAGCAGCGTAAATAAGACAGCTTTGGAGTTCTGCATACTTTGGGGTGGATAAGGATCAGAAGGAAGAGTGGATTGTCAATTACTTGCAGAGTTGGTGGTGCAATCCAACACTGAATCTCAAAATTGCTCGTGATAGTCAGATCACTGCCTGGCATGGACTCTCCACCACCATCAAGCTGTGTGAATGAGGGGCAAACTATAAAGCAATCTGCCAGCTACAGTAGAAAAGTGCTGTATAAGTGGCAAGGCGAGGAGTTTCTTCCCGTTTCCAGTCTTTGTACTGAGCCAGGTCACATTATCTATGAACATCTTAATTATCTTAATTTGACGATCATCTAAGAATTGAGATGTTTCTGACAAACAGGGCCCAGGTCTAATCATGTCCCAGACATAAAGCTATCTCTGCACAGAAGGCTTAGCGATTAAACTGATATTGCTCTTCTTCATCACCATCTCAGTTTGACGCCAAACATTCATATTTCTTAACATGTCCGACTGTTCCTTTTAAATAAGTATTGGGGAACAAATAGTTTTCCTGTCTGTCTGTTGATACTGTAGAATGTGTGACGCTTATCGTGGAGGGCATCTTTACCAAAGTAAAGACACTGCTGCGTTTGCCTTCTTCAGTATCTGTGTATGTGCTGTGTGTCTTGTAAAAACTATGCATTTTCAAGTGCCTGTATTTTGGAAATAAAATGTTAAACTGTTCAAGAAACAAAACAAGTGTTATTGAATTTAGGATGGAGAGAATGACGTGTGTGTGTGTGTGCGTGTGTGTGTGTGTGCGTGTGTGTGTGTGTGCGTGCGTGTGTGTGTGAGAGTTTTTGTGTGTGTGACAGATTGTTGTAGTATATGTGTGTGTTTGAGTATGTGAATCACTATGCAATCATCCTCTGGGGTCCTGAAGTCTGGCCTGTGGATGTTATTATAAGTGCAGAGCTGTCAGCTGTCACACACACACACACACACACACACACACACACACACACACACACACACACACACACACACACACACACACACACACACACACACACACACACTCAGACAATCACTCTGTCCCTTTTAAGCCTTGTGTCCATGTCACAAGAACTGTGTCCAGGTCAAACACTGCTCTTTATCTTGATGATGCGACCACAGAGTCAGATGCAGCCTGACATCAACACATGGCCATCAGCCAAGCAAATACACACACACACACACGCGCACACGCACACACACACATCACTGTTTATGTTTGAGCTAGCCGGTAGCGAGAAGCGCAGTGATAAATCCTGGTATATTGTTACACTCTAGTCTACACAAACACACACACACTCAGAGTTTTGCAGTAAATAAAAGCAGTCAGGAGTGTGTGTGACAGGAATGTCTGTTTCCACAGGAGGAATGGAAATAACGATGTCACCCTGGAAGGAATTTCCTCACCTGATGATAGATTTCTTGCTTGTGACAGATGTAGACTTTGTTCACTAAAGCTCTGACACTCGTCTCTCTGCTGCCTGTAACATTTCAGTTCTGTGCTGGAAAACCGCCAAACGATGGAGAATACAAAGTATACTGAAAAACAAGTGCTTTAATCGCAGTACACATGAAAATACTCCATTATTAGTTAAGTCCTGCAATTAGAATTGTACTCCAACCTGCAATAACTAATTTTCTGAATGTGACACAAGGGAAAAAGAGAAAGGCATACTTGTCCACTGGCAAGGAGAAAGGTAAACTGATATTGCCTATATCAGTTTAAACAACCTGCATATAGTGGTGAGAGAGAACCAAAACAGTAAAGCTGCTGCCAGACAGCTAAACAACTTACTGTAAAGCTCTGTAAAGCTGCAGGAGCTGCAGATTTGGGTGATAATTCTTTAAAGATTCATATAAGAAACCCCTTTCACATTTCTGTTTTCATTCGTCATTGTTATTATAGAAAAAATATCAATTAAATATCAGATATCATCAACTTTAGAGCCACTTTTAAAAAGTGAAATAAAAAGCACAGACGCTGTGTTCTTTATTGATCTCTAGGTGCTCCACTGTTTCATTTTAGCATGCCATGAGGAGGAAAGAAGCCACTGTGAGGAAAGAACAGGCAGCTTCGCCCAAAACAATCCGTCAAAAAGAAGTTCGCCAATGACTAAAAACCCTCATGACACCTAAAAATACTCTTTAGCAAGAGAAGTGGCACAAAGGCCACAGGCGGTGGTAGACATGGCAAGTAGGAAAAAGTCACTTTGTCATCCTTCATCTCGTTTTCAACAAGCTGAGGAGTTCATTTATGGGGAATGACGAACCGAGTCCATAACCTGAGAGCTTGTCTTCCGCAGTGGATTGTTCTGCCAGCTCTGATACGGACTAGACTGTATATTGTCTTGGCTTTGGTCCAGCGAACCCTTAAAATAAATAGGTTATTACCTGTAAACACACTGACAATCCTGATTGATCATCTTCAGACAAAAAATGTATTTGCTGGGGAGTTGAGCCTTCATGACAAAACTGACCCTCATTCATACTTCGATTTAATGTAAAAATTATGTGAAGAACACATGATAAGAAACTAATGATGTGAAAGTTATGAGCTCTCGCTAGACATTTCATTTGGCTGCTTCACCTGTGGGCCACTTTAGACATAACTCAGAGGCTTGTAATTGGCAGTGCAGAAATTCGATCTGCGTCCAGGGTCTCAATGCCTTTTTGTGTCACATTAGAGGCAGAGCTGAAGGGGAGCAAGTTGTATTTATGCTTCAGTCGTTTTACAAGGGAACAAATAACGGATAAAAGCAATACTGAGAGAAGGAGACTTTTACAATTTCCTGTTTCTTATTTTAGATCGGACACTTTGTTACTATCCATTTTGACTTTTCTTCTTGCCGTCATACTTTTCAGAGTGAATTGGTCGCATCTCACCAATCTCTGAACTGCTCATTTACATTCATTAGTTTCAGCTCATTTATACTGTAGGTGCAATGTAAACACACCCATTACCAGACGCTTGTTTGTCAGAACAATAATGAGTAGAAACGGCTCATTTGCACGCTAATATAGTCTCATGATATTCAATTTACTGACACCAAGCTTTTAAATACCAACTGCTCAACAGTTTTAGCTATTGCTCTCATCAGGTCAACATGCGGACACCCTCTCAGTGCAGGAGCGTTGACTCCTTAAACCTAGCCTTATTTATTGCATAAGACTTCCTCATTGGTAATCAACAAAAAAAAAAAAAATCTGTTTATGATCATTACGCAAAGGCCAATGGTCACCATTCACTTAGGTCACTGTTTTTTGCGTCTTAGTTCAGAAGACGACCGGCTTGACGTTATCCTATTGTCCAGCAGAGGGAGCTAAAAGATCAACAGCAGAGCCCTCAGCAGGCCTGTCTTGAGGAGAAATATGCACGCAGGGGTGGCAGCATAATGGGAAAATGTCTTTATTCCCTCATCTCTCATGTGGTGACAGGCAGAACTTTAGGTTGCCATGGAGAGAGCTGCTGAAATGGGGCCATAATTAACAGAGCCACAGAACTTGGCTCAATGACATATTACATTTCGAGAAGTTAACGAGGAAATCACAAAGCTCCTCGAAGGCAAATGACTCTGTATGTGCATAATGTGTACATGTGACAAATGTTTGGAGTCACATTATGAGGCGAATATTACTGTACACTGCTGCGGCCGTTTCTGCAGGGCTGATGATGAGCATGTGATCTGCCCCGTGCAGGCTAGTCGAGGACTGAATGTGTGTGTGTGTCTGCGTTTTTGAGCCTGTATGTGTGTATAAAAGAGTGTGTGTGGATGTGTGTGTGTGGTTGTGTGGGTGCTTTTGTGTGTTTGACTGTGTTGAGAGAATGAATGACTAACCTCCTTGTCAGAGAGACACAAAACATATGAACATTTTGTCAGTTGTCACACACATGCTGTATACTCTCCAGCTCCTTGCTCCAGATATACTTTGGCATCTCTCTCTCTCTCTCTCTCTCTCTCTCTCTCTCTTTCCCTTTGCTCTCCACCAGCTCCAGCTGCCCTGGGGAGGCTTCTGTCACAGCTAAGGGCCAACAGTGGGCCTGCTCAGGGGTAAACAGAGCTAAGCACACAGGAGAAGTCGCCCAACCACCTGTAGACCTGCCAAGAGCACTTCAGCACAAACCGTCTGACACAATTTATCTGAAGGATGTCTGGAAAATCCCACTTCACTCTCTTGCTTAGATAACACTAAGGCCACTGGTGGGGTACGTTCCCCCTGGAAATGCAGAGGCAAGACAGCGTTAGAATGCCAAAGGTGCAAGGAGTCAGAAGAGCAGAGCAGGGTGCAGTGAGTAAGCAGACTTTAGGCCACGCCGCAGACCAGCCGAGGCCAAGGGTACAGCCCTCAGGCCCCAGCCTGCAGGGCAGACTCATCTGCACCAGGCAACAGGGTCAACCAAAGAGAGAGGCAAGACCGCTTATCTTGGCCTCTAAATATAGGCCTTTAAGCATGCTTCTCATTCTTAACTGCCCAATGAATAATGAGCAATCTGAAAATGGTTATTCTCGCATTTCAATTAGCCTAATTAAAGAGAGGGCAGCGGGCTACTGAGAAGAATGGCAAGCACTACAGTACAGTGTGCATTTGCAGGTGTGAGCGTGTGTGAGTGAGAGAGAAAGTGAGAGACTCTCCAAGGGGTTCAGCTGGAACACTGCATCAGCAGTCAGAGAATGAGAAATTAACCATTTGTTTTCTCCCCTCCACAGCCTAGATACACAATCTGGTCAGCGTACTGGCTGCCAGAGAAGATGCAGCATCACACAGCGTCTCCATCAATGTGTCATCAATCATTCATATCACTGATTCTGTGGTCTGAATTCAGTTATTCAGTTATAATACTGGCCAGAAGTGTGCTTGTCTCTAGCTGGCTGCAGTGAGAAAACTGTGAGGGTTTTTTTTTCCATACGGATGTGAAGGAGATGCTGGTAGTGAAAGAGTTAAGCGTAAGTTCAGCATCCACTCTGACAGTGAGAGCCAGATGGTCATGTAGAGCACTTACAGTGACATGGGCCTACACAGCTCCCCCTGCTGGAACACACACACACACACACACACACACACACACACACACACACACACACACACACACACACACACACACACACACACACACACACACACACACACCTAATTCTAATTTGCATGCAAACGCACACATGAACAACTCCGGCAGATAACAGCGGCTGTGATTCCCAGATCATTTACCCGTCTATCTCCCCTGCCTCCCTCCTTCCCTCAACTCTTTTCTCATCTCTTTTCACTTCCTCGCTCCTCCTCTTTCCATTTCCCTCGGTCTCAGTCTGATGGCCAGAGTTAATTGGCTGCTGTCTAATTGCTGCTCATTAGCCTGAGTAACCAAACATGTAAGACATAGCAAACAAAACCTTCCTCCGGCTCGCACTCAGCTCTGTGCTGTGTTTTGTTTTTGCAATTCCCAATCATCCCCCTCAACCCCTCATGTGGTTTTTCTTCACATTACATGGTTTTGTTTGTTGCTTAATCTTTCTCTTTGTTGCTTCACTCACCCTGAACTGGAAAACATTTGAAAGACAGATGAATTAGTTCAATTTTTAAACCCAATAAACATACATGTTTCCCATTATATTATTGTCTGGTATAACATCTTTGAAACTCAACAGACATTCCCTTTCATGGCTCTCTACACTGCATTGTAATGTATTTAATGTCAAAATGTTTGCTGCGTAATCTTCTGCCACTACATCTCGTTTGTCCCCATGCAATGTCTCATACGCAAGCACACAGGAACCAGCACATGGATTTGTTTACACACAGCATAGAAATCTTCATAATGCACAAACACCCACCCACCTGTGGAGACACACATCTAAAAGGCAGACCTCCTCACCCACACCCGTTGGCATTTGGCAGGTTCTCTATATTTGGGTAGTGCCCCTCCCATAAACTAAGCCCTCTCAGCTCCCCACCCTATTTAATCTATCTGAGAAAAACCTCGGGGGTTTAATTCCTTTCACAAGGCAAAGTGCTTTGCTGGCATAGCAGCCAAATCCATATACACAAGGAGTGCATCAAGCTTTAAAGTGGACATCTCAACAGCGGAGCAGTTTAGTCAGAGTGACGTGAAATATAAACCATAGTGTGTTACTGTGGAACAAGATACAAAATCACAAGAATTGGTCTAGGGCTGCTGCTGTCCTCGGGGGATGTGGAGGACTGTGGGGAAAAACACTGGAAGGGGTGAGGAGAATTACACAACACTTGTAAATGCACTCACTTACACACACAGACAGACAGACAGACACAAACACACACACACACACACACACACACACACACATACCCACTCGCAAACCTTGTGATATGCCAAGAACATTATTTACTACTCAAGAGCAGGCCCTAAATGATTAGATTAGTCTCCTGGCTCTGTGGCTCCGTGGCTCCTGGAGCGCCAAGAGACAGGATGTGATGAGACATTGCTAAAGTAGAGATACACCGCAAGAAAGGATGGAACAGTGAATATGAAGTAAAAAATAAAATATAATAAAGAAAGACAGAACAAAGTCTACATCTAAAAATATTACTCGGATCAGCTTCACCAACCCCCACCAGACTCTAGTGTCAGACCCCTCTCTCCCAGCATACAAACATCTGCAGCACCCAAATATTCAGGACTGAGACCAAAACATTAATTCCAGTAAGAGAATCATTTAGAGATCTTTAGCTAATTGCTCCGAGAAGTCCACTAAACTCATCGAATAAATCAAGGACAAGAGCACCTTCTGTAAAGTTCAGTAAATAAATTCAGTTCAAGTAACTGCAAGTCACATTTTCCATATAAATTTGAAATGCAATGTATTGTTCACTTGTTTCCTCTGCCCCCAAAATGGCAATAAACATCCGTTATAGTTTTCAGATGAAATAAATTAAAGAAATGCTCAGAATGCCAGAAAGAAAGGGTAAATTATGAGGTTATGTATAAAATGTCATTCATTTGGAGTGTGCTTTTGGCCACGTAAATGTAATATTCATTCTCCTGTTGAGCTGAGGGGAAATGCAGAGTAGGGTGAAAAATCCCTGTGGGCTCATATCTAGGAGCGACCCCTTTCATAAAAAAAATATTAACGCTAAAATAAATGTAACAAATAGGGGTATTAAATGCAAAAGAATAGAGAAATTATAGAAATTCTTAAAATTCAGGATAAAAGGTAAATTGTGACTTTATGATCAAGATGTTCAGCTCCCTTCAGATGCTCTTTGAGGCTATTCCAACATTTTTAGGGCGCTCAATACTGCCTCACCAACTGCTCTTCTTGGATGCAATTCAACAATGCAAGCCTCTCTCCTTAGCCCATCACGCAGAACACCCAGTGCTCAAAAATCATGTTGTAAAAACCGCTGGACAACTGATTGTGAGAGTTCTCAGAAAGAGCCCGCTACCTCAGACCCAGCCATGCCAGGAAGCAGTCGGATGCTCCATGCACTCTCCTCCACACAGTAGCCCCCCTTGACCTAGCAGATTGTGGAAGACTCTTCTTAAAACCTGAGCCACTATGTCCTGCCACTATAGGGTTCACCAGATGACTTTGAGGTTCCTGACCTTAACACATCCTGCATACGGGGCCTGTCCAAACTGCCTCAGGCTAAAGGCAAGGAGTTGGAAAACCCCCCAAAGAGCAAGAGACTGGACTGACCTGGCTGAGTTTGCTGCAGGGGGTTTCTGCCAGATGCGCTGACTGTGCTGGCTGGTGATGTTACAGAGAGGAGGATGAGGAGTCTTCCTCCACTGAAGGTATCTGATGAAAGAAATGATTCAAAATTAGGCAAAAGGAGCAAATGGAATACTCTGATGATAAACTAAAGTGGGTGATAACAGTGGCTAATGGGTGAGGGTGAGTCACAAGAAAGACAATAAAGAGCAAAAGAAGAAATAGAGACAGGTAGAGAAAGAGAGAGAGAGAGAGAGAGAGAGAGAGAGAGAGAGAGAGAGAGAGAGAGAGGTGGGCGATTGGTCCTATGAAAGAGTTGTCATGGTAACAAGTGATCACGATGAGGTTGAAAATGATCAAAGAAAATGCAAATACGTACAGAAGATACATAATTTCATCAGACATGAAATGCCAATACAGAACAGTATTACGCCAGAGTTTGCGATGTGTGATGGAAACTAATTAAAAAGTTAAGTTTCACAGTTAAGTTTTAAACTTTAACAAATTAAATACAGTATAGGCCTATAGCAGATCACCTCATGGGAAACATTGTTTCATTAAATAATCAACGGCTTCATTTATTAAGTGGGCTCTTTGTGCTACTATTTTTTGCAAAAATAGAATTTATTTAATTGGTAAATTCAGTAGAAACGTCTTATATAGAGGTGCAGGGTCCATAGTGAGGAGAATGCCTCAAGGTCCCTGTGAAGGCAACTTCTGCTGCCCAGTCTGTGCTGCTGCCACACAGCTGATTTAAATGATGGTAACCATCTTTTTTTCGTGAGATAGGATTATCTTACGACCTTTTCTATGGGCCCAGAACTTTCTTGCATATTTTGTTCAAAACCCTCTTTTTGAAAATCTATCTGTGACTCCTCATGCCTGCCAGCTCGGGCCCTTACAGTCCTACTTGGCATCACGCAATCGCACCAAAATTCCCTCCAAATTTATTTGATGAACTACGGGGCGAAATGCATTAACTTTGTGTATGTCACGGATGCCATACATAAAATTACACTATCCCTAAAAATTCCACACCAACACTGTACCCTACATTACAAAAAATTAAAAAGATTTGTGTGTTGTTTGTGTCCCATGCGCCAACAGGCTATTTGGACCTATAGCCTAACTTTGGACCTTTATTCCCGTTGATCCCTTGTTAAGGCAAACCCCACAACGCCACAACCGAAACCAAACACAGCAAGGTAGCTAATCTGGCCACTTGTTTACAACCTTGATCATCTACCCATTTGTGTTTATTGCCCTGTTGGAGCCTTTTTTTGTGTGTGGTGTTTCCTGGTTCTAAGATGTCAGCGACAACTTTGGTGAGTAGTGTAATCATAACCGATAGAAAGTATGACCAAAATTGCAAAAGTAAAATTCTGTTGTAATAAATTGTTGCTTGCCTTTAACTCTTTGTTGGACGGCACCTTGTCCTATTGTTTTGCCGCAGGACTTTGTTTGCCAGAAGTTAAATTCTATGTTCTGTTTTGTTGGTGCTGCTGAAAAAGTAAAACCTAGTGAGCTATGGGCAACTGTGAATGTCTGTCCCCTTTGGCAAGACAAGCCAGAGCAGACAGACAGAGACACTGCTTTTTAAGTGATGTCTATTTCTGTCTCCTATGTCTTTCCTTCCCAAGAGGGACAACTTACTTTCCTCTTCTTCTGGTGAGAGACCAGGCTGCGTTCCAAACCGCAGACCTTTTATTTTTACTTTTAGTACATACTGCAGCGGCCGGCCCTTACAAAGTACGTGTTGCATACCAAACAATTAGGACATACTACTTCATCATAACATTGCGCCTTGAACTGACATCTGTCATTGAGGGTTCTGTCAATGAGCTGTTAATAAGATGTTATCAGGCTTTCATCTGTCTGTGCTCTTTCATCTGGCTGTGCACTTGAAAAGCATGCTGGTTTGCATACTGCAAAATCAGACCCGGTGCAGCATGACATCATTGTATTTTTGGCATACTGCATTTGACATACTATGTATTGGGACATATATGTCTGGCATAGTATGGTCACATGGGTATCAGAACACACCCGCAGTCAGTCTTGAGTTTGGGAACATGGATGAATTATAGACGAATCCTGCCTACGGCCATCTCGTTGCGCCACCATTGCTGCGGCGGCAAGTCATCCCAGTGAGCTTCTATACTCTGCTGTCTGCTAACTCTATTAACTGGTGACTTTCAGTCTCTGTGCTCATGTCAAACAACACATATGACGTATGTGAATGGTGATATGAGCAAACTTGGATTTAGGCAGTTAGCTCATCATGAAGTCTCAACCTTTGTCAATGGTGCATGGTTCACCCTACTTATACTGCAAAAGAAAATCGGAAAACCAGCTCCTTCAAGACAACAACAGGTGTCAGCTTGGGCTGCCAAGGATATTTACCTCCACAGAAAACTACTAGTGCAACTAAACTAAAGACAAACATTGTCATTGTGGATTATACGTCTCGAAACTTAGGCAACCAACCTGAGATGAGTCACAGCAGAGACCAGTGGAAGAAAGCCTAAGTGCAAAAAACAAAAGAAGCCTAATTAGCACAACAGCGATAGCGCTAACTCTGCTACCTTGTTGCTCATGTGACCCTCGCCTTGCAGGTTGTCTCTCCAATGGAAAGAAATCCAGGCTTCAAATAATGCAGTTGTGTCCGGCCGGCCAGGTACGGGACCAGTCTACATCCTGTGAAGAGCTAAGGCCGTGGTTCGGGTGTGTGTGACGCCACGACACGAGATGCGAATGTTAATTCAAATGGTGGATCCTGAAGAGTTATCAGATGCTGCAATAGCATTAGTTATATCAGACCTGGAGATTATTTATTGATTGAAGGAAGAGCAACAACACTGAAGGTTTTTCTCAACGCACAAGATGTTTTCGCTCTTATCCCGACTGGCATTCTTTGAAAGTGCCTGCCCTTTTCCAAACAGTTTCCAATAATGGCTTGTCAGATGGTTCTGTGTTACAAACCATCTGGTGCATCAAGGAATATGGCACAACAGGGCTTCACAAGTCTTGTTGACCACAGTTACCCCTACAAGAAACATGGTCTGTCCTCTGTGTTTTGGTCTAATGTGTCTATTTATCTATTTATCTATTTATCTAGAGGAGGAAGATCAGGACTTGAGAGGCCCTATAACAGCGAGACCTGCCCTGCCACAATCCCACTTTACTTCAGGACCTGCTTGAGGTCCTTGTTGATGTCTGTGTGATATCTACACTGTGGCACCCTTCACCAGCAGTCTGATACAACAAACCATTCAATATCATGTGTAACCGGAACGTGTCGAACCTACTTTCATCAACAACATTTCTGGGAACAACGTGAAAAATGAAACTTGTGAAAATATGTTATGTATTCAATGTGATACATTGGAGGAGACCCTGGCCTCCTTTACCTATCTTTCTTTTATTTTTGGCAAATACACTTAGTGCTCTTAATGTTTTTCATCAAAACATAACATTAACATTTGGACTCATTTGTCAAAATAACACCATGGTCTTAGTCACTCTTAATCTCTTTCAGTGGGCTCTGCTCCCCTCCGGCATCTCTCGGTCTACTTTCTTTAATATGTCTGTATATGTGTGATGTTTAAATGCATATAGCCACGGAAAGAGCTTTATAGTATCCAAGTGTGAAAGCAAGTGCCTCAGTGTGTTTGTGTGCACATGCAAGAGTGGATAATTTGGACCAGAGATATTGTGCCAGCGCCTGTTTTAGAAAAGATCAAGGTCTCTGCCGTCAGCTGAGCTTTTAGTTCTCTCAATTCCATTTGTTTAACTTTTCCCTCTCTATTCTCCTCTCCTCTGTTTGTATACTGATTCCCTCGATGTGCGTCCCTGTCCTCTTCTGTTATGTGTCTCAGCCGCTGTCTGTGCTCCGCTGTGACAGTTAACAGAGGTCACTGTTTACTCTCATTTATCAGTCAATCATCACCAGCTGCAGGGTTCCAAACACAGCTATTTTTCCATCCTCCACCTTTCTTTTACTATCGCTGTTACCAGAACAGTGACGAAGGCAATGACAAATAATGACGACGTGTTAATTCATTACACGAGGTAGGATTTTCTTTTTTTAAGTTATTATAATTTCTGCCATTTCTCAGGCAAATGTGTGATGACTGACAAGTTATTATTATTTTTTTTGTCAGTGTGACAAGGTAATAGTAATGCTGCTGGAAATAAATTATTATGTGGCAGGATAATGAATCGGGTAAGGGACTCTTGAGATATTATTTTGTCCATTTGGTGAATTTCTAGATACGAGGAGTGACAAGATTTTATGGTTTTGTCAGTGTGATAAAATCTTTGATCTAGATAACGAAATGCTCAGCAGGGACATTAGTCTTGAATGCTCTCTTAATGTGACCCTTTTTAGTTGAGCATTCTAAACGCTTTTCTAAATCTTTGTCTTGATCCTTGCTCTCCATTATCATAATAAAAAGCACAAGATCAATTTTGGATTCACTTAAGCTAAGGTAATTCATGTCCCCCTCCACTCTCATTTGCCAATCTAATGCCTGTAATTAGCATTTTTATGAATGAATAACATAGTGCATTTAGAATAGATTTTTTGCAAATTCTGAATTTCCAAACCAGAGTTTAGAATAGGACCTGGATGTTTTCTGTGTGGCCCATTACGTGTTGTTTGGGCACAGTCTGTGATAATGATTAATTCATCACTGTGCTGTCTTTAAATATAAAGGTGCCTTGACAACAGAACTCATAGTATGAGGACTTTCTTTTTCACTAAAAAATTATGAATTCACAAGCTTTCTGTTTATCCACACAACCACAAACTATTGCTTTCTGTGCAGTTGAACAACAGGACATGCAGGAGTTAAAAAAATTAGGGAATACCATCAATGATTGACTGTACATCACACAGACAACAAGAATCAAAAGCACTTTTCACTATTTATTATGGCAGCATAGGGATGACTTGCCTCACAGGTGCAGTTGTAACTGTCTCAGCCCTAATGCAGTGGTCCACACATGTTTTCAATTCATTAACCAGAGGATTACGCACAGATCATCCAGCCCGTTCTCACTCGTTCCCAAGTCGTCAAATACGGCAGCTTGGTCAGTGGCCCTTCACTTCAACCGATGACACTCTATACGTGGCTGCAGTTATGGCCGGAGCAACAAAGTCTGCATAGCATGAGGTTGATGGGTCAATAAACAGGACTTTCAACCAGGACGCTGCTGTTTGTGTCCCGTGTGAAACCAAAAGTTAAATTTATATTAAATGACGTTCCTAAGTTAAGTTACGTAGCGGTCTTAAAAAAATTACTTAACCAATGTGCGTATTTGAACCCAAACCACAATCCAAACCATAATCGTTTTGCCTGAACCGAACCAAGTTGTTTCTTGTGAGCACAGTATTCTTTGAAAAGACAGTGTATGCATGTAATGAGCAAAACCAAATCCAGAACTGACACGAGAGGGGTACCTAGAGCGTCAAAGATCGAAGCTCAGGGCTGCTTACTTACCGAGCAATGGAAGTGATCATGTGTCTGATTTGATGAGATTTTCGTTCATGGATGTGATTTGATACAGAATTGGACATCTGGATATAAAAACTGAATTTCTATTACATTCTCCCACTGCTTGACGTACAAATTAATTTATATTATTACAGTTTCCTTTATTTTATTGGGCGACTTACCTCTGGGAATAAGTCAAGGACCCTAAAGGCTGCCCTGAGAAACACCACTTTAAAAACAACCATGTCTAAACCTATTCCCCATCAACCATGGAGGGTCCTCATTATCTTGCTAGTGATGTTACCATAAATCCCAGAACCATTGTTATGTGCACCCTCTCTGCTTATTTGAAGCCTGCCGGAATATCATAATCGAATTGTGACTCCAATAAGACTTTGTCTCATTCTAACTAGATCATGGCCTCTGTATACCTCAGCTGCTCTTCTCTTCGAGGTTGCCAAGGTGCACGCACACACACACACACACACACACACACACACACACACACACACACACACACACACACACACACACACACACACACACACACACACACACACACACACACACACACATTCAAATAGGCTAAGAGCCATGTCCTGTTTTGGCTCATAGCCCAACACTGGCCCTCGATCCCATCTCTGCTCTCCACCACCGCCTGGCATCCAAGCAACACCTCCACCTCACACTCTCCCATCCCCACCTCTTCCTCTCATCCCAGGGATGCGTCCATAAAAAGGAGTAACATTTTATTTACCCCCCGAATCCTCTCCACTACCACCACCACCTCTCCAGTGGCATCTGCGGGAGTATTATTATCTAATCACAGCTCTAATACCAAACAAGTTACTGGGCCCTTCTTACCCACCCATATGCCCTCCAGGCTGAGAGTGGCCATTACCCCCCCCCCCCCCCCCCCCCCCACATACAGACCAGCACACACACACCACCTCTCCCTCTCTGGCTTTCTCTCAACACGCCCCACATACATCAGTATGTCTTTAGCACTGGCCGGGCTGTACAGGCAGTGCGAGGAGAGACGGAGTATTAGTATTCAGAGCACAGGGAGCGAAAAAAGGAAAGCGAGCGAGCGCGCAACCGAGTGAGAGGGAGGGGATAGTGAAATAGAGAGGAGGAAAAAACACAAGGAGGGGGGAAATATAAGAGAAGAACACAGGAAACGAGAAGGAAGAGACATCATATTGTCCATTTCTCTCTTTCAGTCTGCCATCCCGGTTGCGGGGCTTATTGCACGGTGCGTCTTCGAGAGTAGAGAGAGAGAAGGGGGTGGACAGAGAGGAAGAGGGCGGAATGCCCCTTTACAAGCGTCGCATCTGACTAAAACAGCGGAGAGGCTCGTAAATTGCACATTGGACAGAGAGAGACAGTGGTTTCTGCAACGCCAAGGTAGGACGATATTCCCTTTGTTACCACTGTAACCAGCATGCATTCGGTCTGTGATATCTCTGATGTGTGCGTTCTTCGCATCATACCTCCTTTGATCCAGCATCCCGCACTGGGCTCTGCTGAATATGCCCTAAATCTAGCAGCATGTGTCTGTTTTCCATAAATATTTAATGTACATTATTTGTGCATCACCCAAGCTCTTCCATATTGCATTCTGCCATTGTATATGTTTCGAGCATATAGAGGGATGCATGCTGTGGAGGCAGTGGCTTACGAGCCTATACAACATATAAAAGGCTCGTATCTGTTTTCAAACTGTATCAACGGCAACTGTCCTCACAGCTGATGGTGATTTCACTTTTTTTTCTCTCACGCAAACGTTATTAGATATAAGATGAACAGACAGTATAGGTTGCGCGTACGAGCACGCAGAAAACCCACAGAAGACAGGTTGACGTGCGTAAGACGTGCGTAAGTCCCCCTCCACCCCACCCACAACCCCCTACCATCAAAGGCACAGTTGCTCACACCACGGAGGATTATATTTATGCAAATGGTCAAAAAAACCCAACCACTGAGACACACTGACTCACCGACTCTGACATAGCGGTAGGTGAAAAATGAAGAGAGGACGGCCTGCTGTCTGTGTGTGTGTGTGTGTGTGTTTGTGTCTGTGTGTGTGTGTGTGTGTGTTTCTGTGTGTGTGTGTGTGTGTGATTACACTCCCTATCTGTAAATAGGTCCCTCTCTGCAGCTCCACTGGCTGTGCAAGAGACAGGAAGAGCAGCACCAATATCCCAGGGTTCCTGGCTGGCCACTTGTCTGTATTTCTTGCTTCATACTCAAACACTTGCAGCTCCAACAGGCCCAGAGTGGCAGGAAGGTGTGAGCCTGAACAGCAACCTTTGATATGTGTGAATGTGGGATAGAAATAGGGAGAGATAGGATAGAATGTGAATGGGTGTTTGACTGCATGTTTATGGATATATATGGTCTAAAGCAGATATTAAGGCCCGCTCTCTCTCACCTCATGTTACTCATTTGCTGAAAGGGTGTCCAGGAGCTATTATAGGAACAACCTCAAAGCTGAGGCTCGGCAAAGCTATTACCTTGAGTCAATAGACATTAATATCCTCACGCTCAATCTTGGTCTTATACGGCGCCGCCTCTGCTCCGGCGAAACACAGTAGCGCTCCACTGGACTAACTAAAAAGATGTGTTGTAGTAGCCCTATCTGTTTACCCCTGTGCATCTATCTGTCACAGCCGAGTGAGCAGAGAGGAGCGATGATGGCATTGTCTCAGGCAGACATGGCTGTGGCCTCGAAAGGAAGTGATGCAAAGCAAAAAGGAGGATATGCCAGTGTTGGTGGAGAGAGGTCATGACCTCTATGAATCAGGGATAGTCCCGACGAATCGCGGATGATCTAAGGGTACACGAATACATCGATTTGAGATGGTACACAACATGATACGGCCCAGCAGGGTACAGCAGAGCAGACAGCATCAAAGTCTGAAACAGAGAGGAGCGGGTTACATGGCCAAGTCGCCGGTCTGTAGAGTATAACAGACTGGAAATGGCACTGTATTTAAGAAAATACTGTCAATGCTTAAATTGCTGTAAAAGTGCAGACCTGGGAAGTGTGAAGTCTGCTTTAACACTTCAGCAAATTACATTCAAACCAAAAATATATCAATAACACAAGCTTTCATGGCAAGGATGAGAGTTTCAATAAAAGATGACTTCCAGGTAAAAACAAAAGAAAGAGCGTGGCAGCAGATAGGAAGACTTGAAAGCAGGTTCAATGAGATCCGACTGAAACATCCTATTAGGCATATCCAATGGATTAGTCTCTTTTGTCTACAGACGCATTATGTTCTCATACAAAAATGGGTCTGACTGTTCTCAGTTCAATTTTGCAATTATGAAGGTGTTCAGTTTCTCCCCGTAAAAATAGTTAGACATTTTACCACAAACGGTAATTCCTATTAGATGGAGAAGGTGAGACTGAAAGAGACTTTTATTAAGTGAATAAGGATAGGATCTTAAACCTGCCTGATTGTTAGGTGAACTCTGAAATTGAATTCAGAAGAACCTCAAGGTACTACTACTGTTTCATTGCTGAGACTAATAATATGTATCCTGTTGTCTCTGAACTGGAAAAGCTTAAATTGCACGCAGTTTGTTCAAGATAAATACACACAGATTTTGACTAGAAAATGAAATCCCAAATGATGATATGGGGTTGCAATAGATCACAGGTTTGTGGTTAGCATCTGAATGTCTTCTCCTTCTTATTCAGCAGACGGCAGCGTTTCAAATGCCTTATCACTGTAATTCCCAAACCCAGCTGAGGTGTGTGATTCATCCCTCAGAGACAGATTGCACATACAGATTTCAGATTCCAGTCACACTCTCTAACATGATCCTTGTTACTGAAACACCTGGCCCCTGGGTTTTATCCGATTCACATTGGCCCTGCTCGAGGATTATTTTTTGTTGTAGTTTAGCTGTTTTTTCGGTGGAATTTTCTAAATAATGGAGAAAATGACTAGAATCCTTGTTTGAGGAGTGCAGAGCCAAAAAATACGAAATCCAACACAACTACCCAAATAAGAGTGCATTCGAGATGAGATTAATATTTTTGGTGCATGCCCCAGCAATAGGAAATGGGAATACTGTGTCGACTTGTTTTATTCCTCACATTTGGGATGTGTTTCCTCACCCAAATTTGTATTGCGGTTATTGGATTTTTCTTTCTTAGCTGCCTGTGAACCTGAAGGCGACTCCAAATCTTTCCTTCCAGTGCAAATACAAGAATGATCCCTTCATTATAAGGGGATACAAATATAAACACCTCATCTGCTTTATGCCTATGAGCTAGATCGAGGATGTAACGAATTACGAATTACGAACGAGATATTTAACTGATGCTCTTCCCCTTAGTGATTAACAACAAGGGCCGGCCAAGGGCTAAGTGTCTTACTCAAGGACACCTGTGTAGGGTTGAACTCGCAGCCTCTGATATACCCTTGAATTTGGGTTTATATCCATTGACGCTGACTGAGTGTTTGGTTCCTCCTTCTGGTCCAACTGGCCTTACCCCCCAGATCTAGCTCATGATCTAATTGGCTGGCTTATCCCATGATTGGGCACTGACCTCCCCAAGTCCCCTTCCTCCTTTAGCTATGTGATTGGACAATATCTCTGTGTACTGATTCTCCTTTCTCTGTAGCGTGATTAGAATGTGACCTTGCACGCCGTCCTGTCTCCTCTGCCCAATCGGACAGTGACCTTACTGGTCGACTGGTCTGTGTTGTGGTGTATTCGTTCCCTGAGAGTATTGATCCCAGGCAGCAAAGCAGTCAATGGGCCGTCTGTGGGAGGTTTAGTGTTGCTCTGTACACTACAGTAGGAATGTGCGTTTCTGGGCATGGCGCTATCTGAGTGGAACGATTGGTCAACATGTTTCTGAAGGCATATCTATCTGTGAATAAGCAGCCTCTGTAAATATTTAGCTTGTTGTAAATTGCAATCCCCAAACCCTTGATTACCATTGTTGCTGTGTCACCCCTCGTCGCCAGCTTGTTTTTTTCTGCCCTTCTCTGCTCCTGTTTTTTTTCCCTCCCTCTTTATCTGTCTCGCCTCCAATTTAATGTCAGCATCTCTTATATCCCTCTCTCTCTCCACCTTCCTCTTCCTGTCTTGCTACACAATCGTTCTGTCTGTCTGTCTGTCTCCTCTATTTCTTCCTTGCCCCTCCCTCCTGATGCTCTCACTGGCATTTGAGGTGGCCAGTTTTGTGCCAGACAGCCATTCCTCAGATTGAGATATCCTGGGGTTTAAAGTCACTCAGACAGATTTACTATCTTAATGGGAGAGAGTGGTTGGGGGGTGGGGGGGGCAAGACAAGAGCTGGTTTAGGATGTACGGTCTGGATGGCATTTTGATTCGCTAATTTCTTATTCATTTCTGCAATAGGCTGAGCTGAGATGGACAGATAAATAGACTCTGCATTATCTGAGTTTATTTTACACTGATAGACTATCCTGATGTGACAATCAACTTTTCAAAAGAGACAGGGACAGAGAGCGAACAAGAGAGAAACAGTGTGTCCCTGTCTTCAAGGACAGGGAGAAAACTATAAAGGGAGTGGAAGCATTTCTTGTTTCGGAACTTGTTCAGAGTGAAATATGTCTTTGCCTAATGCGGTGATTGATTGATGGGTGGGAGACAGATGGACACATGGGGAGCACTTTGCTATGGAGGTGCCACTCAATGCACAAAGACTGACGCTGACATTTCACAGACCAACATACATCAAATGATCAATAGTCCTTCCACTGTCCGACGAGGCACCTTGCTTGAGAAATAGGTCCACTGCTTCACAAGGACAAAACAGCTCGGTGGAAAACTGAGCTGAACATCATTTTGCCAGTGATTTATTTTCCAACCACGCCACAACTTGTACAAGATTTTTGTCTAAACATATTCAATACCAGGGATTTGCAACATATCTGTTAGGCACAACTTTGCATACATTCTCCTCAGTCTGAGTCCCTGGAGGCTCACAGACTGTGAGAAGCTGGAGTTTGGGCATTGACCTGCTTTTATTTAGACAGAATGAGTTCAAAAATAGACAGTATGCTAAAGAGTCTAGTTTCTCCTGGATGAAAGGACAAGGAGCACACACATAAGGCAGTCAGTCTTAATACATCTAATTATACCTCCATCTCGTGTTTTAGGAGAGTTTAGTCCTCCGAACTGTGGTGTGGTTTTGCAGTTTATCGGTCTCCATCTTGTTGTATCTCTTCACCTTATTGGCTGATTGATTCTAATTGTGTTTCAGGGGATGTTGGAGAGCTTCAAAAAAGTCTGCACAAAGCCGACAGTGGGTTCAAATCTGATGCTGATGTGTTGCAGAGACCACGGAAACTGATGTCTTCCACCGACTCCAGTTGGAACTAGATGACTAAGGGCTCATCTCTATTCCCAACTTGATGTTAAGGAAGAGAAAGGCTCTTGTCCGCAGGCTCCCGTTTCTGGTCTTGGAAACATAATAACAAGCTATGTATGCACTGCAAGCATAACTCCGCATTCCTCAGCCAAATCAATTTGCAAAGACAATCTTACATGTAGAGTGTCTCTGCTTGCAAATTCAGCATGGCCCAGAGCCTCAAGAGTCAAATTCAATAAAGGTAAGACATGAAACATGGCTTTATGACATTCTTAAAGGCACAAGCAAGATTTTCCTAAAAAACAAGGTATTGACTGTTATACCCTGATAGAAAATAATCCCTCTCAATCATCAGTATGATCTTCAGATACCCTGTCCTCTGACTGTATTTTCTCATTTTGCTGTGTTTTTGGTCATTGACCTCTTTAAAAACGTAGAGACCAGGTGCCAATTGAAAGCTACAAAAATGTCACACACAGATCCCAAAAAACACGCAAATATAGCAAAGCAAAATAGTACGCAGACTAAGCTCGTTATAGCTTGGAATTTAAATACATTTAATACAATTTATCTACATAGGCTATAGGTTTAATATGTTGAATAAAAACATACCTTGAAAAATAAAAGAGAAACCAGTACTCAGTCTCTCGCACTCTTACAGTGTTTGTAGTTCTTTCACATATTTGTGTTTAGGGACTCCACACAAGACGGCTCATAATTATCTAAATTACTCTGTAATTACAGTAAAGAGTGTTTTGCTTTGAAATTCTACGTGAAGTTTTGGTATGATTGACCCATTGGTCAGTTTTAAACACCAAAATCATTATATATCCCCAGGATCTCATTGACAGTAGGGCTCCTTGCAATTAAGTATGCACCACGTTGAGTGAGTAAGCATATGGTATTATTAAAGCAATACGAAATTAAAATGAAGCTTTTACTATGTAGTGTGGCCATTTATACATTTTAAGGTTTGTTTTGGGAACCAGATACGGTACACAATTCCAATACAAAGTTGTAAACATTTACCACCTTCTCTTCCCAAAGGAGGTGAATGTAATTATACTCCTTTGTAATTCATCACTGGGTTAATTTCTTTATAGGAAATGTAATCTTGCAATAGGTGATATTTTTGATGTTAACATGGAATGATTGTACATGTATGAGGGCCCTCAAAGCATTGAAAATGGGATATTTAAAAAATGCAACAGCAATGTGCCCTTGTAAATTACAATAATCCACACACCTCCCTGTCAACAGTTTTTCAGGAAGTCATTTTTACCAAACATTTTAAAATGTACAAATAGTTCTGTTGGGCGATGAACATTTTCAGAGATCAGCTGAACACACAGTCTTTCCGTGGTTCCAACTATCGTTATTTCCCAAAGTTAAAAAAATATGCTGGCTCTAAAAGCAGTTGTTTTCCAGCCATTCAAATGGCCCTCGTTCTCCGGAGGCAGACTATTTAATTAACAAAATAAAAGGACAAACATGCCCCCAAAAAACAACCGGCGATGTACTCAACCAATCGCAGATATATTCATCCAATTGCCAAACCCTAACCGACAGTAAGGCCTTTGGTTTGTGTCCACGGCAATGAGGCTCATAGCTTTTTAAGGTAGATAGATAAGTAGTT
This sequence comes from Lycodopsis pacificus, assembly GCA_028022725.1. Taxonomy (NCBI): domain Eukaryota; kingdom Metazoa; phylum Chordata; class Actinopteri; order Perciformes; family Zoarcidae; genus Lycodopsis; species Lycodopsis pacificus. The sequence continues at coordinate 5,995,962 of CM051702.1, forward strand.
TGTGGATTGTGAAGATGTGTTTTTTCATGATATGGCTGAACGTTTAATATAACTCTTGCCAACCTCAACACAAATCTGCCAGGCTTAATCATTTAGTTTTCCTTGCAACAAGATCAAATTGTCTCACTTCTTACACAATGGCAGTTGTCTAGGATCACTCTCATCGTATGTATGCTAAAGTGATATTATGTAGCACAAGAGCCAACGATCTATCAGCGACACACAGATGGTTTTGGCATCAGTGTTGCCACTTAATGGGTAAGGTGACCAACCTGCCAAAGACTTGATATGTACACTTTTTTGTCCTTACACTCACTTTGCCCGTTTTTCTCCCTTCATCTCCTCTAGGGAAAGTAAGAGGGGTGGGTGTCGCTCAGTCATACATGGGCACATCAGTCTGGTCTCTGTGACCCAGACCAAGGCACCCTGCAAAGCCCTTCGTGTTCTTCCTGTATTGCCGCTGCCCCCTCAGCGTCCTCTACCTCCTCTTTCTCAGTGCCGTCCGATAGGTGAGGGCGGCGAGGGCTGCGCCGTCATTGGCTGACTGCTGGTGAGAGTGCGATGCGGATTGGAGGATGTCGGGGGACTGGGATGAAGACCTGTGTAAGAAGGCGCTGGTGCTGGTGGAAGAGCTGTGCTTCAACTCCCCGAGAGGTTACAGCCAGAGTGAACGCTGCCAGGAGTTCAGCTACCTGCTGAGAGGTCGCACCGGACAGGTGGACGCAGGTAACTCACACATTGGGAGCTAATCAGCAATCTTTTTTACAATGTCGTCATCAAAGGCTTATACAGTTGATCGTTTTCTCCTTAAAAAAAACAGAGTGGCTGTGGTCAGCTGGATTTATGTCAGTTCATGTTCTCCAAAGATAACAAGCTTTTAAAATGGAAATAGTTTCAAAACGTCCTGCAGAATACACCACTGCATCTGCCTATATGCTCAGTGTTTCACATCATTATATAACTACTACAATTGGCTTTAATATATCCAAGCAGACCACAGCTGCTTCTATATGAAGGAGGAAACTGAACTTAACCTTTCAAGCCTACAAGTATTTGATACCTAAAATATTTGGGGAATTGCTTTGAGGAACTGATCACCCACTCAAAAGGAATTTTCTTAATGAGCTCCAGTGATGATTTTTACGATCCCATTATGGTCTGAATCAGGCTTTTACACACAAGAGCAAACAACATACTTACGATATTTTAAATGTGGTATGTGTTGTTATTAAAGTGGTAAGAGAATATTGTCGCCAAATGTTATCTTCAGCAGAAATGTTTCATTCTTGCCTCAGCAGTTGCGGACACAGCAACATGACATGCTTTCGATTTTAAGGTTTGAGAGGTTTTTTTTTTACAAAACTGAGTAGGTGCATCATGCGCAGTGGACAGTATTGTGTGCAGAGTATTGTGTGTGGGTTCTCATTGAAGCATTTGGAAGTGCAATGCGCTGCTTTGCAGATTAGCGTGGATATCTCTGGCTCATTGTAGATTAAACAGGATTGTCTGCATGTTCCCTCTGGAGATTTGGATGGCTCTGTGAAGAAATGTCACACCATGGTCTTGGGCTTTGGCCCCCTTTGCTTACCAGCTGTGATTTTTCGGTGTTTGCTGACGGAAGTCTCCGAACCCTCTGAGGAAGGAGACCGCCGAAAAGCTGTCAGCGAATGGCTTGTGTAAGCAGTGGAGATGTGTTTGATGTGGAGCAATGCACGCCTCCCAGTGGGCTTGCATCAGTCCTTGATTGACAGGAAGCCTCGGCCTCTCTTCACGGTGCACTTCAGAGGCCTTCTACCCACCCACCTACCCACCCGCTGAATCGCATTTTTATGCTTCGTGGATTAGCGATGGATCTTTGCTCATGAAGGTACAGCAACTGCCCTAAAGAGAGACAAATGAAGGGGAGTGATTTGGCCCCCCGACAGTCCCCATGCACGTTTTATCACAGCCATGTCTTATCAGTGCACCTTGATCTGCCAGCCACACAAAACCTACTCTTCTGCCTCCTCGCTTTGTTTTTCCCCGTACAGATCAATACATTAACCTTTATTATCCTTAAACCCCTCCCCTCTTTAGGTTTTGCTCTAAATCATTGTCATGCTGTTTTCTTCCATCGCTCTGTTCCATGGCTCTCTCTTTCTCTCTACCGTTGCCTCTTTGGTTTCTACTCTTTCGACTTTATCAACCCTCCTCCCGTCCTCCCCCTCCCCCTACCTCCTCCGAGGAAACAAAAAAGGGGGAATAAACCCAGTCAGCTTATATGTCTGTTCAACATGTGCACCAATCTGTTTTCAACCCTCTCCCTGTCTTTCCAGGCTCAGCCGGCCGTTCTGTGGTTTGGATCGTTTTTCATTTCACTCTATTCCCCTTCATCACTACTGTCCCGTTTTCTACTTTATCCTACCTTCCTTTGCCCTCGTTTCCTCTCCTTCCGCTCCATCACTTTAAGCTTCTCCTGTCTCCTGATCTCCATCGTCACATTCTCTCTTGCCTTGCTCTCTCCTCCTTTTTTCTCCCCCTTCCCATCCCTTGTTCCTCACTTCCCACCCTGTCTTGTTCGGCACCTCGACAGATCGATGTATCCCTCCCACAACTCGGCGGCCCCCCCAATCATATCTTTCTGCTGATTAATGACATACACAGACTGATGAATAATTCACCAAAGACAGAGCAAAGAAGGAGAAGCAGAGAAGAGGTGGGGGGTGCAGAGATGGTAGGGGTGATGAACAAAGACACAGTCGCTGAGGAGAAAGCGTGCAGAGGCAGACAGCATGGGAAAAGGAATGCCAGCGAGGAATGAGGAATATTTGAGGGGATTATATAGAGAAGTGAGTGAAAGAGAAAGAGAGGGCTGGTGGAGAGCAAACCGAATTCCAGAAGATGTACCCCAGGGCTGGAGGATCGGCTGCTGTTGTCTTGTGTTCACTCATTTGCTCTAAGCCTGGTTGTCAGCCTGTTAAATAGACAATTCCACTCACTTTTGTATGATTTAACAGTGTTGATTGCTTTATAATGCCCATAAAGATACTCTGAATTGAACTAAATTGAAGGAAAAGGAGTTTAAAGAACAGGATGCCCCTTTTTGGGCATCTGGTCGGGAGTTCAGAGAACATTTTTCTCTGACTGTAAGACATTACTGTTCTACACTAAGGTGACGATTGGCCTGCCTGCAGACAGGAAGGATTGTTAAGTGGTGGCCCTCATCTGGACGGAGCCCAAGATGGCGAGAGGCAAAAAATTCCAGTTAGACGCTGTAAGGCGGGGAAGCCTACTTGGTTATCGAAATCTGCACACTGTATCGTAATTAGTCCTCTCGGTCTACTTACAGCCTATGCATATTCATGTTCAGGGCTGTGGGCCGATAGTTCATTTGGGCTCTTATTGGTCCTTTTGTCAAGACAGTCATCAGACCCAAAACAGGCTATTCATAAGAAGACTTCAAATGGCTCAGGAAAATTATAATATTGATTGTATTTTTAGTATATTTATTTATAAATTTCATGAAATGATATTTCATGAAATATTTGTAGGGTATTTACAAATGTATGAACTCGTGAATTTACGTATCATATGCTCCGACATGTGCAGTTGTGCACTTTTAAACCATATACAAAACTACAAAAGTTCTCTATCGACTCTTTGGTTTCTGCTCTCTTTGACAGAGGCTGTTGCTGGAACTGTCCGGCTGTCTGGTGCTGAAATCGTGCTTTTCTTATATTCTGTAATCTGTACACTTTTTCAATCGGATGAGTCATACTCCACCCTCCCCACACACATCCTCGACAGACCCATGTTCACCATCCCACCCCCACTATTTCCCCCCCCCACCAAACCTCCAATCCAATCCTCCCCACAAACACAGTCCTTGAGCCATCACAGATTAAAAGACGTATGAGGAAATGCAGGATGACATTAGAGACAATACTGTGGGTGTTTGTTCTCAATTGTGTCACCCCACCCCCTACATCACCTCCTCTCCTCTCCTAAGAATATCCCCACTGCCAACGTTTGCCCCCATTTTAAGCACATTAATTAAATGTGGGACGTGAGCTTCAGGGGATGGTTGCATCAATTTACGCCTACAGCGGGTTCCTTCTCCTGCACTGTGATTTGTGATTTTTTTTAGATGTTGTCGTGAAGCTTGTGATGGTGTGTGTGTGTGGATTGTTGATCATGCAATGGCTTACTGTTGATTTGTTGGGCATATTTATGATGTGATAATTAAATACAGGGCGTGTGGTTGTTTTTAGCCATGGTAGCAGCATGGGGTAGTTTATAATGATGGTTTTCACAGACATTCATTCGTCTCAGACAATTAATTCTGACTTTGGTGATCCCCTGACTTATTCCTCCAGGATCACCATGAGGTTCACATTTGTGGGTTTGAGTGAAATGTCTCAATAACTATTGGATGGGTTGAGGCAGACCAGATCCCAAAAAACAAATGTGGGACAAAGAGTGTGTTTGTGCGGGACAATGTGGGACACCGGCTTCACCCTGTTATAAGCAAATTCCCAGTCTTTGTTGTCTCTGCATTTCCTTTTCTGTGTGCTAATTTCCATCACATTCTGCCTAAATCTAAATAGCTTGTGACTTTTCAAACAGCCCCAGTGCTGACAGTCTTCCCTGCTTTCTCCACAGCCATTGGATTAAAGACAGATTTTAGAAAAAGGTCTGTCCTGCAGTGGTTTGACTTTTGAAGACCAGAGCCAAACTAAATGTGGGACATCGTCTCAATATGAGGGATGTGGGACACGGGATGAAAATGCTGTGCAGTCCCACATAGAGTTGAACATGTGCTCTAGATGGGTTACCGTTCACATCCCCTTCAGGATGAACTGTAATAACTTTGTTGATCCCCTTACTTTTCATCTAGCACCATCTTCAGGTCAATGTTTTTATTTGTTAATATTTGATATTCTGGTTAATGATTTGTAAAAAACTATTGGCATTCATATCAGCTTTAGCTGTAGTTCGTGTTTAGTGCTGATTAGCAGGTGTTCACAGTAAACTGGTAAACATGGTAAACATTAAACCCTCTAAACGTCATCATGTTAGCATTAAGCTCAAAGCACTGCTGTGCCTCAGTACAGCCTCAGAGAGCTGCTAGTTGCTCTCGTTAAAACCACATTCTCTTCTTTTAAATGCCATTTCTTTCTTTCTGTGTAAACACATACTTTATAATGATGACGTTAAGCTTCCTTTTGTCTGTTGAACCTTCTGTTTTTCATCTCTTTACTTTCTTTTCCCTCCCCTCCATGTCTTCCTCTGGTCCTCTGCAGAGATCTCTGTCAGTCTGCTGTCGGTCATTGTGACATTCTGCGGCATCGTCCTCCTCTCCGTCTCCCTTTTTGTCTCCTGGAAGCTCTGCTGGCTGCCATGGAGGGACAAAGAGGGCGGAGGCCTGAGCCTGACATCGGGGTTGCTGCCTGGAAGCGCTGGTGTCGGAAGCCTCGGAGGCACCGGGGGCTCGTCACTCTTACCACCATTGCTGCAGAGGAAGGAGGGCCACTCCTCTTCCTCACTCTACCCCTCCCTGGGCCAGCAGGGCCAGCACCACCCCCATTTCTCTGACCTGGTGGGTTTGGAGAGGGGGGAGGTTGGAGGTGTGGTTGGGGGACCACAGGAGACCCAGGAGCCGTCCTACCTGGACATGGACTCCTATCCCAACAATGCTGGTGAGAGAGGGCGCAAGTTCCCAGAAAGGAGACACTACACCCAGTCTGACTATAAGAGTAATGTAATGCCTCGTTCAATAACGTCTCATTTTAATACACTCACATGGTACTGAATTTAATACTGAATTCAAGTCCCAATTGCTAACAGTTCACACACAGACACAATTGTGATGCCATTGGAGTCATGTTTCTTTTTTTTCTGTTTTCTGTTTTATTAACCAAACACTTACAATTTACATATGTGTTAATTGCACAAACACACATAAACATATTGATTAACTCAGCTGTAAGAGATCCATCCCAGAAAGCTTGTGACGGTGAAGTGGTTGGAATCGACCTTTTAAGTTTAACAGGAACTTAAATAAGCAGCATTACATAAGAGAAGACATTTTCACAAATAGATACTAACTGTCATAAACTGATGTCAGAGATATGTTTAGGACCTGGTTTTATGAACGATGCGTTTTCACTCTGCTTTTATTTATTATGTTAAAGTTTATGGCAGTTCTTTCATACCTCTGTGTTGTATGCCTGTCATGCTGGCTCATGTTCTGCACATGTCTACTCATTCAGGACAAATTTCCCCTTGGGGATGAATAAAGTATATATCTAATCTAAGCGAATCTAATCATTCGTTCCCTTCTCTTTTCTGTTAATCACTGTACAATCAATGTTATACAATCAATTCAATCAATGATGCTGACATTGCATTACAAAAAAAGGCATTGATCTGAGCCGTTAATGACGACGGCCACAATAGCACTAACAAAAGAGACATGTTAGTCATTGAGGATTGTTTTGTTCATTTCACTCTGTTAGGAACTCTGAAGCTGAGTCAGACGTCTCCAGATGTCCCCAACTCAGAGGTTGGAGCCCAGCCCCATAAAGATCTGCCCAACGCTCATTCCCAGCAGCAGGTCACCTCCCGGTTAGTACCGTGTGTGTTATTGTACTGGGGTCATTTGTGGTTTGTCCTCCAGAAGCACCATCACACAGCTTGCCTTGATTTGATAACACTTCATATTTGATGCATGCATGTGTAAAAAAGGTGTGTACTTTTATGCAAATCAAAACAATGGGTGAACTCCATTTAAATGGTTTACGCTGCATCTCAGATTATGCTGCTGAATCACACTGTTGCATCGCATCTTTTTTTGATCTGTGTGTGTGCTCTTCACTTAATATTCACCCGCTGAGCTCTAATGTGTCTAGGCCCAAGCCCATGACTCACCAGCTCTCCAGTCCTGATTTCCACGGCGAGGAGAAGGAGCAGGTAACCAGCATTGGGCAGATCAAACCGGAGCTCTACAGGCCCAAGGGCGACCAGGGTGAAGGCAAACAGGGTGACAACTGCGGCAAAATCAGCTTCCTCCTGCGCTACGCCTTCAAGTAAGTCAGCAAGCTCACATTGAAACAACTTACTCGCTCTGTCAGTGTCCTCTAATTTAGACTTTTTACATGATTGCCACAATAATTTAAAGATCTAAAGTTTAACCGTAAACAATGAGGCCGTTACATCACCACCAGGTTAGCCTGAAGAAACTGCACTAGCATGGTGTGGGTAGCCCCACTGACTCACACGCATCCTGCTTTGATCAAAATAGAAGCTTAACTTCTCAATGGTTCTTGTTTTCCATTGTCTAATTGCTGTAGCACCAAACGCACCGGCGGTTCTCATTCAAGGTTCGTACTTATACCTCCGGAAAGTGAATCACTGTAATACCTATACAACCCACGTAAGCGTGAGCCAGGAATGTGCAGGGCGGCTGCCACTGAGGAAGCCAGGCCATGTCATTTTATGTGGCCCGCGAATCCGCCAGCAAAAAAAAAAAGGAAACTTTTTTTTAGATTTTTTTAGTTAGACTTGATAATTAAAATATCCCCATAGTCAAAGAAAGTCGAAGTTATGAGATAGAAAGTCATAACTATGATAGAAAGTCAAAATGATGAAATTGAAAGTCAAAATGAAGAAATAGAAAGTCAAAATGATGAGATACTTAAACACACAGTCATAGAAGCAGCTCTTTGGCTGGTTACTACATTTGACATGGAAATGTGTTGTGAGTACATTGAAGACTACTTTAAACTGTGAATGCAGAGAGTTATATGTTACGAGTAGTTACATTTACAACCGGCCCTTTGCGGGCGACCATGATGCTGATGTGGCCCGGAGTGAAAATGAGTTTGAGAGCCCTGCATTAGGGGCATTAAATGTAAGTGACAAAGTGTATTTTATGTACTGTGTGGCACAGATGGCTGTAGTTACTTTCTTTTTGTTCCTTGGACTGGAGAATTTAAGTACGTCATTGGTGAGTGCCATGCTGTGAGGACTGGGTAAAGAGAGTGTTTATGAATAGTGTATGTGTAAGTCAGTGGCTGTGGGTTGTGGGGCGGAGTGTGCAGCTCGCTTGCTCGGTCTGTCTGTCTGCGGCTCAGCTGGCAGTCCCCCATTTCTGCCCGTCCTCGACATGAAGAAACATTACAACATGGCGAAAGTGCTGATGGTCAGAAAAGAAAGAGAGCGAGAGACGGTTTTAGTCATGAATTATATATGGCGAGCCACTTTAAACAGCAGCCCCTGTCAACGCATAATAACACCAGACTGTGTTATAGCTGGCGTTACAGATACAGAGAATTAGCAAGGGAGTTGGACGGACAGGGAGGTTAATGAAGAAAACTATTCACGCGTCCCCTTATTTCCCATTTATAAAGTCACAAGATAATTTATGTTGTGCTGTAGTTGCCTTTCATTACACTTGAGGGGAGCTGTTTTAGTGAGAGGAGTAGACGAGTGGAGGGAGTGACTGAAGGCAGGTGTGGGCATGTTTGCAGATACACACATGTAGAGGTGTGTTAGCACTGAAACCCTGATACCATTGGTATGTTAATGTGTGAGACCCAGATGTTGGGGAGTAACAGTCAGAACAACAATGTCAATCTTCCACAGATCCTGTGGGAAAGCCATTTCTATTGACAATCCCATTAAAAGCTGACACATTTCCACTGTGGGAATAACAGCTAGCTTCCAGGCATTGTCTGCCAGGAATAAGGCCGTGAATTTCCCTCTGTGCCTGAACTGTAATAGGTATATTCTCTGGAGCGTGCAGGCCTGGTGGATTATGTGAAAAACTTGGTTTGGGTTCAGGCTCACATCTTGTTTGGTTATAAGACACATGAGTGCAGGAAAATTTCATTTCCAGTTACTGTATCTGAGCATTGCCGTGAGCCACACTGGCTTATCACGGTGGCCACCATCGCGTCTCAAAATCATACTGAATTAAAGATCTTAGAAACATATTTAAATTGGTCACGGGTTTCTCGTTAAAATATGTATCTGGCTGAGCTGGAAATGTAACTTTCCCCCAGCAACTTTGCCTGTATATCGTCTCCCTGATTTGATGTGATTGCAGAGTGGGCATGTTTATCCGATTGCCTTAATTGGATGTGATTCAGAGGTAAACATGTGTCCGGATTGGCCATGGTTGTATTGTCACCAAGCGTATCTTATTTGTGATTGGTACACATGGAGAGAGGATGTTATAACTGCCAGGGTCACTGCAGGCGTTTGCGCCTCTGTTCATTCCTCAGCTCCAAAGTTCACGTTGACCTCCTAAAGCAGTTAATGAAGTGCTGACACACTGGTTAACACGGGGAGACACAGACTAATTAGGTCTGATTAAAGGCCTCCAAGCCGTCTTCATCTTCTTCTGTTAATTAAATACATAATGAACGGTGCGTGATTAGCAGCAATGTCTGTGGATGGAGCATTCAAATGTGTGCTCACGCGTGTGTTCATGCTTGCATATTTGTGTGCGTGACAAAGAAAGCTGCAGTGCTTTCATGCACATTAGTGAGTCAGTGTCTGAGTGGTTTGTTGAGGATCAATATTTCTATTTTTAGAGAAAAGCTGCTGATCGTTACATTTCTGGATACATATTTCTTTAAACATTTTATGCCAATTATCCCAGAAAATTAAGCCCAATGTATTATTCTTTTCTTTAGTAAAAGAACACTTGAAGACTCTTCTTAAAGCCCAAAAGTATTTTTTTTCTTTTGCCACATATAATATAAAATATGTACATACACAATGAATGAGTTCGATTTATCGGTTGTTAAAAAAATAATCTTCAACAATTTTGATAATTGATTAATTGTTTGACTTTTAAAAATACAAAAAAAAAGTTCAGTCCATTGGTCCCAGCTTCTGACATTTGAATATTTGCTGCTTTTCTCTGTTTTATACCAAAGTAATATGATTAACTTTGGGGTTCGGACTGTTAGTAGGACAACACAAGAAGGGCCAATATCAGCTCAATGCCAGCATGGGTTGAGTTTTAGTGTGGCTCCTGCTCTGTATGTACGGCCCAAAGTGAGTGTAGAATAAAGGGTACTGTGTTGAAGATCATTAATGAGACAGACTCATTGGTTGTACATTTGCGCTTACATTTAACATTGATGATAGTGCATGATACAGCTGCAGGGATGACACACAAACACACACATGCTATTTTGGCTGTTCCTAGCCTCAGAGACACAGCACCTCCTACACCAGTGTGTGAGTAAAAAGCCTGCAGGTGTGTGTTTGTGTGTGTGGGCTGATCCTGTCTGGGTCTCATAGATTATTTGTGTACATTTGTGCGACCCCTGCCATTTTATGCCTTTTTTATGAGCATGTGAAAGCCTCAAAAGAACATCTAATTGCTGTTTTGTAACAGTTTGTTTATGTATTAGTCTTTCTTGTTTTAGCTGTTATATTACACACGCTCACTCACACTCGACACAATTACATTATTATTATTTTTTTCCTTTTCTTTCTTTCTTTGTTTTGTTGTATTGTAATGTCTTTTGCATATTTTATTTTTTCTTTGTAATTTTGTAAACTTTTATTATTATATAGGTGGAGGCTTCAAATAAGCCAAGTTGGCTTTCTGTCTCTTCCTGCACTGTGATTCATTTATTTCTGTTTGATTATTTTAACTTTTGTTGTTTGAATTGTGCAAAATAAATAACTCTAACTCTAATAACTCTAACTCATGAAGTTCGCTCTTTTGTGTGTGTGTGTGTGTGTGTGTGTTTCAGTACGGAGCAATTGGTGGTGAAGATCCTGAAAGCTCTGGACCTGCCAGCGAAGGATGCCAATGGCTTCTCTGACCCATACGTGAAGATCTACCTACTGCCAGACAGGAAGAAAAAATACCAGACCAAGGTGAGTCCCACCATACTCTTCTGTATCCTGAGTGTAAACAAACATTCAAACAACATCATCAGGTCTCACTTGTTTCCTGCTGCTCTGATGACCCCTCCTCATGGGGAATCATTACAGTTTCACTAATGTAATCTAATCTAATCTGGGGCATAATTTATTCAACATAATGTGCTTCAGGCTATTACAGGGTGCCGCTAACCAACTCCTGTGTGTTATTCTGGTATTTGAGGACAGTAGTCAATATTTGTGTACATTTCGGGACATTCTGTACCAGGAAATGTACCCGTAGCCCATTTTATTATTACATTCATTATGTCAAGATTCATGAGCTCGGAAGCCTTTACAAATGTGAGTAGTTTGAAATCCATAAATATCACTGGTACTTTTGTGCATCTTGTGAAGCTTTCAGTGACAATGAAGCTGTACCAGTTTGAAATTTCTCCCCCTTGGTTTCCCCCTTTGTGTGACTGTCTCCTGTAGATCACAAAATCCCCTTCAGCTATTGAAAAGAGTGAATGCTTCAATCATTTGCATAATACTGCTCCTCTTTTGTTTAGAGTGTCGATGATTGTTTCATTTCAGTCACATGGAATTTTTACACCGCTCATATTTTGCCACGCTTTCATCCCTCTAATTGATTTCAAAAGGGAAACAGACATCACCTCGTAGATGTTAGAGCGTTGTGTTTCCGGTTTCTAAAGGCACAATGTCTCCACCACCCGCATGTTTAATCCAAAGCTAACAAGTAATCATCGAGTGCTAATAAGCCGGAGTGACAGGCCCACTGACGCAGTGACAAAAGTTCGATTTGGAAAATCGAGTGTGTCACCTTTTAATTATCACCAGCTGTATTGCATGACAGCATTTATATCAAATGCTTAACAGCAAATAAATCCCACCAGTTAATCAACAAATAGTCAAAAAATAAATAGCTTGGAGATTGAAAGTGAAATGCTGTCTGCAATGTGTTAAAACATGATGAGCAGGAAATTAATCGTCAGACGGCATTTTCTGATTTGAAATTATCCATTTTATTTGATTCGTTTTAGAGGTGACGGATGGAAAATGATAGAAACACAAGTCAAAATAGAGGTGAACTAGACTGGAATAAAAACAGTTACCAATAGGAAATGTGTTGTGAACGTTTAACGGGTTTGATGTGGTTCTTTATCCCTCAATAAAAATAAGAAATTCACTTTCCTCCTTCTTGCTGAGGAGCAAGGATAGGCGGTGTGGTAGAGGTTAATTATATTGCTCAAGGCCAACCAAAGCCCTCTGGAATATTCTGTCTTATTTTTGCAGGAATGTAGATCAATTTAAAATACTGTTTCATGACATCTACATGTCTGTTTTTGCTACTTTCAGCCCGACGTGATTCATCCTACAGGCAGTTAGTCAAAGCTTTTATATTCACGAGTCTCGGATAGCTCTTCTGTGAGGAAAGACATTCATAGGAAGTGATGCCTTTTATGTTTCTAATTTGTTTTGGAAGAAGAACAGGGTGGTTTGCAGGAGCAGGGCCAAAAAAAGGAAAACAAACAAACACTACTTGAAACTTAAAAAGATTCAGTACAGTAAAGACCACAGCAACAAGAGCTCGGTGCCAAAGATGTCACGAGATAATTAGGATAATTAGGATAATTAGGATAATTAGGATCTTAAATGTAAAAATTATGGTTATATGAAAGGCACAAACTGGGGCTAAGGCAGAAATATATATTCGCTTTAGATTATAGCACACAAAGTATTGTGTAATTATTCAGGATATACGGGGTATCAAAGAAATACCTCCTGGGTACTTTAAAGGAAAGGCAGGACGAATGTGGAAACAGTGTTGATGCTTCGATTGCATTAGAAATAGTTTAATTGAATTAAGAATTGTGACATATTAACAAAACATTATGGAGGGAATTGTAGTGTAAGAATTGTTTTAGATATATAGTAGTTATTATTAATAATTTAGTGTGCAATATTTTTGTTGCTGGGAAAAAAGCATTAGTCTAAGCCTGGGAAGAGGGGGATACATGTGTAGCTATAACCATGAAATAGTTATGCGTAATAGTTATGTTTATTTTTACAATGACAATAAAATACGGGGGAACAGTAATGTAGTTTTTGGGTCCAATGTTGAATCTATCTGATGCTCAAACAATTACGCCGGATACGGCTTCCACTCACAAACATTCTGTTATTGGACGACATATGTCCAATATATTGACCAATGAAATGTTATTTTCTCCATGAGGTAACAACAATTTTTGAAAAGTATACATGAGTAATTCTAGCAGAGGTAGTGGCCGTTACTTTTAGTACTTTACGATCAAAACAAATCATTGAAAATGTGGGCAAGATCCCTTATTACAGTGCAAGACTGTGGTATGGGCTGTAAAGAAAAGTAGTCCCATGTTAGCAACCTTTTCACTGTAATTACGCAGTAGGGTATGTTCCCTCCTCATTCCTTGTACCAATTGGTGTCCCATATAAAATAATGACTGTAATTTGTGGTATTTAATGTAAAGTGTTACTAAATTCTAACTCTGTCTGTCTCTCCCTCTCAGGTCCACAGAAAGACCTTAAACCCAGTGTTTAATGAGACGTTTCAGTTCGGGGTGCCGCTGAGTGAGCTACATTCCCGGAAGCTGCATTTCTCCGTGTACGACTTCGACCGCTTCTCCAGGCACGACCTGATCGGTCAGGTAGTGGTGGACAACCTGCTGGACTTCAGCGAGGGCAGCGGGGACAAACCCGTTTGGAGGGACATTGTGGAGGGCACCGCGGTAAGGATAACGCTCTGCTGCAGACATGATTGAAGCAGAAGCCCACGTTAGATTAGATTAGATGAAATTTGAATGAGCCTCGTGGCAATATCGGCCCGTTGCAGATTCAAATCATGGGCTTGAGCTGTGGTAAATAAGAACCAGGAATTGAGCTTATCAAACGTTAAACAAGTGACACTTTCAATTCTACATTCCAAGTAGAAGAGCATGCATTCATCGTATGAAAATGAATCTGAATTACAGTTTAGAAGAAAGAAAAAATGAATGAAAAAAAAGATACAAATTTATAAAATCGTATAGCAGTATAAAGCCAAATGGTAAATATGAATACGATAAGATTTGTGCACACGTGGGTACATACTAGTATAATATAAAGCAAATATGTTGATATGTTGTTGTTGACAGAATTAATGAGAATGTATTCTCATTAACAGCTGGACACAGGATGTACATGCATATATACACGTCTAAGATTCAAAAATCTAAGTAATTTTAGGGTTTACAAATTCAAGTATTCAATATTCAACAAGCCGTATTGTTATTTCCAAAATTCAACAGATTTTTTTTTTTTGATCAGGTGAAGTCGTAATATCAGGTTCATAATAATCAATAATAATCAACCGAGCCTTAATGTAATCGAATGCTTCTCCTTCCTGTGAGGTTATGTAGAAGTTCAGACGAACAAACGTAAAGTCTGGAGTTATACGGAGCCGGGGAGAAAAAAAGAAATGTACCGAGGCCACGTTCTGGTTAAATCGTGCACACAAGATGTAATTTGCGTCACGTTAAATCGTTCCTATGCTTTGGTTGATTTGTGAGCAGAAGAGATAAGTACCTATACAGAGAGCCAACAGAGCAGCCTCTGACCATCGGATTCAAGCCCACCGGTGACCGTGAAGTTTTCCAGGGCCTTTCCATTCATTAAGTCAATCGCATCCTCCAAGTCAGCATATTTCCAACGATATAATCCACAAGCTCCTCGTTAATAGCAAAGTACGAGTATCTATCCATACAACCAAGGTCACGTGCATTAAACAGGTGGCGGCTGTAATGAATGAATTGGCCTTGTGCACTGCCAAAGTTATGTAATTATTTAATTAGTGCACACGAATTAATCAAAAATCTAAATCATACGAACGATTTAATCAAATTGAAATATTTCTCGTGCACACCAATAAGTAAATCGTGATCTCCATATGTATTTGTCTCTCTCTACGGCCACTCCCGGGCTCAGTGGAAACAAACCACATCAATTCAGATGGATGATTTATGAAATAAAATATTCCACCCATTCATAAGTAATTACATTTTCAAGATCAAGTATCTTGTGGTGGTTAAGTTTTCCTTTCCTTACAGGATTCAAATTATTATGGTCTTTACTTTCAAATCGCTCAGAGACGCATGCACATTATTGTTTGTTGTCTGAAGACCATATACTGCGTAGAGAGGATGAAGAGAACATATATACTTCCGACTGGAAGTGGTCTGCAGTATAGATTCATTCAGAGTCTGGTAATGTAAAAGCACAGCTCAGAAGAGTCCAGATAGATTACTGGAAAGGCACAACTGGCCACATCCAAACTTTTTAATAGTAGATTTATACGAAATATTCATAGAACGCTATTAGGAAATTAGACAGAGCAAAGTCTTGAATTTTTTGGCATGGATATTTCATATATTTAATAAGGTTAAAGTATCCGCCTCTTAGCGTATTCCAGTGTTTCACCCGGGGAAGTATTGATGAGTGAGGTTTAAAGCCACTAAGGGAGTCATCGTGCCACAGTGTGACCTGAATAACACCGGTGTCATTACTGTGGTGCCACAGACACCACAGGCAGCGAGAAGATCAGTAAATGGAGAGGACAGTGGGGGGGTATAAAATGCCTGGAGAATCGTCACCTCTACTTAACGCTCTCCTCCACTCGGGGACATCGACAGATTGGCATATGATTCATTTCCAGTGACGGCACTTCCCCTCTGCTTAAACACTCTGCCTGTCCGCCTTAGGATGCCTGCTGTCACCCGCCGTCCGTCACACATGTAGCTCCTCTCTGGCCTAAAACAATCAGAACACAGCGCAGCAAGGACACCTGTCTGTCTGCCTCACTCTGTTTCTGATGCCATGTGTGTGTGATCACAGCGTCCTTGCTCCATTTTTGATCCCTCTGTCTGTCTGTCTGTGTGTGTGTGTGTGTGTGTGTGGTGACCTACAGGAGAAGGCTGATCTCGGAGAGCTTAATTTCTCGCTGTGTTACCTGCCCACTGCAGGCAGACTCACTGCTACAGTCATCAAGGCCACCAACCTCAAGGCCATGGACCTGACTGGCTTCTCAGGTAAAGGATGAACACACACACACACACACACACACACACACACACACACACACACACACACACACACACACACACACACACACACACACACACACACACACACACACACACACACACACACACACACACACATCATGCTGCTGATGACCTCCAGCAAGCAGTCTCTGGGAAGCCAGTAAATGGAAATGACAGAGAACAGCTGTCTAAAAAACCGCCACTGGGGATGGATGTGGATTCCTTGAGTTATTTCAGGTTTATGTCTTATTCGGACTGGCCCAACATGCAGTGGATATATTTTTCAAGTAAACATGGTGTCATTGTTTTGGAAAAAAATAATAATTTAAATTCAATTTAGCACCAAATTAAGAAGTTTTCTCCGCCTACAACAGCCTCAACAGAGCAGAATGAAATGCAGCTGCAAGATACAGCATGTTGCGTTCTGACTGAGGAATGCATCCCCATCTTTTGCTGTAAAACCAAAAAGTCTGTTAAAAAAACAACAACAGAATAAATCACTACCTGAAGTAGATGAAGTGTGTGAAGGGAAGTGCAGAAAAAGTCAATTATCATAAATCTTTGCTAAATAATTCCTGAAGTGCATCGAGCATCGACAGATTGATCGTTTCTAATTTTGAAATCTATAGAATTCAGAAGTTAGATCTATCCTTCAAGACTTAGAAGTGGACTTATGCATAATGAATATACTACCCGAAGCTA
Source organism: Lycodopsis pacificus (assembly GCA_028022725.1). Classification (NCBI taxonomy): domain Eukaryota; kingdom Metazoa; phylum Chordata; class Actinopteri; order Perciformes; family Zoarcidae; genus Lycodopsis; species Lycodopsis pacificus. Next base: position 6,012,674 of record CM051702.1, read on the forward strand.
TAAAGTTAATTACTGTCAAACATAACAATCTGTAAAAATGAGTTACAATGTGTTCTGTTGCCATCAAAATCAGCTTGCAGGTGTAGCACCAATCATGTCTGCAGGGAAAAGACAAAAACAACAGTTTTACCCGTGAGACAGATGTTAAGAAATGTGATCGCTAAAGCTACTATTGAATTAACGGAAGTATTATAAAGGGTTTTATTCTTTAGTTATCCGTCACTTAAAGACTTGATTGCAACGGCAATGTCCTCTCAGATTAAATGAGATTTCAAATGCTAATGACCGCACGGCGTAATTATTGCCACGGTGATCCCCGGATGATTGCAGTGCCTTGAAGATGCTTTAAAATGCAGCTTAAAATGGAGTCGTGGGTGTGTGCTTTCCCTGGCTGCTGCCAGCGAGCGGCACATGTTGAATGGAAAGCCAAAGTGATTCAACCTGTGCTGCTTTTCTCCCTTTGTGTTCTTAATCCAGCTTTGCCAAGGTGACTTGATTTTCATGCCTTTTATGTGTTACAGACGCGGATACCTGTGAGCACAATACCTAACAGCGTTTGCAGGAGTCTCCGCTTATCTTTTTCCTCTCTGCTTTCTCCCCCTTTTTCTCTGGCTCCCTCTCTCTTTCTTCTTCACTGCTTCTCATCCCAATTCCTTCTCTTCCTCCCTTCTTCCTCCCCCACTACTCCCCTTTTTTCCATACCTCTCTCTTTTCTCATGCCTCCCATTGTCTTCCTCTTCCTCTCGCTCTTATCTCTCCTCCAGACCCGTACGTGAAGGCCTCTCTGATCTGTGACGGGCGAAGGCTAAAGAAGAGGAAGACCTCTATTAAGAAGAACACGCTGAACCCCACGTACAACGAGGCGCTGGTGTTTGACATTCCCAATGAAAATATAGAAAGTGTCTCCATCATCATCGCCGTGATGGACTATGACTGGTGAGCGAGCTGAGGCGCTGTTATATTGTAGCACACTCCGGGGGATTTAAGATGAAAGTGATCATTACTGTGAAGTGTGCTGCTCACTGAATATGTGTCTGCACACAGCAGAGTGATGCTTGCTGTTGCTTTTGGGTCCTCACATTTTCATGGTGTTGCAGCTGTGTTGAACACGATGAGGGCCCCCTCATGAGTCAGACTCTTGGTGGACGTTCCCTGTTTTACATAGACAAGCACCTCATGAATAAGCATGATTTATGCTGATGGGGACGGAAGAAGCGTAACCCTGCCAGTGTTTGTCTGTCTGACGGTTGCAGCAACACTTGGCTGGTTGATGTGTTTGTGTATAGACGCACCGCCTCCCTATTATGTAGTCTGCCCTCCATTTGGCATCTCCATAGGTGTGTGCTTCTGTATGTTTGTGTTCGTGCCTGCTTCTCCGCTAACATCAAGCTTTTATGCAGGGCTGTGTATCTTCGTGAGCTGCTATTTAATATCCTTCCTCAGCAACTGTACTCTTTACCTATAGTCAAGGTTGATAAATGAGACTCTGTCTGCCTGTTTCTTACGAGCCCTGTCTCCCTCTCTCTCTCTCTCTCTCCCTCTCTCTCTCTCTCTCTCTCTCTCTCTCTCCCCCCCCCCCCCCCTCTCTCTCTCTCTCTCTCTCTCTCTCTCTGCCCCCGCTTTATTATTTCCTCGCTCTCTCCCTTCCTCCATTCACCTCCCTCTCTGCCTTGTTATTTCTCTCTGTCTCTCCTGTCCTTGCTTCCATCCTTTGCTGCATGTCAGTATTGGTCATAACGAGGTTATAGGGATGTGTCGTGTGGGCAGCGAAGCTGACGGTCCAGGGAGGGAGCACTGGACGGCCATGCTGGCCAATCCACGCAAACCAATAGAGCACTGGCATCAGCTTGTGGAGGTAATGAGCATAGAATCATGTGTGTTTGTGTGTGTGTGTGTGTGTGTGTGTGTGTGTGTGTGTGTGTGTGTGTGTGTGTGTGTGTGTGTGTGTGTGTGTGTGTGTGTGTGTGTGTGTGTGCATTCATGTGTCATCTCCCACCACACACGTTATGTTCAGTTGTTCTGTTGGTTCTGGGCCTGATAACCAAAATGATTCTACATTTGATTATCGTTATTATTAGAAGTAGTGAAAGCAGCAGCAGTAACGTTTTAAGAACAGCAGTAGTAGTAGTAGTGATATACCTATAGAAGTACTAGTACAGAAACATTAAAGTGTCATGTTCACATAAAAGTTTTTAAGTATTAGCAAAAGAATTTACTACATTTTCAAATTAAATGAGCTCAATAAGCTGAATGGGCCATTATATAGAACGCATTTAAATTAATTGATATGTTTTTGGGGAATTCATCTGTACCAATGAATCATTTTTAAAAAGCCAAGTGTTGTGCTTGCCAAACCTTAATCAAAAGAAAAGCAATTACTAACTAAAGCTGCGAGTTATAAATATAATTCTTTCCTTCTGAAATATTTCTAATATAAGACACAACCAATTAACAAGTAACATTTCAGTGCGATATAGGGATTTGTTTTTAGAAAATGCATCTTGATTATCTTGTTGAGTGACTTATTTCTAGCATTACAGGCATATTATGACACTTCCTAATACTAATGAAATGAAACCAGCTTAAATATTATACCATTTCATCAACCTTTCATTTATTTCAACTCATTGTTTAAAAAGTGTTTCTTTTCATCATGAATAATTAACAATTCTGTATTATATATCTGTATTTCTGAATCAAATTTTGTATTTCCCTGCAGGAAAAAGCAATTGGTACATTCGTGTCTAAGACTGCTACGGCATCCTCCCCTAAGCCGAACATCGTGGTGGACAGTCCTCACTCCGATTAAAACTGTGAGCCTCTCTTTGTGTCGATCTGCATGCGTTCACACATACTGTGTGACTACTTTTAGGCAACAGTGCATTGGAATGTATATCACTAGTCCACATACAATCCAATTTCTCCTTGCTTTCTGCTCGCAAACAGGCCTGACTGTATTGTAACCTTGAAGTGCATCCGTATACTGTGCAGCAAATGCTCTCCAGTCATATTCACAGAGGAAGCCTTTAAATGCATGACCTGTGTGATAAAGTGAAGGCTGTGGTGCCATCAGAAGCATCTGTATAGTCTTGTTATGGGTTATGTAATGCATCCCCCCCCTCCCTCCCTCCACACTTACATTACTGCATCGTGTTTATATATTCTCTCGCCCCCTGCTGTTTCTCTTGCTTAATCTGCCTCTTCTCCCTTATCCTCTTTCCTCAGGTCGTTATCATCTCTCCAGCTCCAGACTTTTCTTTTCTTTCCTCTCATCTGTGAATAATTCTCTCCATCAAAGAAAGAGAGACGCGGTGACACTGCTTGTGTCCAACTGCTAGTGCTGTTTTGCTCATGCTAATGAATCCTTCAAGTCCTGCGCAGAACAAACAATATCCATCACAAGCTACACTTTTCAGCATCAGACCACACATTTACAAACACATGCAGATACTAAATGGTACAGTAGGACTGATTTCGTAACTGTAAATGTGGGATCTAGCAAGGGAACAGACACACACAACTTACACACACACACTCACACACACACACTCACACAAATACACAGTTTGCAATATGTGCATATTTCATGTGTGCTTCAGATTAGTGTCGTATTTCATCTAGGAGGAGCGTGATGTAACAAACTTTTCTCTCTTGATAAAAAAAGAAAGCCATCCTAGAATGGCCATTTCAACCAGGACCAAAGGTTCATGCCCTTGTACAGACTATAAAAGAAGAAAATCACTATGTCGATATTTTTCTTTGCAATATTGGTGTACAGCATCTGCCGTACTGTATGGGAGAACATCTCACACAGTGCTTAGCAGGACAAACTAATTTGAGGTGGATTCTCCCGGCCATTTTGGACGCCTTCTCCAGGCTCCGCATCCTCTTGTTTCAGACTGAACTCACTTATTTTCCACAGAGGACAGACGACAAAGCGTCCAGTGGTCTTTATTGATGTCAGAGGAGTCGAAAAATGAGGACAGACTCATCGGTTTGAGCATGTTACGCAACCTTGAAATGTGTTCCTCTTCCTCATACAATACACATATATCCATCAGCAAAAGAGTTTATTCATGCCATTTTTACAGTCCACTGAAGATGCGATGGTGTGACTATTTGATCGTCCTCTGCTTTCTGGCCAAACTGACAGACTTTTCCTAGTGTAGGACTACACAGGTAGAACAAAACCTGCCTTTAGGATCGGACCAGCATCTGTTTGGAGTGCACTCGCTAGAGGATGTATCCCACAGGGAAGGATAGCACCACTCTGTTTTATTTTTCTATCATTCCAGGACTGTTTTTCTTTTCTTTTCTCAAGAAGTCATCATCCAGCTTCAACTAAAAAATGATTTATCTTCAAGTCCACATCATGTCCCTGACAAGACTTTAGAAGGACACACATGTCCGTATTGCTTTTATTAGTGTGTTTCCGTGTTTGTGGGCGTTTGTTTTGTATTTGTGCGTGTCTGTATGTGTGTGTATGCCTGTGTGTCACTGTGACCTTGTGTGTGACACGTTTCTGTGCTCACTCCCTCCCTCGTCCCTTTCTCTGTCTTTGCCTCCCTCGCTCCCCAAATCCCGGCATCCACGGACACAGAAACGCTCGTCTCGGAGCCAAATGTGTCTACTGTCCCGTGTCTTTACAAAGAGCCATTTTGTGTGTGTGTATGTGTGAATGTGTGTGTGTGTGTGTGTGTACTATACGTGCCTCATTGCACTAGGTTGGGAAACACTGTCTGTCATAGACATTAGTTGGTATTGTCTATGTCGTAATCAGAAATCAGCTGCCAATCATTCAACCCTCCTCTCCTCTCTAACCCTTTGCCTGATGTAAGTAACTGTGTTGATCGTGTACTTCTTTCAGTGATTTGTGTACTGTATGTCCGAAGGAAAAAAAAGATGGCACAGTGATTGAAAATTGAATTGTTGGGGTGAGTTTACGTGAAGGAATCATTTGTTGCGGCCTACAGATAATGACAAATTTAGATCCCTCTTAAAGCAAGACAACAAGGAGGAGGTGTTGTGAGAAAATAAGCGCCTGGAATTTCTGCACTTCCTGTGAAAAGCGATACAGACTTATAAAGCCATGTCTGTCACTGCTACTACGACTGCTACTGTAACCTCAGCAGAACAACAGTACAACACCTCACTACAGCTTCTTGTATCGCTATCGTTGCCGTTTCTCTCTCATCCTCTCACACACGCCGTCTGTGCAGGATCGTGTGTGTTTCAGGGTGGGGGATCTAGTTTCGTTCTCTTACTCACCGGCGTGCTTGATCGGGTATACGGGAGGTGACACATCCCGCATCATACCTGCAAGTATTCTGTGTGCTGCTGGGGGCTTGTATAAGTAGATATGGTATTGATCCATTGGTCTCAAGGCCCCATAATTCTCTCTTTCCCAGCCTTTTCTCTCTCTCTCTCTGCTGGTGTCTACCCTATTTAGTCCTTGTGTTACTGCCTGGTGATAGATTACAAAACTCATAGTGGAACCAGCACATTCCCTTATTCTCTCTCCCCTCCCCCTCTTTCTGTCTAATTACTGTCTGATTACTCATTCTCTCATTTTGTTCTACAGCAATCCCCCCCCCCCCTCACTCTACCTTCCCCCTCACCTATCCATTTCTCTCTCTACTTCTTTTCTATCGCTCCCTCTGCTATCTCACATCCCTCCATCTTGCCCTCTTTCTTTCTGTGTATGACACCCCCCTTCCATCCTCTATTCTCTCTCGCTGTCTTGTTGTGTTAGTGCAGTTCTGAATGGTCATGGGGAAACATGTTTGCATGCTTATATTAACATGAATGATGTCAACTTGATGCAATGAAAAATTATATAAGTGATGCTTTAAGCAAAATCTGACAATGAACTTGATACTAATACTACTAATGACGACTAAATGGAGACCCAGCAATTGTTTATCTCTGTGGTCAAAAACAACGATGATGAAAAAACATTGTTTATGCTGTATTTATCTTTCTTGAATTGGTATTCTTTTTGATTTTCAATTGTTTTTTATATATATAATTTGTTCAAGAGGTTTACTTTTTTATTGGTTAAGGCTGAGAATTTGAATGAAGGGTTCAGTCAGGGCGATTGTTTCCGTCGGGACAGCTGTGCCAGGTCGCAGGATATCAGTGAATGTGTAAGTAACAGTGTGGCTGAAGCAATGGTCATGGAAATAAATGATATGTATCATCCAGCGTCGTGTTTCTGACTTCTTTTCATCCACTGGGTGGGTAGGCAGGAGAGGTGGTGAAGCTACTGTCACACATCCAGGCAGTGTGCTATATTTATATCATGCAAGGCCCTGGGCATTTCCGATGTACACAGTCTATATTTGACTCAGGCATGGGAGGTAAGACACCTGGACAGAAGCAGCCTGAACACAACTTTGTTTTCAGCACTAAGCTCTCTGACTTTCTGCTGTGCATTACTGTAAGTCGTGTGTAATTATTCAGCCACTTTGTCATGAATTCTTTATTGTGGCCGCATTTTTGCCTAAATGCAAAATGCAGCACTGCTGCCTGCCCTGTGTGCTTTGCTCAATCTGGCCGATACCTATTTCTACACTTTTTAAAAACTCATATTTGTCATGTGGCTATTATCTCTTGTTGAAGCAAAGATGCAAGCTAATAGTGACCTGCAGCTCCAGCACTTCAGCAGAGGGAGGACGAAGACCGAGCTCAGATGTGCAGGGGAATGACAGAGGAGGAGGAGTAGGAGAGGATTAAACAAATGAAGGAGGATGAAGAGCGAGAGAATGCCAGAGTGGAGGAGGAGGAGGAGGAGGAGGAGGACACAAATGGGAAAACCTGGAGAAGAGAGGGGTATAGCTACATACAGGATGTGTGTGGAAGTGGAGACAGGAGGTGGAGGAGGATAGCTCTGTATATAGACACACTCATCACGGGGCACCGGCAGCATACTGCCAGTGTTAACAGTTCAAGAAGAGCAAAACACACACGTGACAACGCACCAGTTAACGCTGTAGACTTTTGAGAGGAAAGTGGAAGGAGGGGGTGGGGTAGGGGGTGGGGGGGCTGCTGTCTCCATGGCAACGTTCCCACCGTGCAGAAAAAAAATCATTTAGTCGGAAAGACATTTCACTCAGTTCAGTGAGCTGAAAGAGGCAGAGAGGGAGGGGGAGCAAGTTAGAGACTGGGGGAGGTGTGTTCACTCGAGCTGTTTGTATCACACTGGAGGGATGTATTTAAAGTAAGCTGACAGCAAGGCATTAGCTCTTATTGCTAATATATCTGATTAGATTCCATAGTCATTAGGATTTCCCTGCAACAGCTTTGGGTGATACTTTGGTGTTACAATTGTCTTGACATCTGCCCTCTAAATGTACATCTATGTAAGATGTTTTAAATTCACTTCGATGACATTACCTGCACCTACACATTGGGAAAACCTTTCGTGACTGAAACTCCAAACTTTTGTTTTCTCAGCGCAGCGCAAAGGGAAACCGACCTTTTTATAAGAGCACTTATTATGCCACGTATACAGTTTTTAACATTTTTTTCAAACACTATAAATAATACCCAAAACCTTTCAAAATAATGAATTCAATGAGCGCATGCAAGTGGAAACCTCAACCAGCAGGAGTTTTAAAGTATAGCGTGCCTCTGCAGGGGAGCAGTGTTTTAATACAGAGCTGGTCCCCAGGAGCTGACCTTCTCTATACATTGCTTTCATGAATGGACTTAATGAGATTCACCGAACAAACAGAAACTTCTGTGAAACATCCTTTGACATTTAACCTCTGCTGTCATGGCCTCAAATTAGGAATGGAAGTTAAAATCCAGGCCCTTTTCATTACTCAAGACTGCTACTGCACAGTGCCGGTGCCAGACTGGATTGAAGAGCCCCAAGAGACTGGGGCTCTTCCCCAGTCTCTTGGGCACTGGCATGAGAGGGTACTATCACACAGCCCAAACACTCTGGCTTCTTCTGGTAACCCATTTGTGTGGATGTCAGTGTATCAGCATGCTGGCTGTGATTACCTGTTGTGGGCAGACCATCTGGCCCTCAGCGTCCCAGCTGGGTACCACGGTCAGGAGACGGATTGTCTTTACCACACCACCTGGACCTCGCAGCCAAGGCAGCGGCCATATTTCTCATTCATATTTTATTACGTCGTTCTCTGACCAACACAAAACAAAGAAAATACAAAAAGAGAAAACATTGTGTGGTTTTCCAAAAGGGACTTCCATAGAGCAGGCTTTCTGTAATTGCTTGGCAACTGCTGACACTGTGTGTGTTGAAGTTCAAAGCAGCGAGACACACAGTATATTCCTCAGAGCAGCATAAAGCATCAAGGGTGCCTACGCATACACATCACACACAGACACATACAAATAGTCACGAACCATTCTGTCAGTTTGATTTTGGCCACGAAGCTCAGTCAGAATAAAGAAGCTCTGTGTATGTGGGCATAAAACTTCCCGAGGAGAAACCTTTCTTAGGCCCTGTTTACCGACGCCTGGATAAAAAAGCCCTTCCTAGAATTTGGGTTAAAGTGATAGGAGCATTGTTTCTGTTGGAGGTGAGTTTGATGAGGTCTGAAGCCCTTTGCTCAACGCTGTGCTGACCTATATGCGATATGCTATTGTTGGACCCACAGAAACAGTGCCGGAATGGTTAGCCGCTGGTGCATATAGCGCTGATCTGACAGCAGGCTAACATGCTGATTGCTGCTGTAGTCATTACGCTCTGTTTCTATTTTCAGTGCTGAGGATTTGGAGGGGATGGGTGCTGAGGAGAAGAGCTTGAATGGAAAAGCTATCATAGGGAACTCACGCACACCATCTAAACCTGACAACCAGGTTCATTGTTTCAAGTATCAGCAACATAGATATCATTAAGATAATGGTTAGAGGGTACATTCTTCTCAGGAAGTCCATCAGAACTATTGTCCCTTGAGCTTTTATGTAACTTTACTCAGTTTAAATATATACATACTGTACATAAGAAGGCCCTAAGTTACTATCTGTAACTTTGCCTCTCTGATAAAGACCAGACTGTAGATATTTGCTGACATCTTCTGGATATCTGGTTCAACAGCACTTAGAAATTACTAGTGTTCTTGCAGAAAGCTCTGTTATAACTTTAAAGAAGAGAATATTATTATTATAATATTGATACATTTCCGTTTATTTTTATGTGAACACATCTTGCATTATTTTCTCATAGCCCCTGCCAAACTGAAATATGTTCCCGGGGATATATCCAGAATGGGCTGATCCTTGAATGGTGCATGTTTCAAATGTCACCTCATTTTCTATGTGCTCACAAGAAGCATGCTGAAGGTCAATAATCAGAGAGGGCTGTGGTTTGGCAGGTCTTTCAGCAGCATCAATTCTGCGCTGTCCACATAATGTCAGAAACGTGTTCTGTGTTTATGATTAAAATCTGTCCCCACCAGACTTATCAGACCAGTACTGGCTGCACGTCAAATCAAACATGTTTGTTCTATAAGACAAACCTGAACATGGGCAAAACTGATGATCATGTCTCTGTAAGTGTTCTCTGTTTAAGTCAGTGGCTCATTGTGTAGTGCTAGTTCTTTGGCTGTCTGGATATTATAAGTATTGTGAATATTCTCAGTTTTAACCTTAAAAAAGGTCCCTGGCTCTGTCTATCTGAAGATGGCCATTAGATTACAATGCAGATGTGATAACAGCTGACCTCTCTGCCGAGCAGAGCACTTTAGAAGAGTGAGGAGACAAGATATCATTCAGAGATGACCTCCTGCATCCAAGCTTCATTTACTCTAAATGTGAGCATCTATTGTTCCTTTGTTTTGTAGTGTACGAGCACTAGCAGCTAGCTCGATATATGTAGCCACGGAAATAGAATACATTTAAATTCCCTGGATGCACAAGATAGAAAGCTATACCCATTTAGCTCAATAATATTAGGCATGCTGATAAAGCAGTGAAGGTTTAGGGCCAGAATAATTTCAAATCTGCTGCAATGTTATGGACCGTCCAGACATCTTGAAGCCTCCTCCAACTCTCATTGTTTGACTATTTTCTGTTTGCCACTGCCTTTATTTAGTGCTATTCATTCATTCATTCATTCATGTCACTGTTTTTATTCACTTTGATTAGGTTTGAGCACATTTGTATCTTGTATTTGTCTTCGTCATTTTAAATCGTATTTTGTCATTATTTGTTGTTTTGTCTGTCCTTTAACGTTATATCTTGTGTTTATGTGATGTTTTTATAAAACCTGTTAGAATTGCCTTATTGTGCAAATGAACGTAACTTACTTGAAATTGGTGACATGACAAACATAAGCTCGTGAAAAAGATTGTTTTCAATACAACAACAAAAAACAACAACATTTATAAAATGCATCTAGATTGGTTCAGGGACGTTAACTGTCTGTGGGAGGCAGCACCCCGCCACAGAACGTTTTGTATGCACAAAACGAAAAGACGAAGAAGAAAACCGGTACGTCACATTTTGTGGGCGGGTTGTAATTTTGTCACTTCCGCCAAAAATACAACAAATGGCTCATGTTAGCCTCCTGTGTAGTGGGAGCTAATTTCAAACTTGTTTAACGTTATATTTTAGTTTGGCTAAGTGATCTTACGATTCGACTGGCAGCCGCAAACCACCAGGTCAGTCCACACCACTTTCTAGCTAGATGGCGTGCAAGTTAAGGCTTTAGTTAAAATGTCTAGCTTAAATCGCTCACTGACAATTACCTGCCCAGCACCGGGCCTGTGTTCATAGAGCGTCTTCTTCATGCAGAAAAGAGCTCACATAGAGCTCGCGAGCGCTTTGTTTTTAATGTTTCTATGACAACAGTATCTTGCTATCACCACTCTCCCAACCGGTGTACGATGGGCTAGCTTCGCGTTCGCCTCTTTGCCTTTTATCATCTCTATATGGGCTACTATGCATTTAGTTTCACATTGTTTCACCAAGAGCACCGAACGGAGGATACTTCCTTCATACTCTGTATCGTGAGCCTGTCACCGCTCAGTCTGACAGCCGTCATGTTGGAGCAAGTAGGACGATGATGAGAGCACAACACTCTCCAGCAACGTTCAGTCTCCACCCGGTGTCTAATATATAAAGTTTATTATAGACTGACACAAAACAAGCTTCTCCTCCGTTTACTACAGTGAAGTCAACAGCGCTTTTCCTCTTCACAGAACTGGAAAAAAGACGCTCAAACCTCTGAGATGATTCGTTTTTGCAATGGATTTAGTGGGATTAACGTTACCATGTTAGCCACAGTGACGGTAGCTGCGTATCACTTTCTCTCGTGGGTTCAGCTAACTGTGATGCAAAAGTCGGAGCTTATTTGAATACAACCTCACTTCTTACAGAAAGGCTTTATTGTTGACAGAATACAACGAAAGGAGCGAGACTCCTGGTCAGTGCTATTAAAAGACACAGGGAAAACCGCCACAAAAAACAAGTTCCATAACAATAAGTGAAATAAATAAATGCAATATAATTGTCCAGTTGAATAAATGTATTTCGTGCTCTAGAATAAATGCAATTATTGCACTAGTATGAATGCCATTATTGCACTGGTATAATGTAATTATTGCATTAGTATGAATGTAATTATTGCACTAGAATAAATGTAATTATTTCATTAGAATAAATGTAATTTTTTCATTAGAATAAATATAATTATTGCACACGTGTGAATGTAATTATTGCACTAGTATGAATGTAGTTACTGCACTAGTTTAGTTTATTAACTGGATCCAAATTAGCTGACGCCTTAGCGGCTGCTAATCTTCCTTTGGTCCACAGAAAGGACAAAACGTAATACATACAAAACGTGCAAAACATGACGTGAAACAAACGGTTAAAAATAGTACAATCAGAAGTCATCACTCAATCATTTACTGCACTCGTATGAATATTGGTGAGCTTGGATGCTTGTAAAGTGGTGCTGCTCATCTCTCCTTGTTGCTGTGTTACTTTGCGTTGGAGTTTACAACTTACATTCAGGAAATAAACGCAGTCCCTAGTGCTTACGGTTGTAACACAGGTACATTCCCTGCAGTGGAAACACCCTAATAAAAGATGCTCAGCTATACGGTGGAGGTCTCTCATTTAGACTTAGACAAACATGTTCAATCTGTCCTCTTCATGGTTGCAGGTCCGGCACTCATGGAGCCGTCCACTAAGCCTGCGACCAACCAGGTGGCTGATGTGGTATTTGTCATTGAAGGGACGGCAAACCTTGGACCTTACTTTGAATCTCTAAGGAAAAATTATATACTGCCGGCCATTGAGTAAGATCATTAAGACACTCCTAATTTGCTAAGTTATTCCTTCATTCATGTTGTCATAAATGCATCTGTTTTATTTTATTTACGATAGATATTTCAATGGAGGGCCCCCAGCAGAAACAGATTTTGGTGGAGATGTGAGTGTTTCACCCTTCCTTTTTTAAAAAAAAAATATTTTATTTATTCTTTGTCAATAGTTTCAGAAGGTAAATCTTAGAAAAGCGTCTGTTAATATTGCTAAGATCAATATTCCTGTGTTTCTTTTGTCCTTCTAGTATGGAGGGACACAGTACGGCCTCGTGGTGTTCAACACAGTAGACTGTGCACCTGAGTCATATGTCCAGTGTCACGCACCAACTAGCTCTGCCTTTGAGTTTGTGTCGTGGATCGACAGCATCCAGTAAGTTACTCAAATCATTTACTTGATTATTACAAAGTAGAGACTTTGGGCGGTTTCACATTGCTTTTAACGGATAAATGATTTAGTTAATCTTCAACATTACCCTGTTTCTCCACACAGGTTCATGGGAGGTGGAGCAGAAAGCTGTAGTCTAATTGCTGAGGGGCTCTCTGTGGCCTTGCAGCTCTTTGATGACTTTAAGAAGATGAGAGAGCAAATGTAAGGCGGCCTGTTTGGTTCACACTGCTCACTAATTCCGTGGAACAGAACAATCTGTGCCCACCAATGAAAGGATCATTACTTAGCGTTGCTCTATTAAAATGTGTTTAACACTTAATATATTACAGCATGGAAGTGTGTCCTGTTTGGTCATGTAGTGGAATAATCTTCCAGAGTCTGTCTTTCTCTGCATGAGTTTCTTTATTCCAAAGAAATGAGCCTGTAGTCTGCAGAGTACAGAACTGATTGATACACACTACACTGGCTTATACACACTAGTGATTCTTCCTTTAGCCCGTCCTGTTGCCTCCCTTCACTAGGTTCTTCGGGGGTTTCCACTATTGGGATTTCGTTCACAGCTTCTGGTGTTATGTCAATCAAATACAGTTAAATAATGGCCGAACTTCTCCCGCTCTGATGCAAGTTGTGTCAAGGGTAGCACAGGATTACCTTTTCTCCACATGGTTGTTGAGTAATTATTGACCCAAAGGGGAGTGTCGAGGATGGGCTGCACATTCTTTGGAAGTCCCTACGCTTTTTGTCAATATATTATTTTCCTTACATCATGATCAGTGAATGTTGGTACGTATATGTTTTGTATGGATGAATAGTGTCAGTCAAAAGTTATGGATCCGCTGTCATGCTTGTTGCATACAAACCACTACATAATAAGGGATAATATGAACAGGATTAAGTAAAATGCAACTGAAAACACAGGCAATGTCCTTGTACCTTTTCTTTTGTATGAGTCCAGTACCACTGTCTAATCTAATGGGGAGTCTTTACAGACATCCCTTACTCAGAGCTTATAACCTTCTTTCCTGAATGAAATTGGATGCATGCAGAATAAACATAATAATCTGTGCCATATTTAATAGTAAACTGGATAAGTACATGATGAATATTTCAGATCAAAAGTTGTTTGATCTTATTGTGGCCCACTTTGAACCCCTGGACAACCTGTATTACTGAGATTCATGTGTTCACTAAATCCTCCTGGGAGGAGAAGCTGAATTTAAGCCTGAGCTGCAAATCATTCACAGGGAGTCATGTTTCACAAAGTAGTAAACTCTGTGTGAGCCATCAAGGTAACGGAACCTTGTTTACGGACAAAATTGTAGTCGTTTATTTTGTCTCGCTGTTTGAAACCATGAAAAAATGCAAGCTCATCCTCCTCTAAGTGGCAACCACCACAGCAGTGCGTTACCTGTAGTTGCTCTGATGATGTTGTTTAAAGGCCATGGAAATATCCTCCTAACCCCGACATTGAATTCAGGTTTTAAATGAAATCCCTCACTCGTAGTGATGGAAATGTTTTTGCTTTTCTGTTTCCTACATTTGCCAGAGGTCAAACCCACAAGGTGTGTGTGCTTCTTTGTAACTCGCCTCCATACCTGCTTCCTGCTGTGGAGAGTGTCAGCTACACCGGCTGCACAGCAGACAACTTGGTCAAAATCATCAGAGATGTGAGTCCACTTATATTGTCTCCATCGGGTACTTCGTTGTGTATGACAAACTTAATTTGCGTCAATATTTGTGTTATGAATGGGGTAGTATCAGTGGTATTTGTTTTTGCTTCACTTTATTTGATTAGGTCAAAAGCATAATGAAATACATTTCATTTTCATATTTCTTAGAGAGGAATTCACTTCTCTGTGGTGGCTCCTCGGAAACTACCTGCTCTACGGTCTTTGTTTGAGCGGGCGTCTCCAGTAGGAGGCGCGGTCGAACCCCATCCAGACTACAGTCAGGACCCCTTCCACATGGTCCTAGTCAGAGGCATCTCGCTTCCTGGTGAGAAACTACATTGAACACGCGTTTGTGTGGGGGCCATCTTTATTCATCCCAACAAAATGCCCCTGATAAAAGAGCTGACATTAATGTTGTTTGTCATCTCCGTCCATGCATCTTTTTTTTGGTCTGTGCTTTTCAGTGTGGCACTAAATTTGCCTTTTTTATTATGCATTTTCTCTGAGGTAGCAGACTTCCCTCCAACCTCTAGTCTGGTTTTGATTATTTCATTTTGACCTGTTTCCTGTTATATCATCCCGACTAATATGGTTGTAATTTGCTAATTTCATGTGTGTTAACTACAGCAGAAGATGATGTGATTGTTCATGTAAAGTCATTCTTTAGTTGGTAGCTTCAGCAGTTGTAATTAAAGACTTGAGCTATTCCTACGGGTTACTCTACACCTTTCTGTGAGCAGGCAGGAATTCCTTTTAGCAAAGCACCATTTTACTCCCACATTGGGAGCATTCTTAAGTTTACATCTCAGAACTATGTAAAAAGTCTTAAGCTCATCCCACTGTCTGTCTCCAGTTTCCTCAGGTGGAGGACCTGGGCCGCTCAAACCTGTCCTTCCTCCTCAGCCACTGCCTGTCAATCAGCCTCTTGGTGGAGCTTCACAACCCCCTCCACCCATGATCCCAACCCACCCTTATCAGGTAACTGGCAAGCAGCCGCACAGCGTAAGGCAAATTCCTGCCGCCTGCTTTTGGCTCAGTTCCAGACAGTGGTGTTTATGTTCCTTCCCTAAAACTTTGTACCTGTCATTGTCTTCCTTTAATCTGCTTGCTGACAGAATACAGCCCCAATGACTGCTGCTCAGGTGGCTGCACAGATGGCTGTGGAGGCAGCCAACAACCAGAAGAGTCGCTGTGAGTTACCGGTGGACTCTGTGGGCCTTTTGTGAACAATTCATGTTAGCCGAGCTTTTAGTTGTGGTGTTTCTGTCTGCATACTGTATGTGTGACTGTGTCTGCATTTTTTTTGCTCCCGCTGCCTCCTCCAGTCCCGGGAATGGTCAACCAGGGTCCTCCGTTTACCAGTCAGCCGACCATCCCATCAGTCGCTGGAGTGAAGCTCAATCAGCCCAGCATTGCAACAGTCACTACATCAACACAGCCCATGATGTCACAGCAACAAGTTCCTCCCAATCAGCCAGTCCCACCCCCAGTACAGCCAGTACCAAATCAGCAGCCGCAGATACCACCTCAGCAGCAACCCACTGTGAATCAGCCCACAGTGCCTTCAGCACAGCCCAACATGGTAAGTTATATAATACCATCAGTGTTGTTGTTGTTTTTTGTGGATGTTTTCCGCTACACAGGATCTTAACAACCCGTAACCATGGACAGAGCCAGGCTAGCTGTTTCACCCTGCTTCCAGTCTCTGTGCTAAGCTAAGCTAACTGGCATAGTTTATATTTAATGGAAACATATGAAGGTGGTATTCATCTTTTAATTTAACACTAGTCCAACTTCTCCTTTAAAAATGCAGGACGTATTCTGAAAAATGCTGCCTTTGCTGCATTGCTGCCTTATTTAGTTGTCTGTGTAAATTTAAGACGCACCCTTTTAGTGATGTTTATCCATTCTGTTTGTAAAACACAGTGAAAACACAATGGATTCAGGTCAGGCGAAGTCCCACATTACGGGCCAATAAGTTCCTGTAGTGGAAAAGAGCTATTGGAGAACTGTGGCATCTCTTTACTGCATGCTGACACTTTAACAATCATACTAATTGTCTTAAGGGGATCTTATAGTTACAGTTTAAAATCCCAACCAAGGTTTTGATGCATCTCTGTAAATTCAAATTAGATTATGCACATATTCAGCTTGTCTTGCTCTAAATATTTTACTCCAGCTCCATTAAATGACACCGTGTTGAAATTTCATCAATAATTGTTTGCGTTTGTCAGTGTAAGGGGTGTGCTGAGTCTGGAGAACAGGGTCCGATAAAGTAAAATATAAACACAGAGTAGATAACAACGTAATGTACTGTCTGAACTGTGACAAGTCAAATTGATCGACCACATGAAATACAAAAACAAAGTGAAGCCTCCACCTAGTGAAAAAGTTAAACATATTAACTATATAAGTAAAAAGATATTGTGAATTAACTTTTTTCAATACATTTTGACTTTATTGAGTTCTTGGAAATGTTCTTAATGTTTGTTGCGGGGGAATCACAGCACTCAGCTGAAGACTTGATTTGGTGTTCTCAACCCCTCGTAAACACTATCAATGTTTAAATTGTATTAATATTTTCAAATGTAAGTGGCCCTGCTCATGTTGGATATCAGACACGCAAGTCTATGATGCTGTACTGCCAGCAGCCTCGAGCTGAGTTTGCAGACTAACACTCTGTCTAATATCAAAATGAATTTTAAATGTTAGTACTACTATCAGATCAAAACCAGAAGATGTTCCCTTTTTTCCCTAGAAAATCATTTTGTGTACAGTCAGTGTTGTTTTCTTCTCTGTTTTCCAGTTCATTCAATCATTTTTCTCATGTTGATGTAAAATAAACTGTCTAAAATTTGCAAAATCTATTATTTAATGATGTCCCACATGAATCCGCTGTAAAGAATGACATGCTTTGTATTAATCACTTCATGAAAGTCATCTGTTTAGTCTACAGTCAGTGTCTTTGCTTCATTTGAATTGACAAGGACACCTGTAATTCTAACTGGCAAAGGGATCAAACTCTACTGGTGCACTACATGTAACCCCTCCCCCCCCCCCCCCTTCTGTTCTCTTGACAGCCTGGTGTGTCTGGAGCTCCAGGCAATGCAAATTCAATTGGACAGCAGCAAGGTGTGGCCAATAAGATCGTAGCATGGACCGGTGTCCTGGAGTGGCAAGAGGTAATACCTTGTGAAAAGGTCTGATTTTGAATTCCCTGAAAATAAATCTGTGCAATAAAGCACTTCAGTCACTTATCGTACGGACAACTGAACATGAAATGGTTTGTAGGGTTAAAACTCCAAGTTTAGTCCTCCAGTTCAAGGGGACAGAAGTCGGTTAAAGGAATCGTTCAACATTTCACATACTGTGTTTATTTGCCGTCTTGCTGAGAGAAAGATTGATACCGCTGTCATGTCTACTGTAAATACGAAGCTGCAGCCGGTTAGTTCAGGTTAGCGTGCACACTGGAAACAACCAGCACCTCTAAAGTTTTTACAAACATGTTGTATCTCTTTTTGTTTAATCTACAAAATGAACATTTTTGTACGCTTTAAAATAAATGTTTTGTGTTGTGTCATTTTAATTTGTAAAAACAACAAGTTGTGGCTTCATGGGGGGGTGGATCATGTGCAGGAGTTTTTTCTTGGCCAGGCGCAGTAACTTTCCAGAGTCTTAGCCGGTTGCCTGGCCAGCTCACTGACAACATCACGAGATGCAATGTTTTAATTAGTGAGCTTGTAAGAGGTCCTGGCAGGTGGATTTTATTACCTTTCAACAGAGCCGGGCTAGCTGCTGTTTCGATTTTTGTCAAGCTAACAGGCTGCTGGCTCCCTTTTTATATTTTTCTAACAGATATGAGAGTGCTATTGATTTCATAGTTCAACTCTGAGTAAGAAAAGAATCAGTGAACTATTGTGTTGGTTAACTTTGTTATCTTTGTGGTCTGATATCCCAGCTGTGAGGACTGCAGTTGGGAGTCATTGCCTTGCCAACATGCTGTGAGCATCACCACTGTCTAGCACTGTTGTGGGTCTTAATAATAACCGCTCATTGATTATCGTACAGTATGATTAATTGCACATTATTGTACCGCCTCACTACTAGTGCTTTAGCTCAGGGTCAAATCAATGTAGTTTGCAGTTGCTGAGGCAGGAAGATGGATGCTAATGGCTTTCATGCGACACTCACGAGGCCTTCGAATGTTTGCGTTTGTGGACCGACTCGGATCAATCGCCTCTTATCGACTATAGTCTCATTCTCCCCGTTGTGTTTGTCAAAATGATCTAAGTCGGTGAAACGGACAGGAAGGCGAGTGGGAAGCTCAGGAAACTCTAAATCTGGCCTGCGAGCACGTACAGACACAAGCAACCTGAGTGTGCAGATCAGCAGCACCAAGCATTGCTCTTAATCTGCTACTTCCTCCTCCAGTTCACTCATTAGGCTTTCAGCTCTGTAAGTGATTCTGCTGTGGAGTAATCTGTAATGTTGAGGAGAATTTCTCTGCAGACACTAAAACTCGTTTGAAGAAATGGCTGTTGATGAAAACTCTCTCAGAGGATGCCAGCACACTTGGCTGGAGCTTGCTCCGAGTACAGAGTTATCAATATGGTTCTCCCGGTTTGGCTGAATTTCAATCTGTTAATTCCCGAAAGCTTTATTAGTTTAAAATGTGGGGTAAGTTTCCCAAATGGTTCTGCTCACATTATTCCTTTAATCTGCCACTAATTTAGGTAGATGCGTTTTGAAGATGATTGCTTCGTTACTGTTCACAGTTCAGTCTCCCGTTCACGCCAGCTTCAGCGAGCCCTGAAATAGATAACCCATTAGTCCGCAGAGGAAACTCGGCACAATACATTAGCAATGGACAGCACAGGGACTACAGTCGGCCTGACTAATATGTGATTGATTGATCATTGATCCTTCATTGATGCTCTGGAGATGAAGCGTGCTGGCGGTTTTCCCAGTGTGATTGCAGCATTGATGCACTTAGAAAGTAGTTCTTTATGTCTTTCCTTCCTGACGTTTTACGAAGGAACAGGTTATCTGCAGATCTTTAAAAGACCATCCCTCCGTCCATTTTTTAAATTGCTTGTCCTGATTGGGGTCACAGTGGCAAAAGGGTGATCTGGGCAGCGCACCACATGTTCTTTTCCTCAACAATATCCTCCAACTTCTCCAAGGTCCTCTGGAAGATGTAATCCCTCCAGCGTGTCCTGGGTCTTCCCTCGTGTCCCCAGCAGTTGTTCATTTCCAAAGCATCTCCAGAAAGAGACAGAAAGGAGGCAATCCTTAGCTCACCACAAGTGTAATCAATGGGTCACAACAGCAACGTATGCTCGTTTAAATGTGTTAAAAGTACCTCCAGTAATGCGTTTCCTTGAGCCACTGAGAGGGGCCCCAGACTGCCACCTGTAGACCAGCAGCATAGTGTGACACCACTGGCAGAACCTTTAAAGCAGAACAAACTCTGTGTTTTAAAAAAAAAACACAATCAGGATTTATGCTTAATTTTAAATTATTTTATTGTGTTGGCTCTATATTTTTTTTAACTCTTGTTTGGTCTAAGGGCAGTATTTAAAAGATTACTCAACAGTTATCATGTGTGATTTTAAGTTGTGTGCATTGTGCTCCTCCAGGTGTTCTTCAGGCTCACAGTCTAACTTTCCTCTTCTTTTTGTGTCCCACCTCACTGCCCCCCCCCTTCCCTGCAGAAGCCTAAAGCCTCTTCCATGGATTCAACCACCAAACTAACACGCTCGCTGCCATGTCAAGTGCATGTTAACCAAGGGGAGAATCTGTGAGTAGCCAATCAAACCCTATGGACGTTATCTAGAGGGGGATCGTTTTGTGCACACAGTTCACCGCTGCCATTTTCTCTCTACACAGAAACACAGACCAGTGGCCACAGAAGCTCATCATGCAACTGATTCCACAGCAACTACTGGTGAGACCATTTTTGTTTAGTTTTGTGAAAGTGTCGTTTATAAATGATGCGTAACTAAGTCCTGTCTTTGTAGACTACCTTAGGTCACCTCTTCAGGAACTCGCGAATGGTTCAGTTTCTCTTCACCAACAAAGACGTGGAGTCGCTGAAAGGCTTGTACCGCATTATGGCCAATGGCTTCGTGAGTTTTCAAGCACTCTATTTCCTGAGATTAAAATGATGTGTGTTCCCTCCATGTCCCCGATCGTATCCATCATTCAGTGTACCGCAATACATTTTCCATGAGTGGCAGCTGAGTGCCGGTCCCACCTCTGTCCAGTAGTTGGCCTGAAACATGAAGCTGTGTTGCAGTGTTGTGTTAAAGACTGTAGAGGGGGTTCCAGGCCATGCATTTAGTCACTTTCAAGCCAGATTGTATGATTTTAAACATGCTCTGCCATCAAGTCAGTCAAAAACCTTTGAGTTGTTTTAGATTCAGTTCCAGAAAGCCAGCATGATGACAGAGGTTGTGTCAGTGTGGTGCGTTGTTGATGAAGTAATACCACTGAGGCATAGCAGAGTGCGTTATAAATAAAATACATTATTTATTATTTATTATTATTAATAGTATTCAGTCCAGCTGAGCTCTGCCTCTTTGCCTGAATGTGATTTACCGCCCAGTGAATCCACAGCATGAGTTAAGTTAATACCATTTGCATTCAATTTATAAAACTGATATGTTTGATTGGGCAAAGGAGCTCAGGAGTACGTTCTGTCCCCAAGCCCGAGCACATCCCATAATTCTGACAGTGTCCCATGTCACGGTCTTAATCTGCCCTTTGACCCTCCCTGCAGGCCGGCTGCGTCCACTTCCCTCACACTACGTCGCCCTGTGAAGTGCGGGTGCTGATGCTGCTCTACTCGTCCAAGAAGAGAATATTCATGGGCCTCATCCCCAACGACCAGAGCGGCTTCGTCAACGGCATCCGGCAAGTCATCACCAACCACAAGCAGGTCCAGCAGCACAGAGCGGTGAGTGGTGATATCCAGGAGGAGGCGGCGTTTGGTGGGGCTGGTGGGAAAGAGAGGAAGGCTTCAGTGGGGAGCGGGGAGGCCAAAGGGAGGCGATAATGAGGAGGCATCATTGAGGAGCACATTGAGGTGCATTGTTTACTGCATTAAGGTGCATCGTTATTGACATTTCATTTAGCGCGTCCACTATCTTCACAGCAGCGTCTCTCACTCTAGCCAAGGCTAATGGGGCTAGCATTAGCTACATTTCTGTTGCTCTCCCACCTCATTGCCTCTGCTTAAGTGAGGGTAATGTAGGCGCGATACATACAGCGTGCATTCTTTATTTTGAATTGGTTCAAATAGAATTGTCTCTTTAACACTGTGCAGTGTTTATTGTGTAGGTTATTGTTTATGCACTGTGTGAACATGCATTTTGAGCGACAGTGGGCAGTGTAATATTATCCCAGCAGTTTAAGAATACCTTAATCATGTGATGTCGTCAGTTGATGACTTCATAAAAACTGAATATACGCTCACTGGTTGCTCCGTCCTCTGCTGTAGTTTGTCGATGTAGAACGATGTAGATTCGGCTTTAAACAAAGCGCAACCGGGGTAGATGTAATGTTTTTTTAACTTCAGGCAGCCCAGATGTTAACATGAAATGAGATGCGCTAGGAGAGGCGATGGTGTGTGTGTGTGTGTTAGTTAGTCTTTAGGGACAGGATAAGGAAAGGAGACAAGGCCCCTCATCCCAGCCTCGCTGCTAAAGGTAGACCACTTCTTGTCTCTGAGTTCATTACAGGTTACAAATGTTGCTGCCTTGTCCACATGAGGTGGAGATTTCCCTCTCTGCTCATCCTCATCCCAGCAGACAGGGTGATTTAAAATGTGTCCTCTGGATTAGCTGTCTTTTCTATCACAGGGCTCCACTCCAGCTTATTGCATCCAGTGAGGACGGATGAAACAATGCAGCATCCAGTCACAGAGAAGCAGCAAGTCTCCATTTAAAAAATGAAGCTGGCCGTCTTGGTTTACATGAGTTAGATTACAATTTGTCCTCGCAGTCTGCACCCTACTAATTTAATGTCTTCGTTTAAGCGCTTCAGCCTTATATGTTACTTGATGCCGTGTGTGCCTGAGCATCAGGGCATTGAGAGGAGGCAGAAGACATGCAATTGTAATGAATATGTTTTTCATCACATATTCAGTGCTGCATTGCTAATAGGGAGTGGCTACAGCAATCTTAATGTAATTAAAATTTCCAGTTGGCCCGGTAGCGCAGGTTTCTCAGTGCAAAGCGCTGGAGTGGCGTTCTTCAGTTTGTTCTGTTTACAGTAAGATACCGTTTTATATTTCTCCCTGAAATGTGATCCAGGATTTTACAGGTTACTGTACAGGTTAAAGACAGAAGATATATCATACACAGGAGAAGAGAGACGGACTTTAGCTTTATTAGTTCCTTCAAAAGACCTAATGCTGTTATTGTTGGTCGTATAACACACCGTGCATTAGCTAAATCCCAGGGTGGTTTCTTCAGATTCCGTAAGATGGATGGGTGGAGGTGTTTTTCTATCGCGATTAGTTTTTTCCCTGGCTCTAGTTAATAATTAGTGCTTGAAGGCGGGATGAAACGCCCCTGTCTTCCTCGTCTCTCCCTAAGTGTAGAAACACACCCACAGCACCTGCATAGCGCAGCTAAGTGCTGCTTGTTTCAAATGTTGCCTTTCTAAGCAGTTATCAGTCTCCATATTGCAACTTTAATACAGAATTGGGCAAATTAAATATGCAATGGGCTCAGTACATCTTTAGAGTGTTAGGAGATATCCCTAAATGATCAGGACCTGCCCCTGGCAGGTGTGTTTGCAGAATCTGTTGGTGGGTAAAGCAACAGGTTGCTTCCTTTCTCCTTCCTCTACGTTCAACTCAGGATGGATATTGTATACGACTGCTTTTACACTCCAGACTTTGCTGACGGCTTTAGTCGTCAAGCTTTAGTTTGTTTTAAACTGTGAAATCTGAAGCGGCAGACACCTCACCAGGTGGTGCTTCAAGTTTAAGTCTCCACCAGTGTCTCATGGTATGTTTTGTTTTTTCCGTCTGCACGCTGAACAAAGTGACTATTTTGTTTTCAGCCAAACAAGGTTGTTAAACAATCATTACATGTGTAAACCGTGTTGCCTAAAAATACAGATCAGGGATTATGACAATACAAGACGATAATATTGATATAATGCAAGAAAAAACAGATTTTGTCCCCAGTCACTCTCACTGAAATAGCTTGAAGAAGGAATGTCTTTGGGGCCAGTATGAGAAAGAACAGTTCCAGTGATTAGTAAAGCTGTTAATGTACTTACGGGCTTGTGAGCATTTATGTATTTAATTCTTAATCTAAACAGTGTCAGTGAGATCAAAATCTATTTTTCGATCAAACATGCACAGTAAGAGCAACAATTTGCACAGAAATAGCTTGTTAGTGGATGTATGAATTGATTACAGTGGCCTTGATGCGCTCCACTACTTTCACTGTTGTGGTGCATAAAAACCAAAGCGTTCAGCCTCAGTCACCTTCAGTCTGTAAGCTCAACAACCGAAACAAGGTATTTGCACTGCTGGGCAACTTCAAGGTGTTAACGAGTAAAGAGGTGACGCAGAGGAGAGAGCGAGGCGTGTGCATGCCGAGTCAATAAATAAAGGTGATGAAATGTTCCGTATGGTGCCGCTGGAAAAATCAGCTTTCTGCGGTTTCACTTTCTGTCCGTTTCTACGCAGCAGTTGGGCGGTGTGGGGCCGATGCAGCCTGTTCAGGTCGCCCCCAATCAGAACTTCCTCAACAGGCCCCCTGGGCCCATTCCTGTCTCGCATGGCAGCGTCCAGCAGCAGGTAAGTGAACCCACGCGATGCCGGCATGTCTGCCTGGGTTTCCCTTTCACGCTGCCTGGTGTTGACACCTTTACTGCCCTCGCTGATCTCTGCATGCCTTTCTGGTAACCCTCTCCTCCACTGTTTTTTTTGTCACACTTCCACCACTCTTCCCCTCCCCCCCTCCTCCCTCTCTCTGATCTGTCCAGTCTGTGGTGGTGGGCATGCCCCCTGTTAGTCAGGTCTCTATGATGGAGGAGCAGCAGAGGCAGAACAATATGGTGAGACCTTCGGTAGCCTCTAAACATACAAGCAGCATGTGCTCAAAGTGTCCACGGGGACTGAATTTAAATTTGAAGGGCTTTAAAGTATTCTATCATCATTCAGTTATAGGTATCCAAATGACAAGTTTCATTGCACCGCATAGATTAGCACACACTGGATTTATCAGTACAATGCACAATTACCTTTATCTGCCCTTGTTTTTATTATAGTGTCAGAAATAACCATGAATGAAGAGGAGGCTGCTTTTCTGTTTATTTTGAATTATGTTAAACTCAATTCCAGTCTTTGTGGACATCCTGTGTCTTCATTGGAATCCATTATTTTTTTCCAGTACAACAACACATGCACAGTGTTACTTCATCCCACTGCTCAGCATCAGGACATTTAATTTCCAATCAGCATGTGTTGACGTTACCGGTCTCTGTTGAATCTCTTGTAGCATATTTCATTGATGACACGCATGCATGCACACATTTGTATGTTTGAGGTGACGAGCTCAAAACTAACCGCACGGGTAGACCTGTTCCAAACATGATGGTTTACTTCCACCTTCTATAACTATAAGTATGTCATAACTGGTTTTCTTATATGACAAGAATGTAATGTACGACATCTTAAACTGTCCTTTAGATGACGATGAGAGCAGCCGGACCAGCCAATCAACAGCCGTCGGTCGGCGGAGCTCCACCCAACCAGGTCGCACAAAGCGGACAGGCCCAGCCCCAGGGTCCCATACTCCGCCTCTCAAACCCAGGAGCCAATCCACAGCTTCGCAGTCTTCTCCTCAGTCAACAGCAGCCAGTAAGAGTGCAGCAAATGGCTGAGTGAATTTGCCTGTAGTCAATGTCTCATATAGCAACTGCTCTTCTGGAAGTCAGATGTTTTGTAGAGGTTAACGTGTCTCCTCTGTCTCTTGTGTCCTTGCAGCAGGGTGGGGTGTCTCACATGTCAGGCATGATGTCTCACCAGGGTTTAGGGCAGCAGTTGGTCCATCCGGCACCAGGAGGGGGGCCTCAAATGCCGAGCCAGTGGAGGCAGCCCTTAGGAGGTCAGCAAGCACCCCCCACAATGGTGGAAAGAGTTCAGAAACAGACAATTCAAAATACGTTTATGCACGATGTGAACCTTTAAAATCACTAAACAGTACAGACCTCGATGTTTACCTGTGCCTCGAAGTTGACATTCCTAGCAAGTGATTGAAAACAGATGGCAGCATGGGAGAAAAAAACATGCTTGAAAAAGTATGTGGTATCATTTGTAAAACGGTGTGTAGATAATTATCCAGATGTTGGAGGCAAAACATGACTTTAAACTCCGATTGTCATTCAAACAAAAAATATTTCACTGTACTTATATGTTTAATTAATGGAATAACTCGCCCTGTGTTACCTTGAATTCTACACGGAAACTTACCTCCACTGTGAATTGAATTGAATGAATTAAAGTAAATGGGGGTGGCGCTAAACTATAAACAGCAAAACTATATCAAAACATACATTTACAAACTCAACGCATAACAGTCACAACTCGTGCTTTTATGATCCAAATCTCATTTATCAGTCGTATGCACTGCACCAACACGGCCCCCATTTAACCTACTCCGCTTTTTGATTCTCCGTTCACCGTGGAGGTATGTGAGAAAAACAAGTTCTCTTCAAGATTTCAAGGCAGCACGGGGGGAGTGATTGATATACAAACTGCCTTTTCGTGGGCAAAGGATTCCTTTTAAGGATAACACTTAGTACTCAATACTGTAAAGTATTCCCAATAGAAAGTGTCAATTCTGAAATAATACAGAGGATCCCAAAGTTAAATCTCTGTCCTCTCTCCACTCTCCTCCCAAACGTCCCAAACCTGTTTGCAGGTCAGATGCTGATGTCTGGAGGTCAGCGAGGCGCGGTACCCCAGCCCATGACTCAGGTCTCCAGCGTCATGGAGGATGAAATCCTCATGGACCTTATCTGATCCTGCTTTGTGGAGTCAGGAACTGGATTTTCAGTTTTATCGCAGCAGCCATTTGCCAGTCTGGACACATGCATCCGCTCTGTTGCTTTATTGCTACAAATGTTCAACATAATTAAGGAACAAATCATGATTTATTTTTTTGGATTTTTTAGGATTTGTTTTACGGGACTGAGCCACTGAAGTTAATTAGGGGCGGACAATGCGAGCAGTCGTTTTTCATGTAAGTGGTCAAACCGACGGCACGCTAATCCTCCATGCTACTCACTGGATCACGTCAAACCAGTGGAAACAGTCTATTATGTTATGATTCTGGACACTCTGCTTTTCTATGTTTTTTTTTTGTTTCGAATTTTATCACTGAAATCAGAAATATTGTAATTTTTTTCCTTTTTTAATTGAGATTTTACCTTTTCTGTTGTTTCTTGTTTTATTATTGATGAAGTCGTTTTATGAGGACACAATAAAATGATGGCCTGTACATCATTGAAGAAGTCGTCTTCATTTTGAAGAGGTATTTGCTGTCGATGCATGCACTTGAGCTTGTGATGTCCAGCCAGTCTCCACAGTCCCGCCTCCCCCCTGTGTGAGTGTAAGGGGGGAGAGAGACTGAAATAGGCACAGTAATAGATAGTTCAGGGTATTTTTCTGCCAAATAGTGTCACAGTGTTAATTTTAACTACTTCAATATGTCGTGGAACCACAGAGAGTCCCCTCGTGCCAAGTAGTCCTACCAGATGGCATCAGTTGGCCATGTTTCCTTTGGCATAACGTACAATCAGGCTGCCCGCATGCGCACATGGCACAGACTCCACATACATGCCCACAGTCTGCTTTCACGTGCACACACCAATGCATGCAAGTAACATCCTGCACACCATCAAACACCATCCTGTCCTGTATCAGCCGACGCTGCCGAGCCGCTCGTACACGGGGAAGAGAAACGTGTGAACTTTGCTCAGCCTCACGCATGCGTTCATGACACTTGCATTGGCTGGCTTTTTTTCTTTTTTTTTTTTTAACACTTGGACACTGTGTACAAACACAGATACACACTCACCAACAGGAAGTGATGTCAGTCCCTGTCACCTGGGAGACAGAGACGGTTGCTAAGATACCGTGACAGTGGGTTCTTGTTTCTGAGCTTTTCCTCAGCGCCGCTTTCACGTGGACTCACACAGATAGACACTAGTTCCTCAGTGGCTGGTGTTCATCCCTCCCATCCCTTAATCACTGGCCGGCCCTCGGAGCCCCGGCTTAGCTTCACTTTATCTTCCTCTCTCTCTCACTCTCTCACTCTCTCTCCATCTCCATCTATCTGCCTCCATCTCACCATCCAGCTATTAGCGCCTGTCTGAGCTCATAAGTTTTTCAGTATCTCGTTTATTAACAGCGAAAATGTTCACAGGCCCATGTGATGAACTGTAGTGGTGAATAAACTGACTTACAGTCACGTTGGGCGTTTGACAAACATTCCCCATAAAATAAAACTTAACGAATGACATCATAAAAATAGCAATATTTTGAACGTTTTACCCTTTAAATCTTCCTAGATTCATATAAACTACATTCATTTGATGTTTGTTATATGATGCTCTTCAAGGAAAACTCTGGCTCCAGTTGGGTCCACTACATTTCCTCACCATGGTTCATGGTGTTAGTGTGACATGGTGAAACTGAAGTTGTCTGCGGTGTTTCCATATTTTAGTCATTCATTGAAATAATGAGTTTGATGTAACAGTACAAGTAAAGAAATAAACAGTAGAGGACTTCATGTGGGGCTTAAGTGTCAACCTCTGACACCACCACCGATTTCTTTGGAGACACCGCACCACATGGACCATAAAGAAAGATAACTTAAAGATGTCGCCTCATTGGAAATAATGTATGAGCCATGAAATTAACGAGGATTATGAGATTGAAATGACGAGAGTTTCCCTCTATTTGGCTAGTCAGGATTTGGGTCACCTTGGCTGCTTTGGCAATGTAGCCCGTGTCCTTCTCCCTAGCCATGTCCTCCATCTTCTACTGGGGGATGCAGAGGGGGTCCCAGGTGGAAAATGGTAAATTGATGGTAAATGGACTTTTACTTGTATAGCGCACTCAAATTACTTTTACACTACATGTCATTCACCCATTCACACCCATGCATTCCCTGATGTCAGGGGCTACCATGCAAAATGCAGATAGACGGACCTGGCAAACCAAAATGTGTAGAATGGGGGGTCCCAGTTCTGGACGTCCACGCCGGATTGTTCCGTCATTCTTGGGGAGGCTGGGGACATTGAAACTGCGTGAGCAATGTTCCAAGCCTCCGTTGTGGAGGCAGCTGTACATGTGCTTTGTGGACTTGTAGATCGTGTCGCCTGGGGTGTCATGTGGGGGTTGCTTTGGGGATGCAGGGCTGTTGATATGAGCCATCAAAGCCATCTGGGTCGTATACAACCGGAGAGAGAGCCATGGCGTGTTCTCTGATTAAGAATTCTCTCACAAATATCAGTCCTTTTATTTTTTAATTATTGTTAAAATTCTGGTGGAGTAAAAGAGCATCAGTGTAATGTTAAGAGGGAAAAAAACTGTTGCGCTCCAAGTGTTGCTTCTTCTGGGAGAACTTGTTTGACTGCAGTGAAAAATGCCATATGATGACCAATTACTTACTTCCAAGTCTGACCAAAATGCAATGCTGCAATACTCCCTCTGTTGCTGTATCCATTTCTGTAGTCAACAATTTCTCCTCATAAACCGACACCCCATAAAGCAACATGTTCTGACAGGCCTCTTGTGGAAAATATTCACTTCTATAAAGCCCAGTATTCCAAGTTCACTGTAATTCCAACCACTGGACAAATGGCTACAGTAATTGAAGTATCCAGGCAACAAAAGTGATTTGATTTGTGGTGTTGATATACTTCAACAACTGTTCAACAAAGCCACCTACAACCGACATGATGACCTACTAATAATTGGATTAAATTGTTAACACTGGAACTAAGGCTACATCCACACTAACACGTTTCTGTTTTGAAACAGGGTTTCGTCCACACAAGTGTTTTCAGCATCGTTTAAGAAATGATTTACCGCCATACTAACACGCCTGGAAACCAATATCACATGACTGTTCACACACACTGGACATGCGGGTACCGGTGTAAACAGGAAGTAGATTGGTTGCTTAGTTGCAGAAAATATGACAGTATTATTTATATAGACTATTTAATGATAACAGATCGGGCATGAAGCTTAAGATCTTCCTCTATATTCTCATGGAACTTTCATGGAAAAAAAAAAAAAGTTTTATTTTTTAAACTTGGTTACAAAGCTGCAGGTCTTGCGCTATCGCTCTCTCTCACACACACACACACACACACACACACACACACACACACACACACACACACACACACACACACACACACACACACACACACACACACACACACACACACACACACACACATCAAATTTACTTTACAAATGAACACTTATAAATCAAAGTTTTACTCGATTATGGGGGAATAATCTCTCACTCATTTCCTCAGTTTCGTTGTTTTCTTTTCTCACACTCGGAGCTCTGCCGGGTGGCTGGAAGTGCTGTCGCACTGGAGAGCATTTATGCTTTTGTTCGTTTAAAGTTTCTTTGTGAACTTTACAATAGTTGTGCAGAACAAAATAGGCATTAATGAGAAAAGGAAAGTTCCATTTTGTGTACATCGCTATCTTCAAAGCCGCAAACTGTGACTTCAAGCGTTCACTTTGTAGGGCTCATAATGCCGTTAGACACGCCGCTCGTTCATTTCTAAGCTTGCTGCTTAGACATTGACAAAAGGTCTTCAAAGTTGCAGTTGCAGGACAAACAGACCATCATTGTTCTTGTATACTAACTGACAATATCGGTAGTACATGGTTTGTACTTTAAGTTCCCAACCAGGGGTTGGTTGGCCTATACAGGGGGTACAATTGTAGGTCATACAATTTGAAAAAAAAAAAACTGTGTTACAATTGAGTGTGTGAAATCTAGTTAGCATGCTAGCAGAGTAATCAAAACATTTAGCAAATGGTTCAAATAGCTAAGTAATGGTTGAGCTGGTGAAAAAGTTCTCTAAAAGTAACGGATAAATTGTTGGAATTGGAAACATTTTATGTTTATGATATAAGGTCGGAGAAAACTAGCTAAAAGTAAGGGATGAATGTGTGATGGATAAACAGATTCATGTAATTAACAATGTCATGAGTTTAAAATGAATTCAAATGAGCACATTTTGAACATGCGGTGTGAGTGAAGGAGTGCTTCAGTTTATCTGACAGCGCTGTAGAGGTAGGCCTCAATATGAGGAGGGAACTTTCCTTTAATATGGCTCGTATAGATATATGACATTTGCTTTAAAAATGTGATTGAACACTTTAAGTGCACTTAACCTTGCCCATTACATCCATGACTATATCCTTACACGTGACCAAAGTCTGAGCTGTTTGACTGCTCTTTCATGCCATTTTCTTAGGGTCAGAGCAACAGTGGCCTAAAATTAAAACACTCCTGCTACGTGTTGGTTATGTGGCATTTTGGTGTGGCATTGTCCAGTATGAGGGCCAGTCAGGGGAGGCTATGGGCTAGAGGTGATGATTATACAGCCCAGTGGCAGAAGCCCTGCTCAGCATAATGGGGTTTCTAAGCCTGGGGGCAGAGTTTGTTTTACGCCTTGCCAGAGGAGGTGTTGACAGGAGCGAGCGATGGAGGAGCAGGAGAGACGGTCTTATTATTAAGCCTCACCTCACAGAGAGTGAATGTGTTGTGATGGTCGCGGTGGTAGATGAGTGTAGCCTGCACACGGAGAGATTAAGAAGAGGGTGCGGGTCAGAGGAGCATATAACACCTAAAATTGGATTTGTCTTCAGGGGCTGGTGGTTGAGGTCCACTTGGCTTGGGTGTGGGAAGATCAATGGTACTATTGGGCCTAATGGATGCAGTTGCCAGATAGGGCTGTTTCTGATAAGGGAGGAGTATTGGCTTCAAGGAGATACAAGCTTGGTTAACTCTGTGTTTAAAAGAGCTTCTTTCTCTGTGGGTGAAAACACAGTGTTTCAGGATGTACACAGGCATACGCGTCGGAGCGTTCAACCCTTGCTTGCTAGTCACGACAGCCCGAGTGTTCAATTTGGTATCACACAGGTTGGAATCTCTGCAGTCGGTGGCGTGCTGTTTCACCATCAGATACGGATCAGGGCTCAGTTAGGGCCTCGGAGGCTGTGGAGAGTTCAGTCTTGAGATAGCGTGTGAGGAAAGAGGGGGGGGGGAGAGAGATGCAGAAACGGCGGGAGGAGAAAGGCGGCCGACATGTTCTCATCACCACCAGAGTTTCTGCCCCACTCCCTCTCACCACGGCGCTCCAGCACAGCGCGGCAATGGCAGAGGTTTCACCCCAGCGCAGCAACTGCCGTTGTGGCCTCGGGACCTGAACATAACGCAGGGCAAAGAGAGCGCCTGTCTCTCAACCAATATGCCAGCACAGCATTAACACACAGCAACAGAAGCAGAGAGCAGCCTCATCCACAGTGCAGAGGCACAAATACTTGATGGCAAGCTTTCTTTCTTCATATGAGGCGCATTAATCCTCACAGTGGATCCCATCTTTATTCATTCATCGGCCTGTGGTGTCCACTCAATCAGTCAGTTAAAGGCTGGCCTGGTGGAGCGAGCCCTGCACACCCACCACAGTGAGGGAGGAGGGGAGGTTATACTCCACACCATATAGCCTGAGCAGACACTGCAGTACAGAGATACAAACACAGTGGGTTGGGGAGGAAGAGGAGGAAATGTGAGGGGGCTCTTTTAAATAATGAGGCAATAGGGGGAGGAGAAAGGGAGAGACAGAGGGAGATGAGACAACTGGAGGTGAAAAGAGAGCAGCCTTGTATCAAGAGTGAGCGAGATTGAGAGGTTCAAAGTAAAGGAGGGAGAGAACAGTCACTATCGAGAGCGAGCGATAGGGAGACGTCCAGGACGACTACAACACCTCCACAGACTACAGAGGTATGTATGTGTGAGAGAGGGCGGGAGAAAGGGAGGGAGGGAGGGAGGGATGTGGTGGGGGAGAGTGTGTGAGAGTTAGAGAGAGGGAGGGATATCCACTGCACTGTTGTGTGACTGGAAATTTAATAGAGAGAGAGAGGGAGGGAGGCAGGAAGGCAGCAGGGGAGGGGAGAGGAGCGAGAGAGAGAGAGAGAGAGAGAGAGAGAGAGAGAGAGAGAGAGAGAGAGAGAGGGGAAGGAGCGACGCAATGCAAAAGCACTGAGCTAGAGCCTGTTGTTGTTGGAATTACAGAGGACTGGGACAGGCTGTGGATGCTGCTAGACCCTCACTGCAGAGCGTGGGGCTGTGGGGGGGTCAAGTGAACGAGAACATATTGTGCATAAAGTGGAAAAAGGCGGCCAAGGCCATGCGGAGTGTGCACTGTGCAATGTTAAATAGGAGAGATACAGGTTGGCCACCCTGTTGCTGCACCCAGACTGAATATGCAGCGGTCAGTCATTACCTGGTTACTCAGCTAAATCGTGCTTCTGTGTGTGTGTGTGAGAGAGAGAGAGAGAGAGAGAGAGAGAGAGAGAGAGAGAGAGAGAGAGGAGAGAGAGAGAGAGAGAGAGAGAGAGAGAGAGAGGAGAGAGAGAGAGAGAAGAGAGAGAGAGAGAGAGAGAGAGAGAGCTGAGCTGGAAGGAAGACACGTGTGTGAGGAGTGTGTGTAAGAACACGTGCCTGTGATGGAGAGAACTGGCGTTGAGGAGCAAGGATGTGAGAACGAGCGATCCTCTGAGTCTCAATATAGAGCGTTATCAATCCAGCACTAATCACCCGTCTGAATGCCCCCCCCCCCCCCCCTTGCATCTGCTATTTGATGGACACTCACCACCCACCCACTCTCTCACATACATCCACATGTTAATATCCTGCTGAGGTGATTAACAACTCAACCCTGATCACACCTGTAACCTAAACCTGACCTTCAACCCCCCCCCCCCTTGATTCTTGATTATGCCCCCCTCCCCCCTCCTCTCGTCCTATGTGGAGCCTCTGCTAAACTGCTCTCACTTGAGATCAATCCATCACTTCTCTTTCAAGAGACTTTGGTTTCTAAACAAACACGCGATCTCTCTGCTCTCCTTTGCGTCCTCGCCCTCCACCTCATCGTGCCAATCAATGCACCTGCACGTATACTGCGCTGTATACACCGTATATAATACATATGATAGGAGCTGCAAAGGCAGGCAGGACTCCAGTCCGATGTGTCCGTGCTGTACAGGTGGGGCTCAGCACTGTGTGTGCTTGAGCGTTGCCAGGGGAACCGGCCAAGCAGCAAATGTTCCCCGAAACAAGCTGTAAACACCACCATCGCCATATTATAGAGATGATATGACCATATGGACACACATGTGTGATCGCGTCTGGATGGAATACAAAAATGATAGACCGGAAGAAATGTGCATGGTGATAGGTCTGCAGATTGTTAGTCATTGTAATGTTTTTGCATACAAAAATAATTATTAATATTAATATATAATAAAGTTCCATGTTTGATGCCATAGTAGCAGCAGCATAACGTCCCCTCGACGTCGGCCAGTGGTTCTATCCACCTGAAGATTTCTGAGGACAATTCTCATTACCAGCGGTGGCAGAGAGAGAGAGAGAGAGAGAGAGAGAGAGAGAGAGAGAGAGAGAGAGAGAGAGAGAGAGAGAGAGAGAGAGAGAGAGAGAGAGAGAGAGAGAGAGAGAGAGAGAGAGAGAGAGAGAGAGAGAGAGAGAGAGAGAGAGAGAGAGAGAGAGAGAGAGAGAGAGAGAGAGAAGACAGCGTCGCGGCGGCTCTGCAGTGGAATACGCTGTTATTTGAGGGGAGGTGGGAGCTCTCGGAGTATCCGACCAGCGCGTGTTGAGCATGATGTGTTTTCAGGACTTGAACGCAGCATCCTAAAATAAAGGTGAGTGTCTCATCACTGTTTCTGTCGATGACATCCACGCAGTCGAGATGCAGATTCACGAGCTGTGATTGTGATTCCGTCTGGTGTGTGTTGTGTTTGTGCGCAGACAGTTTTGTGCATTTGTTTCACGCGCAACAAACTACTAATGCGTTGGAATGGAAATCCGCATTCATGACCTGATATATGTGTGAACTGTGCCCGCGTGTGTCCCGGTACACAGGCTGCATGGCTGATATCCAGGAATACATGCATGACGAGACAGGACGTCTGTGTGTGTGTGAGAGGCGAGAGAGAATTGGGGGAAATTAATACGAAGCCTTATCCAAATCAAACTTTTCTCAGCTTTTGTTTCGTCTTTTTCTGTTTATTTCATCTTTGTTCGTCAATACAAGTTTATCTAACCCTTGGCGATCAGAGGAGCATCCGCTGTAGCGCAAGCTGTTGACAGCTGCTTAATATTTGATCCGGTTAACGTGCAGCTTTCACTCAAATATACGCAATTGAACCGCCCTAATCACACCCGTATGCAGTGTTCATCTGTGTGTCGGGGTTCAGTTACCCTCGCTGGACCCCTCTGATGACCCCAGATTTGGAGGAAAATGCGCAGGCACCTTGTGGCTTATGCGCGGTGGGTTAAACTCTGAGTCAGAGCCTGGGGCCCCTCCGGCTGAGAACAAGGAGCAGATAGATTAGGACTGATGAATGAAGATCTGCCTCTATCTGCGACACAATGCTACGGTTATGAGAGGATTTGAATGCTAATGTGCAGTGTTTCAGAGGAATCCGAACGCGCTGGCACTGGCGGGAGGAGATTGTGTGGAGCAGTGTGTGCTGTGGACCAGCTGGATGATCTCCTGAGTTGTATGATAGAGAGAATATGTTATTAATGGGGTGTTGGAAGGTGAAGTGGGGCACTGGGGCAGGATTATACAAGGGGGTGGGGGTAACTCCACTTGCAACACTGCAAGTGTTTGTAGATGTGCATGTTAGGAAGGTATGAAGATGAAGGAGGATTTAAAGTGCTGGGAACCATTTTTGTTGGACAGATCACTGTTAGATGGCCGGTGTCATTTCAAATATTTTGTTATCCCACAAGTCGATTAATCACCACTGTTTTGCTGCTTGCATTTTACGTCCTCTGATTTTTATTCATGCAGCCGCATTACATTTAACGCTTACCTGTAAACTTCTACACCATTGCAGCTCAACCCTCGCGTGATTGACCCTGACACATACCATTTATGAGCCCTCACTTCACAGAATATTCATTTCATTAGATCCAAAATGGGCCTGCAGAAGTAAAAGTTTAAGAGGATGGTAAGCTTTTATGTTGCCCGTAAAGATATGTATTTTATTCGCTCTTATTGAGGGCTTAACGTTTAGAAGTGAGGCTTCTCTCCCAGCTGATCATCATGGACTGTATATGCAACAGCACCAGTCACTTGAAGGCCCCGGCTTCATGAGAGGCTTGTCACATGAAATCACATTTAAGGTCTTCCAGCTCAGGGCAGCGCTTCAAAATATCAAGACGTCTCCCTGCTGCAAAAGCGAGGCCAACATGTCTGTGGAATTTGTTCGTCTTGAACTTTGTCGCTGCCCTCCTCCCGCTCCCCAACCCAAGCGTTACCTACGCCGAAACAAATTCGAAGTGGGGCAGGTGACTAAAAGGCAAGAACAAGAAAAACAAGAAAATGGTCTATTCAGCGTTTGGTGTTTTTTTTTTATGGATGGAGGGAGGTGAATACCTACAAGCCTCATTCTTTGGAAATTCGGGGACAAGCTGTACTGAATTAGTAAAGGCCTGGGAGTAGAGGGAAACTATTGCACAACAGATCACATCTCCTTTTAAATCCTGGAAGATCAAAGTCATGACAGCACTTGAACTATATGCATGTTATTAAAATTGAACAATGTCTTGATTCACAAGGAAAGGTTAACACAGATTAGTTAATGTGGTGCTGGTGGAATGTTTTATTCAGTTTATTCCCCCTTTAAGATTCTACACCTGCAACAGGCTCCAAGTTTAGGCTGTTCGGTCCACTGGGGCCTTCAAGCTCTTCCTTGTGGTCATTTTGGCAGATTTTTCTGTGTTTGCCCTGTCAGCATCCTGAAATCATCCAGCTTCCTTTCAACAATTACTACAGCAGGGGATCCACGTATTGTTCCTCAGCAGCTGAGCTGCTTTGGAAGAAACGAAGCACGAATATCCAGAACTTTTTCACCAATCTGACGACTTCAAAAAAGACCAAAAGAAAGAGTGCGGCCATCTTACTAATATTTACTGTCAACTGTTAATTTGAACACATCGGCACACGTGTCCCACACAACCAAGCACTGACTCCTTCCTGTGTCGCAAATTAAGCAGCGGCTGAGCGATTCTAGTCATTTGAGGTATCGGGCCACGCTGCTCTTTAATTTCCGAGGCACACCACTTATGCATGGCCGATGAGCTTGATGAAAACAAGCGAGCAGGTTAACAGGGACATGGTAAATTACACCTGCACACCTGGCCGAGAGGGAAGGTGCGACTTTGAGATAATGCTCAGCACCCCGTTGCTCCAACGCTGTTGTACAGCCATTTCGGATTATTTCCAGAGGAGACGTGGAAAAGTCAAAATAAACACGAGAGGGCACGAGAGGAGTCCAGCATATAAACCATTACCCCCTAAAATATTGTCCAATGTCATCGATGTGTGCATCAATTGAAGCCTGGATACTTTCCATCTGGTTATTGTGTAGTTTGTCTTTCCTCGTCCCCTTACTGTACTTAAAAGGACAAAGAACTGCATTAATTTTGAGGGACGTCTCTACTGCTGCATTAGAATGCAAAGAGAGTAACTGTTGCCCTAAATTTGGTGTCTGTGTGAGTGTGTGCATTTGTGCACGCTAGTGTGTTTATGCAAAGCACTAATTTCTGCGTATGGGAGAGCAACAGAGAGACAGAGATTCTAGATGACACTGACACTGCTGTAATCAGGGCAAGCTGGTCCCTGATCTCTTCACAGGGCGAGGCCGTCGCTGAGTGATGGCTGCACAACTTGCTGATGTACAGAGGTTGAAGGGCGAGGGGAGAGTCGCTGATCGGCCACGAGAGGCTGGAAATTGTGGGAACAACCTCCGGCTGTCCCTTGATAATGCAGCACGACGAGCCCCCCCCATCTGAGACGCCACGTGCTCTCGCCATGCCTGCACTTGGGGACAGAGATCTGAGATTCTGTTTTTGCGCATGATATGGCACAATTTGAATCTCAGTAACCGGGGGGGGGCTGAGTGTGCATGAGCACTGACCCGTCCACAGCAGAAATGCTAAGCTGCCTTTGAAGGCGGGGTGGATATAATTAGCCGTGATTGGTTTGATCAAGTCTCCCATCCGGGCCTGGGTGTTGACCCCTCTGGGATCATAGCTGGAAGAATGGCAATGGTTAATGACAGAAAATGAACGCGATAATCCATTGAATTGACATAATTAGAAATGGTGAGATTTACCCTGCGGAATATATTCTCATCATGACCTAAAGTGGCGAGAGACGCCTGAAGAATGGACAGAGGCGATTCCTTTCCCTCCCTCCTCATGAGCTTGTGGATGCGCCGTGGGAGGGCTGTCTGGCTGTGCTCGGCCAAATATCTGATCACGCGTTTCTAAAGATGGTCAAAAGTAGCTGCTCGCTCGCGACTCACCGCAGTAACTGGAGAGACTGAAACAGTCGGGTGGCTTTATGCTGTTTAAAACGAGCTGGCCAGAGAGTGTCTGATATTGAGTTTGGCAAAGAGAAGAGATATTATCTCCTTCTGGTTGGATTAAGTATTCGTAAATGTGATTGGGTAATGAAGGCGGTCAGGCCTCAGTGACCATCGTGCTTTGCAGCCACTGCCGGCTTGGCTGCATCTAGGCACGGAGTCTTGAGGGAGTTTGTTTCGGGTCAGCGACGGCATAAGAGCTCAATACAGCATTGCAGAGTCAGGCTGGGGCCTTTCCTCTGTCTGCCTCACTGACTGGCTGCGCTGGCTGGAGGCACAACAGTTGTGGCATACTGATCCTGATGATGACACTATAAATATTGAAGATGTAGATGGCAAGAAACGGTGCATGAGAGCAGCATACATGAAATTAAAACCCCGATGACCGAAAGTGTAACGCTTAACAGTTTTCTCGTTTTCTTTTTCACTCCTTGTGATGCAAGCCTGCCACAGACAGGTTTGTGTTCCACAGCGCTGCGAGAGATCATGATGAGACGCCTGGAGTGAAGCGTGGGCGCACTGTCGCACAAGATGACACGTACTCAAATGTCATTTTTTGGATTGTGGTTGGAGGTTGTCATATATTTAGGGGCGGCAATGGTGGAGGGGGGGTTGGGCCCTGATGTCACGGTGCGATGGTGGCTCCAGAAGAGGGCGATGAGACAGTGGTCCCTGGAGGCCGCTAAGAGCCACAGAGGAGGTAGTTAGTGAAGCTCGGCGCCACCGCTGTGATAAATCACAGATTGGGCTGTATGGTTAAGATGATTACTCTCAGTGCCGTCACGTGAATCCGTACATGCCTTCACTGTTTGGTTCCCCCATTCCCTGGACTCTCCGGTATATGTAGAGTGTTGACTCAGTTGTGCTAGTTTATTTATATATTTTGCCGCTCTTGCACTTTTCTTTTGCGGTAGCTTTGGAAAGGGTGGTGCAGCGGTGAGGCGTTCAAGCTCAAATTTCCCTGTGTGGACGACAAAAACAACGGCTGTTGATTGTTGTACTATTTGACATACCTAAATCCCAAGTGAGTACCAATGTGATCGTTTTACTGAAACGGAGAGCGTTGGAAACCATGAAAGTTTATTTGGAGCATTCAGAGCCAATTTTCCTCTCAGCCGTGTTCCTGTGGGGACCTAAGTCTAATAAAACATCACAGTGACCTGCAGAAAACAGCTGTTTGGTCAGTTATCAGTCATCGGCTCCCTCAGAAATGTTGTCCTCTGGAAGTTTTGTGAGGCGAAAGCAGATTCGATCGAGGAACTTTCCCACCAGGGCTTTACTGAACTGACGCCCCGCTTTGGGAGCTGCAGAGCAGGGCCGCAGACGCCCCGAGCCCCCGCCGACGTGACGGAGACACGCAAGATGGTGAGTGGTTACTATGGCAGGTTACTATGGCAACCTCAGGTCTCTGTGAGAGCTTCCATTTCACACAGCGTGGGAGAGAGGGAGATAGAGAGAGAGCGGGGCGGAGAGAAGAACCCGCAGAGAGAGAGAGAGAGGAGAGAAGGGTGGAGAAATCAGCAGAGGAGGTGAGGTGTGGAAATAAACAAGCCTTAGGTGTGTAGGAAAAGAAAAGGGGGGCGAAGAGAGGAGCAGATGCAGGGGGTAAAGAGAGGAGAGGAGTGTAAAGGAGAGGGTGATGGAGGTGTGTGAGTGATGGGGTGAGACTGAGGTGTGAGAGGAGCAGACCGAAAGACGATCACGTGGCCCGTTAGACCAGATCTGCACCGCATCCACACGGACGCCGGGATATTTCAGCACTGCCTTGTAATCATTCTGGTGCTGCACAGCGTGTTTCCACTCTTTATCTCTCCCTTTCTCTTCCCTCCTCTCCCTCACCCCTCTGATTCAGTTGGCACGGCTCTCGGATGCAAGAGACATTGTGTCAGTCTTGGTGACTGGTCTCCATGGGGACGTCCATCAGTCAGTCCATGTCA
Source organism: Lycodopsis pacificus (assembly GCA_028022725.1). NCBI lineage: Eukaryota > Metazoa > Chordata > Actinopteri > Perciformes > Zoarcidae > Lycodopsis > Lycodopsis pacificus. The sequence goes on from CM051702.1 coordinate 6,052,723, forward strand.
GTGTTTGGTGGGCATAGCCTTATCGTGTTTGTCAGTGTGAGTGTTTATCTGTCTGTGTATTAGTCAGTGTGTCACTCAGAAGGCTGGGGCGAGGCCTGAATGGATGGGGGCCAAGAGAGTGTTGCTTATCACGCATGCACGCACACGCTGTTTGTTTTGTTTGTTTGTTTGTAAAAAAAACAGCCATTTATACATAAAACTGCAAGGTGACGTGTACAGTCATGGAGCTGGGGATGCATAGACAGATGGACACATAATTGAAGCGTATCCACCTCTGCTCCACATCGTCTGAATGTTTATTCCCCCTTTTTTTCACGTCTGAATTCCTAATTAAACACTGAGCCCTGTTACAGTGTAAGATCTGCTGCAGAGCACTGCTGATGTTGCACTCCTTTGTCTTCTGCATATCTTAAATGTTATCTTGTTCACGCAGTGCAATGTGCCACAGTGTACAGCAACATGACACTGTCAAAACACTATGTCACCGATTCACATTCACACCGTGGTCTTTCAACTACCTCACTTATTTACACTAGAGATGTGGAGTGTGTACACTCCCCTTTATTTCATAGTGTAGCTCACTTGCCCCCCATAGACTGTAAATAAGAAGTCGACGTAGTCGCTGTAATGTCACCCGTTGGTTTGTGGGCTGCCGCTCTGAAGCCTTGAGTTCGGCATTTTAGCCGCCACCATCTTGGTATTCGGCCATTGCCATACTGTGTTTTTTGCAACCAAAAGTTGACTTTTCTTTTCTTGTTCTTTTCTAAAGTGTGCAGCATCATCGGAGGCCACCGCTCCATTTGTTAAATCCTATATTGATGACCGTGGCTTTGACCGTGAGTCGTAAGCTAATGCTTGTAATGACATTCTGCTCACGGACGAGTGTGCTGCACTGTAACAGAGCTCAGGTGGAGCGGTTAGCTTGAGTGCGTGTGTTCATGACATGACATGTATTTGGGTATATTGAGTTCCTGCTAACCCACAAACTGAAATAAGACAACCCAGTCCGTCTTTTGTGGGCTGCCATCAGAAAACATGTTATTCAAAAAGCCATTCAGATTTGGCTCCCCATCCTATCTCACATGCAGGCTCATGTGCTGCTCCCCTCTCATGATCCATCCACGGCTTGAGAACTATACCTGTGCACCATATTTTTCTCGCAAGCCAAATCGCAACAACCTGGGCTTTTCACGAGAAGGGGCTTAAAGCCGCTAAAAGGGTGAATACTGGTATATTCAGACAGAATGATACAAATAATGTGTTTTAACATATTGTTGTAGAAACCCAAAATACAACTATGAACCTGAAAATGAGAAAGATATGTCTCCTTTAACTTTAAAAACTGCACCTGTTAATGCCAACGTGCTGCTGTTACAGCGTTGTTGAAACTAAGCAAGTTCCCCGCTCCAATTAGAGAATCAGCGAGCTGTGCTGGTATGTGGATGCACAGCGCACCAGCCTCCTACTGTTAGATTAATACTTAATAATAAGAGTGCACACTCTGGGGCTCTCCACCACCTAAATTGTGCAAACCATATATCCTCTTAGCAGTGCATTACACACAAATAAATGAACATCGAGGCAGGAGGGGGCTCGCAGAGTTTCAAAAACTGTTGAATGGTAAATAAAATGACGGCATGGCACAAACATTGGGCCTCATGCTGCAACATTCTCTTAAATGGATCTTATATTTTATCTTCATTTTCTGTTAAGAGAAAAAAGAAGCAATGCAAAAAACCATCATCTGCTTGTGACGAATCCCACTTGATAAATTGAAGGGGTGTAGCTGATTGTTTATAATGAGCATAAGAAACGTAAAGAAAGAAGAAGAAACCTAAATATTATATACGGGCAGCTGGTGTGCTCTGTGCAAATACTCTAGAGAGCTCAAAAAGCCTGAAGAAGAACTTCAGTATAGTGAAATGGAGTTTCAGTTGAATTGACTTAAATCAAAAAGCATCTGCAGTATGTAAGCCAGTCAGAAGCTGAACATACATATTTCTTTAATAATCCAATAATTATAATAATCTAAATTTGACTATATGATATTCATATATATATATATATAAAACAATATGCTGTCCGTTAAAACAAGATGTTTTTTTCTTACCTAAGAGAAGAGCGAAAATGATTATGAATCCCAGAAATCAATGGGTACAAACAAAAACATGATAAAATTGTGGATGCTAACAAAATAAGAGGAATATTTTTCATATATCGCTTCCTGCATGCCCGCTGTAGTATTTACTATAATTACCCACAGCCCCTTATTTGTTGCGTAGCTGCAAAACATTTCCATCAGTTTACATAAATTTCAGAATAAATATTTAAAAGTAATCCATCAGTGTAAATATATAATTTACATTTATATAATTTACATTTAAAGAAGTTTATAAATGCCACCTTATTGTTTTATGGTAATGGAGTTTTAATTGTAGAGCTCTTTGGAACATGTATTGCTCATTTGATGATGCGTTCACATGCTGACGAGACGCTCGGAAATATGACATCCGATAGTTGTCAAAGCTGCCAAACAGCACACAAGCAGCAGTATGTTGTCAGAAATCCAACCCAGAAGAAGCAAGTATATATTTAGTTAAAAGGAGAATGTGAACTTGACAAGCAAATATTGTTATGCTGCGGTTACACTTCAATATTATCATAAGTGATTGTAGAACAATCATAGTGCATCAATAATCCAGGGGAGTGTCAGTGAAAGAAAAACTCATCTCCAGTTTTATCTTTGAACCTGAATGTAATCTGGGAGGAGGTGAAATCTGTCTGTCTCCTGCCTTGTGCAACTGATTGTCAGGTAACCCAATCAGCTCTGCTCCTGCATGTGGTACATGTAGAAAGTCCTGTAGCTTATACTCTCAGACATGCAACTTTTTAACACTGAACCTCTGGCAAGAACATTTTGGCATTCTTATCGAACTTTCTCTTACTTTTCTTCGTCCAGTGGTTTTTGTTCGAGCGAGCCACGTTAGATTCAGCAAACGCTCCCAACTTCAGATAGCTGTGTAAATGACCAGCAGGAACATCGTGAATGTCACCTTAAATGAGCACACGTTCATGGAAATTATAAACGAGCATAATCAGTGCTCCATATAAGGCATCCTGCCCCATATGTCTGATATTGCTTTCCTGTGTCCTGCTTTGTCCTGCTTTGAGACGTCCATAAAGGAAGATCTACCGTCACTGAAATAAATATGTTTCCATATAGAAAACGTCTCGCCACAGCAAAGGCCATCCACGATTGCAACAGGAGGGGGTCAAATAATAGTGTTCTACGATAGAATTCACTCTTTAAATTATTGGTGATATTTCTAGGCTATTTGAATACATTTAGAATTATATTGAGCTATAATCCGAATTGCAGAGTCAGGATGATCAGTATAATTATGAAGTGTAAGGTTTTCAGACTCAAAATTGCTTAAAAATACTGAATTATACAATCCGTTAGTGAACAACTGACAGGTCTGGACCACAGAAATTGTGTTGTTACCTAGAGACAATCAAAAATACGAGAAAATGCAACACAAATCTTTTTGTCCAACGGTTCTTGCATGAGGCCCACTGAACGCATCGTTGACTGACCCCATCCCAGAAATGTGACCAAACACAACACAAACAATCACATGGCGTCAAAGTTGACATGCCACAGTTTGACCTGCCGAAAGAAATCTCTCTCACACACACTCGTGGTTTCTCCTGAGCAAAAAAAAAAACAACATGAAACACAGAAACGCTGAACCAAGTCCTTCTCTCCAAAACAGCTGGGGGCAACAAACGCTCAGCTCAGGAAGACTGGGAAAAGGTTTTAGAGCAACCCAAAAATTGTGCAGTTTACAATGCTCTGTAAATGGCTGAGAGACATTTTGATTAGCTGCTGGCTTTGGCTTCCCCCTCAGCGCACAGGAATTGAATTTATCAACACACTTAACAACCTTAAATACGGATTAATTGTTCACCAAATCGGCGTACGGACCAGGCAGCGCCACAGAACGGACAGTAATAACTGGATTTTATTTGAAGTTGAGAGCGGGCGTAGTGAATGTGAAGATGTTAACGTTGAAAAGCCTTTTATCCCAGCATGTAGTGACAAGTGGTATGAAGCTCCCCAGTTAGGGATTTGAACATGTGGGGGTAGGTAATGTAATGTCTGTTAATGGGAGCGCTTTAGCAGGGTGATGAACACACAGTGACTTTTAATCTGCAGCTCTTGGCCCCCTCTGAAGGGGAGGAGGTCCCCGCTCCTGTAGGAGCAATTCTGAATAGATCAGGGCTCCTCTCTGCATCCTGCATCCTAATGAGAGCAGCAGCGCATCTTTGGACATTCTGAGTGGGAGGACGAGGTGCAGACAGATACAGTGCACAGGGGGGCTGCAGTGTATCCTATTTGACAAGGATGAGTGGTGATTAAAATGTGGAACGCTGAATGCTCCGGTTTAAGAAACCTCATCAGGCTGTTGTGCTGCTTTCTAAAAATAAGCACTTATTGTAGTATTGCCCCAATAAACCAAACAGAGCTGCGTGTCGTAGGAAACAAGCACACGTACAACGCGTGAGAGTGTAATAGCATCTGAGGCTACACGTCCTGTCATGAGATGAAATTAAGGAGCTTAATAAGTAAACAGGGAGGCAATGAGGAGGAGTTCTGTTTAATTAATAGTTTATCACACAATCATAAGCTCAATTGACCTTCTGTACATTCAGTAGAGGAGTACAGCATGAGAGATTAGCACGACTAGTAACAAGGCATTCAAATACATCAAAAGTGCTTTTACTGCATTATGGATATGGTGCATTTATTACATGATATAGTGAAACCAATGCGAGGTAAAACACTTTGCAGTGTTCTGTGTAGCGTTAAACGGAAAGTCTGTGTAGTCTTCTGAAGTTTGTGATAATAATGATTTTGTTTTAAGGGAAATATTGATGAGCAGATCATCTTTTTCCATTTTAAAGCAATTTAACTTTGGTGTTTTCAAGTAGATGGGACTTTGAGAGCATCTTGTTTTTCTAGACGCATTTTCTTCCGACGCTGAATGTTAACAAAGGCATGTGATGAAAAAAAAGGCACGAGTAGGATTATCCTTAAAAACAATGTACAGACTGATACAACCAGAATTACCGCCTCGTGATTGGTTTACATCCACGTCTGTCCAAAATGTCATCGGCTCATCATTTCATCATTTGTGTGAAATTGGATAATTAGTGTTTCATCAGTTGTGCAGGGACAAATCTCTCGTTTCCAGTTTCTGCTAACAGTTCTGACTTTTGTTCCTGTTCTTGAACGGTCTGTAGGTCTGTGTGTGTGTGTGTATATATATATATATATATATATATATATATATATATATATATATATATATATATATATATATATATTGTAATCACGCAAACAAGCAATGATATTTTCTGTAATGAGGCTCTAGATATTCTAAAAGGAAACACTTTGGAGTTATTATCACTAGTCTAAGTGATACAGAGCCACATTTCCAGAGGCCCCATCATGGTAAAAACGTGGGAGTTTTTTTTTTTTTACACCTTTTTGTGTTTATTGTTATTATACTGTTTTGTTTTGTATGCAGTCCAGTTAAAAAAAATGGCAACTATGCTGTTAGGCAATGTAGACTCATATACCGCCTGCAGCTTATTATGCGGTTAAATTGGAGTATTATGATCTAGCAAGGTGAAAAATGATTTCATTATTACTTTAAAGTGTTTGGTGCACTTCAGAAGTCATGCGATTGCATATCTGTACACAGGACAGGTTTGTCAGTGTAACATTAAATCGCAGCGGATACAGATCTCCCCTTCAAGAAGCTTCGACTCATTTCATCGGTAATAATAAGGAAATTCACCACCTCCTCCTCCCCCACTCTCCCTGCCCAGTTTGTCCCATTACAACAAGCCACTTACTGATATCAGCTATCAAACACAGATTGAGTCAATAAATGCAGACTCAAAGATGTCTCTGCATAAACCTTTACTCGTGGGGAAATCACTGCGTGCAATAGGAGAAAAATAAATCAATATCAAGTACAATAGCAATGTTTTCACCTGGATCTGTAGCGTGCTGGCATTACACACCCCTGTCCTTAAATCCCTGTCGAGGGGGGAGTTATCGACTGGCATCGTTGATTCACCTGTACTAACATCTAACGTCTGAATATTTCAATAACCTGGGGGGCTCCTTCCCCTGGGAGCCAGACGTGAGTCAACTGAGGCAACACAAAGGACGTTAGTACTCTATTAGTCACACTGCTTACGGTGTGTATCTCTGTGTGTGTGTGTGTGTGTGTGTGTAAGTTCGTGTGTGCGTGGGCAAGTGACGTCAGGGCTTCATTCACCAGCAAGGCCAGTGCTCGTCCAGCTTTCTATCAGTGCCGTTGGGTGGGAGGGTACAGCGGAGGAGGCCGGCAGAGGAGACAGAGGAAAGGAAGTGGTGGGCTTCCTCTCTCCCATCAGCACAATACGACACAGCGCCACAAGCACCTTCTGTCATCGCCCCGCATTCCCACCCCCATCCCACTGCCACGATCATTAAAATGAGAAAACCCTCTGCGTGACTCTGCTACTTCTGCAGAATACCCCCCCCCCCCCCCATTAAATCAGGGCTTCTGTGTCCTGATGCAGAATTTCCCTTTTCATTTTTTAAAAGCCCCCCTGGTCTTTCATCCCAAAGTCAATTTTGCCTGGCGGTTAGTCAAATGCTTTAAATGTTTATAAGTGCCTGTGAAGAGTGTAAGCTTTAAGTGTGATAGACTACCCTGGGACCAGGACGGGGCTGAGTGTGAAGGAAAAATGAGGCGAGATGAGCAGACTGGGCTAAAAATGAATGCTGGTTGGTGGCAGACTGCGTAAGGTCTGGATGGATTATAATGGGCTGATTACGGTGCAATCGTTTCTACGGCAGGATTACTATCTGACATGACTATAGAGGGATGCTGAAACAAATGCAATTTGTTTCATTATATTGTTTGAATTATTAAATATTGATTCATCTTAGATGGCACAGTTTAGATTTGGTTTGGCCTCCGTGGACTGTATGCTACTCTGCATGAGCAGCTTTTTTCCTGTTGTGACAAACTACATATTGCAGGCTGAGTGAGGAGCGCCTCCCAAATTACAATTTAGTAGTTGTTTTATGTTAACACTGAGGGTATCATATTATCATATGTTATATTATTATCGTATTAGAACTGGTTTATCATATCCTAAATGTGTCCGCTTCTTATGAGCTGTGCAGCATGGAGATCACACTTGTGATAGAGCAGCTCCGCCTTCGGCCAGGGAAGGCCTGGAGAAATGAACGTGAAAGACCTCTCTGCAGCCTCTTGCTTGATTGTATTGTGGTCCGTCATATTCCCTTCTAATAAGAAGCAGTGAGATGAGACTGATTTGGTTCGGCGCTTTGTGTTCAAATGCAGTTCACTGGTGGGGCCATGCCTCTTTGGAAATCTGAATCACTTTAAGAAATGATGATTGAGCCGATGTGGTATTTAGAGGACGTTTGTCTGCTGGTCAAATGACTTTCAAATAATGAGAAATCTGAAATTGTCTCCGTCTCCCTGGTGTTGGTTATTGCACGCTAACACTTCAGCATTGTATTTTGAGAAAAAGTAAGATTTTAGCACTTTTGTGTACTTTCAGTACTTATTAACAAAATAAAAGCAGCTATAATCAATATTTTATATGAAAGTGTCAATCCTGAAGATTCCAGTCTTGGTGGATTTGGCGACACTATTTGCTGGTGGTAACTGCAAATGTGGTTTCATTTCACAGCTCCCAGAACAGTGTTGACAGCAAAACAAACTATTGTTGTTTTAATGAATTGCAAAGCATCGGTTGGGCCTTTTTTTCCATCATTATGTGAGCAACCGTGATCTAATTTAATGCTGCACACAGCATGAGTTTGTGAAGTGGGTATGTAGTCTGTCGCCTTCAGCTCTTCATACAACAGCTCACTGTGGCCGCTCCGGACTGTTCCATTACTACCGGCAATATTTCAAACTGATTTGCTGTCCAGAAAATTACCGTTGCTTTGTTTTGTAGACCAATTGTGATGAACGATAACGGCCAGTGTCAAGCTCGCTGACAAACGCGTTGCATTTCCTATGACTACCGTACTTCATAATAAAAGTCAACTCCAGTTTTGCCAGTTTAATGTTTTTAATGTGAAGCAGTGGGAAATACTCAGTTTGCATTAGTAATAACTTAATACAGAGGTTTTTTTCCTGGTAATGGCACCAAAGAGTTCTTAAATCTGCAAATATATAGATATTGCAATGCTTTCATCAGTGGGCTACAGGCTCAATCCCCATTGTTTTACCTTATTTGGCGATAGATAGTGACTTAACAGACATTTACGTAAATTAAAATCTTTGAGATTGGATCACATCATGACTTTTTGTGAAAGGGGTCGCTAATAATCACAAATCCACGAGGCTTTCGTACCGGACTCTGACTTTTTTCAGTCAAAAAAACGGAGCTAAAAGGACAATAAATCTTGTACTTACATTTCCCATGTGGCCAGAATCGACTCCAAATTAACAAAAACGTTGCTCCACATCTATGTACACGTGTGAGTAAATGATAATAAGTCTATACGCTTGTTTACACTGTGCCCAAATGTCAATTTAGTGCAAGTTTAAACATTCACTCGGCTGAAGTTGGTTTTAGAGAAAGTGAGCTTTTAGCATTATGCGAAAAAGACTGAGCTTTCCTTATTGTCAGTGCAAACCCAAACTGACCGTCCCTTCTATTCCCTAGTGTGTTAAATTGTATTGTCAGTCAGTTCACCATTTAGATAAGCACCCACAAATGTATGTAAAAATGGAGATGAAAAGAATCTCCACAAATGATCTTCTGTTTGACACAAGAAATTCACTTTTCCCAAGAGACTCCGCCCCCTAGCGATGCCTTCGGTGTCCGTTTGTGAGGAGACATGCACCCGTCGCTGTTGGCATCCATACTGAAGTGGGAAACAGAAGGGTTGGAGGGAACAAGGCAGGAGGTGGATCTGGGTTCTTACTCTTGCCCTCTTCCTCACCTCACCCCCCCCCCCCCCCCCCCCCACACACACACACACCAACTCACTGCCAGTCAATTAGACCACGAGCATTGCTCCTATTTACAGACATCTTGTGTGCTGCAAATTTGCACATTTTTTTTTATTGGTATCTGTTATGTAGGCTGTTATTAAGGCTGATATTAATGCTGTTTAGATTGAAGGAGCCAATTTCCCTCTGAATTTAATTTGTCTCAGGGTGGTAAAGTCTCTGAAACAGTAGTTACAGTAGAACATGGGGCACTAACAGTGTGTGCCCAAACACAAGATAATACCACCAATGTAACTGCTTTCTGAGGAATCTGATCATTGAATTCAGCCCAGATTAAGAGCTTCAGATGGTGTCGTTGATCAATATTTATACTGTCCATTATATCAGACATGGATCAATGCTTGCTGAATTTTAACAAGAAGTAAATTGATTACATTGATTCAGTAAATTGACTGAACCAGCAGCTTCCATGAAACATACAACAGTGTCAGCAGCTGCAGTCGGTCAACTTGCTTTCTGCCGTTTGGGACAAAATCTGTCTCCGGTTATTGTTTCAAATGACTTCCTTGTCTCAGAAATTGGGGTGTGTGAGAGCAGCACTGTCTTAAAGCGTCACAGGTACAACTCTGTTTGCCGAGATGTCACCGCGATCAGGAAAGGTCATGGCTCTATTCCCACCGCACACAACCGACATGATGAGCTTTTCTCTTTTTGTCTCAAGCTGCCATCTTGATGTGTGCCGAGTGCCGAGTCCTTATTGATGTGCAGACGCGACACTGGAGAGAAGGCGCGCGCTCCCGTCTGTTCGACTCACCGCTTGTTCGACTGTCAGCACACCTTTCTGGTTATCTCTCTGAGTGTCTCTCACTCTTTATATTCATTAGAGAAGCTTCAATCCAACCATCAGCTACACGGTCCATTCTTGGGCAGTGTACTCAGCTAATGGTTCCTCATTTCTCTTGGAGAAAGAAGCAAAATCCTACGCAGCTTATTCTGCTTCTTTCCCCAACCCTCTACAGTTCACACCATTGGTCTGTGGTCACAGGTAGAGATGTAAACTCAATTACCCAAACTTTAGGGGCTGACATAAATCTGTATGTAATAAAACTCACAGGAGGATACATCACCGCAGCGATGGATCAGAACCATAAAGAGGGTCTTTTAACCTCTTTGACCCTACGAGGCCATTGACAGGTCAAGCATACCAACCAAGCACAAAATGAATTCCTGTCAAGATCCCAAAGATATCAAATATGTCAGACTGAATTACACTGAAATGCTGTATGTGCCTGTGACGCTCGTTTCTAGAGTTTCTCATTTTATGGAGTCATACAGATTTAAAAATGCTCTTGAATTTTTATATTTTACAGAACAGAGAATATACTGTATGTATAATGCTGTCCAACAGTGTGGGAAACATGTTTTATTCAACTTTGCAGCTACTCTTTGACGCTCAAGGGGAAATTTAAGTGGAATACCAGGAACATTCTGGGTCGACGATTAAAAGGGGGAAAAAAAACCTGAATTATATTATTTTCTGTCATTACATTTGAAGGTCTATCCCAGTAGCTTTGCATGTTTTATCCCATCCACAAACTTGTATGTACTTTACATCCCATTGTTGAAGCCATCTTACTGTTTTAGAAATTGGATTGTTCCAAGAATCCGTTGGTTCCCATTTGTGTCTGTTTCGACTCTCCTCCTCCAGCAGATGAATGTGTAAACAGGCTTCCAGTGTCTCTGCACACACATCCTTTTGCACAGTAAAGCTCAAATATCCAAGTGAATTATGTTCACTCACCTAACCGTACTTATTTAAACCCAAACCATGATCATTCTCCAAGTGTTTTTTGTGCCTGGATATAACCAAACATCAACCACAGTGTTGTCACATCATGCAACAGATTTAACAGTTTTGGAAGGCGTAGACCAACAATTCTGTCCCGCCAACAAGATCAGAAAACACTTCTATGTTTTGTTGTTTATTTTGCAGCACTTGCTGTGCAGTAAGAAGCTGATTGAGAACATATATTGTCAGGGCCTTGAAGGAGCTAAAACTTACAAACACACTGGCACTGTCCTTTAATTTCAATATATGTTGTTGACTTACTAGAATGTCAGTTTACACCTTTTTATTTTGTCCCTGACTCATCTCTCACAGGACCGATGACCCTGACCTTTGCGCTGGTGATTTGTGGTTGCTTGTCATTCGTGGCGACACTCTCGCGTCAAATCAGAGTGTATTCACCTTCACTGTAAATCAATCAGGATCACAGCAGCAGCATCGTGGTCAGAGCTAGAACTGTAACGCGGTCCCGTGCTTTGTGGGCTGTTGATGTTATTCACACTCGTTGTTTTGTCCGTGCCATTTGGTATATGAGTGTGTGTATAGGGTGCTAATGAGGGAAGGGGAGGCGGAGGAGAGGGGTGCATGTGGAATTGGTGGGATACAGCTGGACGGAGTGGGAGACTGTGGTGAATAGGTAACCATGGTAACTCTGTTGGCTACGATTTAAATGCAGAGAGAGAGAGTGAGAGAGAGAGAGTAAAAGGGGTAAAGGAAGTGTGTGTTTTGTGTTCAGTGGAAAGAGAATGAGGTGGGGTTAAGGGTTAATACGCATCATTGCAGCAGGTTAATCTTGCATCAAACTGCGAGGTCAATGCAGCGTTTACCCCCACCACTGGACACGACAGAGCGCCGCGCAGGGCGGGGAGTGGAGGTCCAGGAAGTAAGTAGTTGAAGGAGGTGTAAGGCAGCTGCGGAGGGGGGGGGGGGGGGTTAAATGAATTTGCAGAAAGAGTTGGCAAAGAGGAAGAGAGTGTTCCTACTTTTAGAGAAGGAGGTGGGAGATAGGGGGAGGAAGATATCAAGGGAGATGGAGAACGGAAGAAGAGAGATGGGATAAGGGAGGGAGAGTTACGGGTGGAGACCATTGTAACATGTGGATAGTGACAGCAGTGAGGGAGAATACAATCAACCAGCCTCTAACCAGCTGTCAGCTCCAACTAGTCTCAGCGTCCTCTGTGGACTCTCGCTCACCACATCACCCCAACATCTGAGCTTCCATCGTAACCTGCAGCTTCCACCGGCATCGCTTTTTTTTTTCCACCTTTCGACTCTGCTCAGACGGTGTCTACCTGAAATAGCTCTGGCACTTAGTTCTCGCTGGTGAGGAAAAAAAAGGTGGCTGGAAATTAAAATACACAAAAAAAAGGTGAGAGTCGATCCAAAAATAACACTTGAGTGCCTCTTTATCCGTTGGTGCCTCTGTCTTCGTCGGGATACAGATGAGGAGCAGTTGCAGGGCAGCACCAGCTGCTTGTCCCTGATCACTGTTGCAACGTTGCCTGCATGGTGTTGCAGTTGCCGTCCCACTACACCGGTGTCCTGGCCTGTCTGATCAGAGATGCAGCTGCCGATATGATTTATCATGTAGTGTCATTGAATTACTGCGTTTGCATTATTGATCAATCTCACCCACACCCCCCACCTCTCTCTCTCGCCTTCCTCTACATCTCCACCTGTTTCATATTCCTCCCTCTGTATTGTCTGTTGCCTCAGTCGCTCTCTGCTTTATATGCATCTCTGTGTTGTCATTCCCCTCCCTCTATCTCTGTCTGTTTTAAATTCATCTCTCCATTGAGCCCCCCCCCCCCCCCCTCCTCCCTCCTCTCATTCTCCCTCACTCTCTCTCTCTCTCTGAGGGAGAGATCATTAATATTAATGTGTCTCTTCTTCTCTCCCTCCATATTTCCCCTCTTCTACTTTCTTTTACCACTGTTCTCTTTTCTGCTCTTCCTCCTATTTATACCTCTCTCTGGGTCTTTATCCCTCATCATCCCTTTCACTCAACCTTCCCTCCATCTGTCTCCATCTCCACCTCTTTCTTTCTCCGGCCCCGCTCTCTGCAGCTGTTCAGTATTCATCTATTACTGTAGTGTTGATAATTCCCTTCTCTGCCTGCAGCCATACAGTCATCTATCAGATTAATAATCCTGCTCCCCTTCTCATTCTCTGTCTCTCTTCCTTCCCCCCTGTCTCCTTTCTTACTGTGCCAAGTGAGGAGGCTCAGCGTGTCGAATGGGTTTGCATGTCAACGTCCCGTCATTACAACCATCATCATTAATAGCCGTATCTAGATTGCTGGATGCCCTCATTAAGGTTATTCAGGTCTAAATAACCTGCAGAGGGGGAGAGAGGCTCTCTGCCTCTCAAGGCTGGTGGAGCCTGACTTGAGCTGGCCATCTATTAGTGTAATAGACTGCACCATTCACTGCCATTCTCCAGCCCCAGCATGCAACGCTGTGCTCGTACAGGAAGGGAATCAGGAGTCAGTATTGTTTTCAAGGTTTGGGAGTTAATTTAATGAGTATGAGTTTGATCTATATATATCATTGTCTTATTAATTGTTATTCCTTGGTATAACTATTAACAAATGAGACCATTGCTGAGATGACTGCAGGCTCTATGTTACGCCATATGTTTTATTAATGCTTCTCAAAAATAAAGATGTCCCATGAAGCCTGTTGCTTCCTGTCACAGAGTAACTTCTTCTACTGATAAGGACGTTTTTTTCATCTGCCATGGCAAGAAACAAAACCTATTAAATCCAACATTGTTTCACACTTTGTAAACTTTGTGGTTTCAAACCCAAACATATTTATACCATGGGTTTCTCCCCAAGAAACAGTTTTTGATTGAAGAGGACAATTAGCTCTGGGGTTCATATTAGTAAATATTTTTCTACAGATCAAAACCATGACTTGTAACGATGACCTGTCTATTGATATTAAGTGCGTGTGGAGATCATTTTGTTGAACAAAGTGTGTGCATCAGTCTACAAACGTTCTGCTTCCTTTATTGTTTTTAACTTAATTAGAGGCTGAAATTATTAGTTGATTTTTCAGTATTATTATTATTAGGAGTAGTAGTGTTATTATTATTTAAGTCATTTAAATAAAGGTATTACATATGTTCTTGTCAAAGCTTCACAAATTTGGTGCTTATTCCTGTCATATCATGGAAATTTACTTTACGACTAAAGTACGATTATCTCAAGTTATGCTGGGAAAATGTCATTATTTTATTGAATCTTATATTGGTTGAATTTCTAGAATAACGTTATTTAATAAGGTCACCATATGTTTCTGAGCTGAGTTTTTGTTACTTGAACTCCTGAATCAGTTATTCCTCTCATGAGGGCTTTTTGTTGCCTATATGATAAACCGATTATTTTAGCAAAAATGATAATGAAAATATTTCTATATCTTCAGCCCTAAACCCTGCAGTGCAAAGTTCCAATTGAAGATCTGCCTTGGGAAGCTAAATGTGTGACAGAGCTCATTTGTTTCACAACAGTGATACCAATGTTTCAAAGATGAATGCCTCTCTGATTTATTCATGTTCATACGCTAAATGCAGCGCTGTAAAGAAAGAAATACCATGTTGCCCTACTTTTGATTGCATGTTTCCATATCTCTTCACGTCTCCTTGAACCATTATTAACTACAGGAATCGGCTTCCACCTGCCGGGTGTAGGATTTGATTTCTGACAAAATGTCTGCTTGTGGATTATGTGGGATTTGATATGAGCAGTGACACAGAAGTTCTAATGCGTCTCAAAGATTTCTTTGGCAATCCCTCCAATGATAAGCTACTGTAGATATACCTATTATTTGTTCTATTCATTCTCTTTCGGTGGAAACACGAAGCACAGTCTGTGTTCTATCTTTAATATCTGCTCTCTCTCTCTCTCTCTCTTGTTCTTTCACAGTAACTCCTGGGTTCTTCTCACTTCACAAAAAGCCTCATTCAAATCCCCAGACAACACGAGAAAAAAGGGAATAACGTCTGTTTATCTGCATATTTCTATGTTCAAGAAACAAGAGGAAAAAACACAGAGATCGACAGAGGACAAAAGACATCTTAGAGCATGCGGAATTAGAAAGAACAAATTGCGTCTGGAGGACCAAAGGGAAAATAAACCTTTTCTCTCAAATCCACCAGCGTGGAGTCACCTCACCTGTACCTTCGGATTAAAGAGCAGGGTCATGTCCCAGTTGCCATGCGCATCGCCACGCTGACCTGCCTTCCCGGCCCTTCCCCCTTCCTCTTTCTATTGGCCCAGCTGCTACTGCGGCTCCTCCTCCCTGGGCCGGAGTTGGTGGGAGCCGCCTCCTCCTGCCCCTCCCTCTGCACCTGCTCCAACCAGGCCAGCCGAGTCATCTGCACCAGGCAGAACCTGGAGGAGGTGCCCGAAAGCATATCGATCAACACGCGATACCTCAACCTGCAGGAGAACTCGATACAGGTAAATATTGGCTCGAGGGAAGTCACTCATCAGGTCACACCATGTTATGTCATGTCAGTGTTTATTGTTGTTGTGCATTTCTAACTGCTGGTTGTTCCTCATATGCTTGGTGTAATGGTTCACTCTTGTTTGTTATTACAGCTAGATCACAGCATAAACAACACAAACACATTTTCAGCACATTTGTTGACACATCTTAAGTTATTGATTTTCATCTTTTGCCATTTGTACAGTTACTGATAGAAGAGTTCACAGAGCACACAAACACAAAGATGTACGTTATGTGTTGCTCGTGGATGCATATTTGGGGGTGTTTATCACAGGGTTCATTTGTTTTTGCAGCCAGTTGTGGATTAACTTGTTGATGCAGGTTTTCTCTTGGAAACTTTAGTTCTGAGAAAAGACAGAAACGCAAACGCCGCTAATGGTAGAAAAAGGCACTCAAGCCTCTGCTGAACTGAGGGAATATTTTATGAATTGAACGCAAGGCATGGTTCCATGACACCATGCTGCCTTTTCTATGCATTACCAATTCATCTATAGTCCCAAGACAGCGTTATGTGGCTTTACAGCTGCAAGGGAAAATCATTTAACCACAGACCATCGATACAAAGAGCATGAATCTCGACATTTATAAACAGAGTGTGGTTGATTTTACTCTTTGCAGCAGCATTTGAAGTAATTGGACCCATCCTCATGCTGCTGACAGTGCTTTGTTCTTTTGTGATTTAACATTCATTTCCGCTACATTTTATCTCCGCTAATGAAAAGCAACGCGTATCTTAAACATTGTTAAAATTGTCCGGTGCATCTCTCATCATGTCAAACTTCTGTGTTCATTGGACAGAGCAGTCTGATGTCCTCTATTCCTCAGAGAAAACATCTTATTATTTGACGTTAACGGAGCATAAATGGGACATCGTGCCACATGATTTGGTGTCACATGAAAGACAAATCAAAGAAATCATAACAATATTCGTTGCGTTTCGTTTTTAGCCTAGAAATTGCGATTCGGTGTGTTGTATCCTGCAGCCCCACTTGAAATGATTAAAAATCTAAAAATGTTTTTAACACCTGAAGGCATCCTAGATTCTCTGGCTTATTTTTTCCTTCACTGAGTACCCTGAGAGTAAAGCCTTGACAGCTCCCACCCCCTCTTAACATATCCACCCCTCCGTCTCGCGCCTCCGCTCTTTGCCTATCACCCCCCCCCCCCCCCCCCCGCTCCTGCTCTACATACAGAAGAGGCAGTGGCCTGACTCCAGGAGCCCCCGTGTGTCTCACAGAGGGCTTTGGCCACACATATCTCAAACAATCAGAGATTTAAGGGGCTTTTAGTCACGCTCACTTGCTGTGTGTCTTTGCCTTCTCGCCAACTGAGCCCCAGTTGGGCTGCACCAATGCTAGTGTGTGCTGTCCAGGGCCTGTGTTACTCAGAATCATGTCCGCTAGCAGAAAAACATCTTTATTGGTTGTTCACGTGTAAAGTCGATCCAAAAATGTGTCATGCAGAATGTTTTAAAAGTGCATTCATTTATTTATGATTTTGTCTACCATGTTTATTTGGAGTGACGCTTCCATGTGAATAGTCCAACACTGATTATCAGCTAATTTGCAAGGGATTACAATGTGTCAGTAGAAAGTCCCCTCAGTCTAACTGAAACATCAGTGTGAAAAGCACTTAAGTGTCTAGAGCGTGCACTGAAACAAGGTTAGGGTGAGGACTAGGACAGGGTTTGCAGTAGGTTTACCACAGTGCTTCGAGAAGTAGTCTAGTGTCTTACACCTGCTTCTGTTTGTTGAATATATGTATTGAACTTCAAATTAAAAGTGCATTGTAAGATAAAAAAAAATTGACTAACATTATCCACAGAATGTTTTGTCGCAGATATCTACTGAAACAAGCATACTACAGCTAGCCCCATCCTGTCCTTGTAATACTACCTGTACCTCTAGAGGTGATAGTGAGTCACTGTAGCGTGTAGAACAGGGGTCCCTAATAGGCGGACCGCGGTCCAGATCCGGACCCAGACGCCGTTGTACCTGGACCCAGGACCTAAAACCGATAGATAATTGAGAATTATACAATTTTGACGGAGCGCTTCTATTTTAACCGGCGCAGCTTCTTTAACCTTTACGGCACACGTTCAGCTTTTGAACATACCCACTCACATCCGAAATGAATTCACAGAAAATAAAGCTAAGAGCCCAATACGATCAGAATCCTAACACGTTCACTGTCCAATGATGTTAACAGAGAGAATAGAGCTGAAACAAGTGGTTTAATAAGCACAGATAAAGTCCATGCTCACTGATTTCTCTTGTTAGAAGATGAGTAAAGTATAATATCGTGGCTTTTTTGATTGACATCACTTCACACCTGAATGAACTGAATTTAAAGCTGCAGGACAATTCAGTAAAATAGATTTTTATAAGATGAATTACTTTATTTTAAGATGTACATTTTTGAAAAGCTTTCTGTTATGTCAGTTATTCTTTAATGCTTATTTTACTTGAAATGAGAAAAACATTTATTTATGTATTTATATCTATTATATATAATCCATCCAGTTAAATTTGAAAACTAAAATAATAATTGTTAAAATATAATTGATGTGTACTTTCTTTATTTGATTTGACAGTTGTTGACTACACAGAGACGTAGTTACTACTGCTAGGCTTCTTGAATATATATATATATATATATCACGTATATATATATATATATATATATATATATATATATACATATATTTAGTGCCATATATATATATATGGCACTAAATAGCTCAAGTTAGATATTATTGTAATGTTCCAGACCTTTGGCCGAGGAGATTTTCTCAATCTGGACCTTTTGGAATTTGAGTTGAATACGCCTGGTCTAGAAGAAGTAGAGCTGCCCCGACTGCTGCCCGACTCCGACCTTGATCAGCAAACCTTCTGTTGCTGCAGTTACACAGCTTAGACCCAGTGCTCCCCCAGCCCACTGTGACTTCAGGCACCGGGCTTTTCGCCGGCCGAATCTGAGCTGCCACAGCCGCTAACTGAAGCTTGATCCCTGGAGCCGCGTCACGCTCCTATCCGGTCCAAAGCCGCTAAGCAGCTAAGCAGTCCCCCGTTGTTGGGGAGAATGAAACAAAAACACAAGCCGTTTCCTTGACTCTGCCACTCCGGATTCATGCCAATATAACAACTATCAAAACGTAACGTTACACTGATCATACATCCCTGAGGTAGTGTGACAGTAAACACACAGCTGACGTAGACTATAGGCCAATGCCACACATGAAGATTATACGATTACGGTGTTATTTTGACGGGCTCTTAGAGTTCAGAAATGTTATTGTATTTTACAATAATTACCCTGCTGTTCGTCAGTTATTCCATTTTATTAATTTATAACTTATGAAAGTTAATTAACACTGTATGGACCCAGTAGTAGAGGTGAAATGCTGCCCCCTATTTCTTTGGAGCAGGTGACTCTGTATACACGTTGCATCTTTAAATGTGAGAATATTTCACGATTAGTACCCCGCAAATTGTGCGGCGTAAATGCACTATGGTTACACAGCAGGTTTTGGATGGAGTGAAGGAGTGATGAATATTGTTTTATCAATAAAATCCAATATGGAGGTCAGGGTGACCCTTGGAGTCAAAACAGAGGCTGGGAGACGCACATGTCTAACTGGCTGGTGTCGCTGTCAGCTGTCAGTGGGAGTCTGTCTGAAAAGCCCACCTTTCCCTGCAGACAGCAGCAGTCACTGGGATGGAAAGATCAGCTGTTCCCATTATGAGCAGAGAGATGAATAATTTATATGTGTATGGTTTGTTTATTTAAACATGCATTTAGTCATATTTGTGCCTGTGAATCATTCATTGACGATGTTTTTTTCTTGACATGGTTTTGTAATATTTTGCTCATCTCTAAATGTAGTAAATAATATGTTAGTATTTGAGCTTCATGTCTGTTACATATATACTCCAATAAGGTTATGAAGTAAATAAATCACCAGAATAAATACAAATTGTATTTTTAGGAAAGCTAAAAGAGGTAACAGTGTTTACCTGAGGGGTAAGCAGAGGGTGGGCGCTGCGCTTCTGTAGTGACGCTGTCATTCAGGACGGTGTTTTCAGCAGAGCAGTGGCCATGGTCACATGCACGAACATGCAAACTAACAAAAATGGACGTGCCTCAGCCTGGCTATGTCATTAAAGCACAGAGAAGTCCAGGAGAGTGACTTCACATTCTCTGCTCAGACATTACTCTGACATTACCTGAAGGCCACCGTAGTTCTCCAACACACTTGTGAAAGTGCGGTAACGTGAGCCACAGAGTGCAAAACTGTGGTATCGCCAGCTGCCTTCTGACTTTCGTTGCCTCTAAAGTAGTCTAATTATGGCGTGGCCTCTGAGCGAGGCGAACAGCAATACCACAGCTTTGAGCTTGTCGGCTCACATTACTGCAATCCTAGAAAGGGAGGAGTGAGCGGAGGGGTATTCAGTTGGTTGCAATCTCCCACCACATCTCTAGATGACACCAAATCCTACACACTGTCCCTTTAAGTAATGACAAGTGAAATGTGAATTAATATTTTGTATTTGTATTTTGTTTGTCAATAAAACAGAAACCAGAGTCCACTTCAGATGTGTATAGTTGGCTCACACGTATATGTGTAATCTACATGAATCAGTCGAGATGTTGTACAGTAACTTCATCATTATCTGTCCCTCCAGGTCATCAAGTCAGACACTTTCAAGCACTTGAGGCACCTTGAGATCCTCCAGCTCTCCAAGAATCAGATCCGTCAGATTGAAGTCGGAGCATTCAATGGCCTCCCCAACCTCAACACACTGGAGCTCTTCGACAACCGCCTCACACTGGTGCCATCACATGCCTTTGAGTACCTCAGCAAGCTGCGGGAGCTGTGGCTGCGCAACAACCCCATTGAGACTCTGCCAGGCTATGCCTTCCACCGTGTGCCATCGCTACGTCGCCTGGACCTCGGTGAGCTCAAGAAGTTGGATTTCATCTCTGACGCAGCCTTTGTGGGCCTCGTTAATCTACGCTACCTGAACCTGGGAATGTGTGGGCTGAAGGACATTCCCAAACTGACAGCTCTTGTGCGTTTGGAGGAGCTGGAACTGTCAGGAAACAGACTGGAGATCATCCGACCCGGTTCCTTCCAGGGCCTGGTGTCCCTCCGCAAGCTGTGGCTAATGCACTCACAGGTGTCCGTCATTGAGCGCAACGCCTTCGATGACCTGAAAAGCCTGGAAGAGCTCAACCTGTCACATAACTCCCTGCACTCCTTGCCCCATGATCTCTTCACGCCCCTTCACCAGCTGGAGAGAGTACACCTTAATCATAACCCATGGATCTGCAACTGTGATGTGCTTTGGCTTAGTTGGTGGTTGAAAGAGACGGTGCCCAGCAACACCACCTGCTGTGCCCGCTGCCATGCTCCTCCATTCTTAAAGGGCAAGTACATTGGAGAGCTTGACCAGAGCCACTTCACCTGCTATGCTCCGGTCATTGTGGAGCCACCTACAGACCTTAATGTCACTGAGGGTATGGCTGCTGAGCTCAAGTGTCGCACAAGCACCTCCACAACATCTGTCAACTGGATCACCCCTAATGGCACACTAATGACCCACGGCTCTTACAAGGTGCGGATATCCGTCCTGCATGATGGCACACTCAACTTTACCAACGTCACTCTGCGAGATACGGGCCAGTATACCTGTATGGTCACCAATGCTGCTGGCAATACCACGGCAACTGCTGTCCTCAATGTCACCGCTGCTGATGCCAGTGTCAACTACACCTACTTCACAACAGTCACCGTGGAAACAGTGGAGACCCCAGGAGAAGCGGAGCCTGCATTGGTAGCCTTCAATGAGACGTTCATCCGTGTTCCTGGGATCACGCCCTCGGGTCACCTGTGGCCAGAAGGTGTTACTACCACAGCCTCCTCTCTGTCAGCAGACTGGTCCTCCTCCTCTCCTCGGGCCACCCGACCCACGTTCACTGTGCCCATCACTGAGCCAGGCTTCTCGGGCCTGGATGATGTGATGAAGACCACCAAGATCATCATAGGCTGCTTTGTAGCCATTACCTTCATGGCAGCAGTGATGCTGGTGGTCTTCTACAAGCTGAGGAAGCAGCACCAGCTGCATAAACACCACGGCCCTGCTCGTGCCATCGAGATCATCAATGTGGAGGATGAGCTGGGGGCCACTGCCAGTGGTCGGGGCAGCGGCATCTCAGGAGGCTCCACGGTGACGCAGAGCGGAAGCAGTGGAATAGGAGGGGGCCAGAGCCTCAGGCTGCACCACCCAGAGATAGTCAACCTGCCGAACCTGGCCCGATCGGAGCACCTCAACCACTACTACAAAACCCATCACTTCAACAACAACATGATGGGCCTGGGCATGGGCACATGCTCTGGTGTGGGCCTCAACAACAACAACAACCCCTCGCCTTGCTCTCAGTCTCAGAACACGTCCATATCCTGTTCCCAGGTTCAAACCAGTGGAGGAACGGCCACAGGTGGCACCCTGCCCTCCTCTGTGCCCCTGCCCCAGTTGGGTCTCCACAGTTCTCTGAAAGGCCTCATGGGGAAAAGCCAGAAAGAGCCCCTGCTTTTTAAGAGCAGCTCCAAGGAAAATGTGCAAGAGACTCAAATTTGAGTAAAAGTGAGAGTGAAAGTAAGAGGTAAGAAAGAAGAGATGCTGGTAGAGAGAGTGAGACAGAAAGAGCCTGTGAGACCGGGTAGAAGAGACTCATTGTAGCCTACTGTCCTCATGGACAGATTCCACAGAAGATTATATTTCACATAGACACTGCTTTGTGTTGTCAATCTGTTGACAGAGATAAGCCGATACGAAGACTGAAGGAGGCAGAGTTCGATATCTGATCAGCACTAGTCCCACCAATAGCATCCGCACATAATTTTAAACTTACTCAGATACAAACATATACGATGTAAACCACAAACATCAGAATCATTGCTATAGTCTTTGCCAAAGTCAAGATCAAGCCAACTCTTTTCATTTGCGTCCACAATCAAAGTGGAAAGCTATGAAATGAGCGACGAGCCTCTCTAGGTTTTCTACAGATTGCTTCGTATATTTCCAGACACATTCAGTGTATATATTTGGAGGGAGACATAATATTGTGCATTGAACATGTTGTCAGATTAGTGTTTGGCAGAGACGCTGAACAACAAACAATGGTTTGGGTGAGCTGTACGGTCCCAGGTTTCCAGGAAGCACTAAAACAAAACGGAGGAAGCTAAATTAGAGCAGTGCAGCGATTCTGTCCGGGACACGTATCTGAATAATATTTCGCAGGGAGACAGAACAACAACTATTATTTTTTTTTCGAGCAGTTTCACTCTCACTTTCTCACTTTTTCTCCTCTTACACCTTACTGGCTGCTGTCTTCTTTGAAGGAGAGAAACAGAGTGGTTATCATGGGAGAAGAAACATATAAAGGACAATGAGAGATATAAAAAGGACCGAAAGTACATATTATATATACCGTAAATATATTTTCATTCAAAGAAATAAATTATAAAGAATCTTTATCAGGCTTCTGACTGAAAACTACAACGTCTAAAGAATATATAAAAAAAAAAAAGTACGCACAGCTGTTGTAGTGGCCCTCCCTAACAACTTTCCAAACTTGGAACAAGATGGCCGCTCTGTGCTGCATAAGGACACGAGTAGGACAGTGGCATCTGTTGAGAGGGAGCTAAAACAGAAACCTGGCAAAGTGTTTGAGTGAATTTTCTTTTTTTTGTAGCCACACAAAGTGTTTCCCCTCTCCTGTCGCATTCACATGAACAGGGTCTTTGGAGGAGGGAGATCTCTACGCTCGACCGCAAAAATATGAACCGCGACTTCAGCTCTTCATCATTTGATATACAGTATAGCTATAGCATTAATAATAATGATCATAATGATAATAATGATAACAAGCTTTATTTGGCATAATGGTCATTTACTGACGAACACATTCAATTATCAACAATATGTTACAATATTTAACTGTACTTACTAAAAAGTCGAACATGCTAGTTTAGCATGCTCTCTAAAAAATACATTCGGTTTCAACTTATACAGTATCACAATGATGATGTGACACATTATTGTTATAATGTTATCATTATTATCATCCATATGACTATTATTATTACTACTTGTGCCTACAAATAGCTGGGAAGTACTGTTTTTTCATTTGTATATGACACTGAAGTAGTTTTGTGACTGATCTTGTTGGACTTTGGCTAATGAACGGCAGTGGGACGGACTCAGCGTGCCACTAAATGAACTGCACATGCATTAGCAGGAGATAACCTGGCCCTTCAAAATGGCTTCCTCAGTCCAGCCCTCACTGACTCGCCTGCTCTGATGTCTCACGCAGACAGGACCTCTCATGCTATCACGCATTAAAGACAGGACATGGACCTTTGATGAAGACTGCTCCTTTGCAGGGGATTATTTCACAACTGTATCTCAGTGTTATCGTGTATGAGTGGATTTCATGGCAGCAGGGAGCTAAATGGACGACAGGCATTGCCAAGCATTTTTAAAGGTAAGCGAAGCTCGTTAGTGAAAGAGAAGGTGGCATACATTACAGTATATAGTGGTGGGTGGATTTTTTTCTAAAGAAAAAGGACAATTAAATGAAAAAAAAATATAGAACCTTATAGATCTCTTTTAAAAAAAAACAAAATTATTATGATAAGTGTTTTTCATTTTGGGTTTTTATCTAGTTTGAATATTTCAGTTTTTTAAAAATCAAGTGATATCTTTATTGTAATATTGTTATTGTTATTATAATTAGCTAATTACACTGGTTATAATTATGAGAGATGTTCTGTTAGCAGAGGTCACTTTGAAAATTAAAAAAACCTGGCACATAAAATGGCAGTTGAAGTCTGTGAAACATGACGGCTATTTTTCTTTTCTTCCCCTTTTTGTCACAATCAACTCTAACTGTCGTGTCACTGTTTGTATCCCGTTGGCTCTGCTTGAGGCGACACGTAGCGAACGTGCAATGGTCAGCGCTGGCTCCTTTTTGTTTCTGCACAGGGGGGACAGGAAAAGGCCCCGCTCTGGTTTACAAGCTCAACCACACTCCCTCTGTGCTTTCCTGAATGTCATCGCCATCACAGTGCTCGGAGTGCGATTGCGCTATGTCAACACCTCGTTGCCATGGCTACACACTCAGACAAATGCGGCAAACGGTCGTCACCACCGGCGCCTCTCAGGCGCCCCGTTGGCCCCGTCGGCTGTCACGTTCGTTTCAGGTCGCCATATCTCGACGAGCCGGCCAGTGTTCAATGGTAGCAAAATCAATCAACCTGAGCATTGTACCCATGTCCTCACATAACCCCCAACCCCCCTCCTCCCCTAAACCTCCACATCCTGCCATCAGGTTTCCCTGGCAACTGTTGCCGCTGCGACAGCCCTTATCACAGCGTCTTGATTTGGGTTTCGAATGCTAAACAGACGGGAGCAGACAGTATGGAATTTCACCCATGTGTGCACGTACATCCACCTCAAAGATCTTCTCCTCGTTTCCTCGTAAATGTGTTTAATTTGTTTTCGCCAGCAACTATATTTTGAGTCGTGCAGTTCACATGCCACTACCCCCTATGCATTTAATTTGCAAAGGCCCCACACCATTGCTAAACACATTTATGCACCCTACACTTGTGATGAACACTATACCCTGCACCAGTCATTAACATATTCCTTTCCCAGCACAAGGGATCCATATTCCCCTCACAAGTTATTTACATATTCATCTGCCTCTGTGTGTGCAAATAACGGAGAAATTATCACGTGGGCATGCCGGTGGGTATGAGTGCTGTGTGTGTGTGTGAGTGTGTGCGTGCATGTGTACATCAGTGGCTGAAAGCAAGGACTGTTACAAAAAGCTATTTCCCCCTAATTCCTCAGATACTGTGTTCCCTGCCTATCGCCTGTAGTAGCTCATCACTCTGGAAAGCATTGTGTAGCCCCTATAGCACCTGTGAAGTGGCACAAACCAGAGGCCATGTGATTGAGGCTCGGCGGTAGAGAGAACAGCGGTTGAGCCGGAGACACGCAGTCACAGTGCTGCAGTGTCTGAGTCACAGAGCAATGAACACACTCCCAACACTCTAATGGAAATGCTGTGTTGACTGTGCAGGAAGGGACCCGCTCGTTCACCCATTCAGGGAATAGGTGAAAAATACCAGAATGTGTGTGTGTGTGTGTGTGTGTGTGTGTGTGTGTGTGTGTAGGTGTGTGTGTGTAATGTCTTCTTTTTGGGTTTTGCATGTACAGTTCTGGATTACAAAACGCCTGTTGTACTGTTGTATGTGGCAAAGAAATGGCAAAAGATGTTACACCATTGTTGATGCAATACTGCTCAGTGTGTGTGCATGCGTGAGCATGTGTGTGTGTGTGTGTGTGTGTGTGCATGTTCAGGTGGGCTCGCGCTAGCTAGGTTGTGTAAGGAGGGGAAGAGGGAGGAGGGGCGGTCAAACCTCCATTTTAAATCCCTAGTTTAAACCAGCTCTGTCTGTCTGCCTCTGCTCCAGGCTACTTTTATGATCCTCTCACTGACACTTGTTCTCTTCACTCAAGCAGCCACTCTCTCTCTCTGCTTATTGGGATAAACCCAACTGATGTAAGGTCTATCTCCTTTCAAGCGAACAACCCAAACCTCTTTTTATCTCTTTGTCAATCTGCTACAACCCATCTAGGGTCAAGGGTCAAGTCTAGAGGCAGCTTCTGTCTACCGCACAACCTCAGCTAGCTAATCAAGGTTAGCGTTCGCATTTTGAATCGTGCCATTTGTTTTTATTGTTTTGCCCTGGCTCAGCTGTATACGAGAGTAACACCTGTTGGTGAAGCTTAAGTGATTTTTAATGTGCATTTTCAGCGGCTGTATTTATGGTTAATCGCCTTGACAGTGATGTGACTTTTAGTCATAATCGTAACGATGCACATGAAATGATTTGCTGCTGCTCTCTCCTGACGCGTGAGGGTTTGCGTTAGCACAGATATAAGGGCGATCCAGGTTCAGGGCACATGTTAACCTCAGCGCTACAAGGCTGTGAGAGCTTCACACGGCTTCATTTCTTTTCTGTCACCCCCCCTTTTTAAAAATAGCAGTGAAGCGACAGCAGAGCTCAATGCATTATTGATACATATGGTGTCAATGATGCATGGCACTAGCGCTAATTTTTCTCCTCGTTGCAGAGGCCAAGAACATCAAACCGCTGTGAAGAGATATGCATCGTTATTGCTGTTATTTCTCACACGGCCGTCAGGACAGTGCGTGAGAGCGGAGCCAAACGTTGCAGCTTGTCTCCTCACATGATGGCTGCTGAGATTCTGTTAAGTGCAGCAACAATGTTTTGTGCGCCACTGTGTCACCGAGCCCCCCCCACACACCCAGCAAGAGCAGCCATGTCTCACTATTCGCTGGGCTTCTGCTGTCAGGAGCTGGTTTCATCACCATCATGCTGGTCTGAAGGCCGATTTGATGCCACTAGTTTCCAGATGCCCGGGTCATTCTGTTATGAGAAAAAGAAAAGCTTTTTTTTTTTTGTCACTGTAATGTTGCTTCTGCTGGGGCTTGAGTGGAGATGTGAATAGACATGTTTCTGTGTCATCACTGTGAAAACCCTGCCCTGAAGCCACTTATCAAAGCTTACCACACACACAACATGTGCACGTGTAAGAAGAACACACGGTCTCTCACACACACACACGCACACACACTGACTGAGTGATTTATTGATTGAGGTGGTGCTTTCTTAAACAATTTGCAGCGGAGTGCATTGGAGGTTAACACAAACCTCTCAACCGCTGCCACCGTGCTTCAGCTTTGTGCGCGTGTGCTTTATGTCCTGTGAAGGTGTCCTTAATTTGAGAATGGCCGGAGCATTAGCACATGGCTTATTTCCTTGTTGCCTTGGTAACCATGTTGTTGGTCAGAAGATGGCCGCTGTGGTCGTCCTGCGAGCTTTTAGCTATACGTGGAGTCGGACGGGGCTTATGAGTGTGTGTGGGCTGTGACGTAAGACTGATGAGGTGTCTCATCTCAGATGACTATCTCCTCTGTGTCACTCAGTCGTCGGTCAGCGAGCCTGTGAGCCGCTGCTCTGAAGAAAACTGAGAAAAATCCTCACAGTCATTGAAATAGTAAAATGGGACACGCTCACAGCCCATGTAATTGTAAAGTACCGATTAATGGGAATAGTAAAGCCGGCGCGCTGCTAAACACAGAGCTTCTCATGAATGCTTTATAAAGGAGGATATCAGTGTCGTCATGCGAAAACTATGTAACTGATTACGTTTCATATTTAGCTCGACAAAACCCTTTCAGAACTCGGCGGGGTAAACTGAACAAAATGGCGCGGAAGGTTCCAAAGAGGGCTGTTTTTCTCAGGTCCCTCAAAAGCTGGCATTTGGAGACGATGCGAGGTTTTCACCCGGCAGCGACCGTATTGCACTTTGAAATACAGATTTGTGTTTTGAGAACAATCTGGGATGTCGCGGCTCGTGTTGGGAGTTGGAGACACTCTTCCGGAGCAACTTCATGCCCTGAAGCGCTTTGGAAAACTCCCCTTCAGTTTTGTGATGTGACTCGGGGACTTGTATCAAAATGTCCTGAACCATTCAAGGATGTGCTGACCCAGCAGCTGCGCTCCTCTCAGAGGAGAAGCTCACAGTTAAGTTTCCAAACGCACATTCCACCCTATCCACAGAGGCCCGGCTCCCAGATTTACTGTTTATGGGCACCTTGGCTCGGCATCATAATCACACTCTGCTGTGTCTGATGTTTGTTTGAAGCTGGGTGGGGGCCATGGAGTACATTTCAGCGCTTTGAAGTGTAAATTCAGGTCTGGTTGGAGCACCGTATGGAGGGCAGCGGGGAGATAGTGACAGCCATATGGATATAAGCTGGTGGTTTGATAACAGAGCAGTCTAACCCTTATCTGTCTGCTGAGGTGGCAGAGGCCCGGGAGGACGGGAGGTCCAACCCAGACCGGACGGCGACGGCGAGGGTCAGAAATTGTCTGGGCTCAGAGAGGTGAAGCCAGAGCAGAAATCAGCCCTGACCTAGATACGCCTCCTCGGCTGAGCTGTGAATAAGACCTGCAAAATCCTCCCAGTGAAAGAGGTTTCAAAAAAATAAGCAGGAAACAGTTGTAAATAGTCATCAATATGAAATAAACTTTTACTGGAAGATATTGATTTTTCTTTACACTTTTTTGTCTCCACCCCCACATGTCAGCCAGTGAGGCATGCTGCTTTTCTCATCTGTGCTGATTTATTTATCCGGTCTGGCCCTTAGTACCCTCATTTCATGTCTGCTCTCATTTCTGCTCCCGGTCTATGTGACACCAACCTTACAAGTTATATTTTTACCCCTGATGCTCATGAACGGCTGAGAACGGCGTTCGGCAGGCGTGACAGCGGCCTCCATTGTGCTCGAGCTGCAGCGTTTCTGCTCGTCCCATCACGGCGGTGCCGCGTTCACCTGGCCCAGTCGGCAGTATAGAAGCCCGCTTATACCGCGCAACGGCTTCAGTTGCCTCAGGCCTCCCCACCCTCTGAGCCCAAAGGAAAGAGAGTGACAAGGGAGGACAGTGTGGACAGAAATAGAGAAGGAAAAAGGAGCGATAGATTGAAAAGAGACAAGGATGACAGGAGGGATGAAAGATGACACATCCTGTCACACCATATCTAGGTAGGTTTTAGACTTGCATGTGTGTGCATGAATGCAACATGGCGTACACACACAGAGGCCCCAGCTCTGCCTGCTCGGTGCGTGTTTGTGTGACATCTGCATGAGCGGTATGTAAATATGCATATTCATGCATACGTCCGAGTGGGTTGCGTGCGTACTTGTGTGCACTCGAGTGCGCACGGTATCCGTGTTTGTGTATCTGTGTGCGGCAGAGATAAAGACATGAAGGAGGAAGGGCTGCCGTGGTGCTTATATGTCACCCAGCGCTGGAGGGGAAATGACTCCTCTCTGTCCCCGACCCCGGGGAGGCAGAGGAGGAGCACAGCTGACTTCTCCTGCTTCTCTGCCTTTTTCTCACCCTCTCCTTCAGAGATGTAGCTAAAGCTTGTCCCTTTCTCTCTGACTCTCACACACACACACACACACACACACAAATGCGCGCTCGCTCACAGGAGTACGCCTCACATTAACCCCCTTTCCTGCTTCTCATCCCGTTAAACCTCCTGTTCCCCTCCTCCGCTCTTCTCTATCTACCTCATGCTTCCTGGTTCACCCCTCCCACCTCCTTCTTCTGCCATTTTTCACCCCCCTGCAGCTAGATGTCAACTTGTGATTCTGTATTAACCCCTTGATCCCTTCTAACACACACACACACACACACACACACACACACACACACACACACTCCCACGCTCCTGTTAGCCCCTAGCACCACTCCGATCCCCTCTCAGGAAAATGGAAAATAAACCCAGCAACAAACCAAGGCTTCTAATATTTCCTTCCCTCTGTTCAATTAAACATGGCCTCCATCTGCTTCTTTGTTTCACGTCAGCTTTTCTTCTGCAATATTGACTATGGTTGTTCTTGTGATTGTTTCTTAAGACTGTGTTTTAACCTGTTATAACCACAGATGTACGTGTTAACACTGGAGGAACATGTCACGGGTGTGTGTGTGTGTGTGTGTGTGTGTGTGTGTGTGTATGTGTGTGTATGTGTGGAGTAGGGTGGATTTGTTCTGCTTCAAGGTTCTGTGCCAAAACTTTTTCAGAACGTTCAATCTTTGTTCATGTGCCATACTGAGAAATTTATGAAATAAAAATAATGTTTTTTCACAAAATTCAAAGTGCAATTGGGGTGCTTCTTTTTTACTGTAGGTCTATTAACTGAAAACAGTGTGTGCCAAAACAGCAGCAAACCTGCAGGTCATTGTGTCTGCATGTGTGTGTGTGAATTAATTTACGTGAATTCTTAATGTTGCGCACTCTACTACGATCAAGCTATTTTCCCAGAGATCCTCCCCTCCTTTAGTCAGCATCAGTTTATTCCTCAATGTGCCGCAGTGTTGCAGTGTGTGTGTGTGTGTGTGTGTGTGTGAAGGCATTGTGTCAGTGTGTTAAAGCTGATTTGACACTGAGGCTGTGGACCGGCTGGCTGCAGGGTGTGTATTGTGACCCAAGCTGCTGACCTACGCCTGTGCCCCACGTCTGTCCGTATGCGTGTGTGTCATTGTGTTCATGTGGGTGCGTGCATGTGGGTGCGTGCTTGTGGGTGCGTGCATGTGGGTGCGTGCATGTGTGTGTGTGTGTGTCCGTGTGTGTGTGTTGTTCGTGGGATGCTGTTTAGCCTGCGGTGAACACTTGGCTGTGGGTTTGCCTAGAGGTCAGCTTCTGAATGCTACTGAGTCAGGGTTACAATTATTGGCTTATGTGTGTGTGTGTGTGTGTGTGTGTGTGTGTGTGTGTGTGTGTGTGTGTGTGTGTGTGTGTGTGTGTGTGTGTGTGTGTGTGTGTGTGTGTGTGTGTGTGTGTGTGAGCAGGGATAGGGCTGCAGGTTTGGGTCAGTGGGATTAACATGGATTCATTGTGTTTTAACAGTGATTTTTCTGTAACATTTGGGGAACAAATTGTTTTATTACACTATTTCAATATCTCAGCTCTGCAACAAAGGCATTACGCTCTGAAAGTGTTGGATGTTATTTCAGGGAACAGGGAAACGATTCCAAACCTGTCACTAAACTTTGCTGCAAACCTGCTGACAGACAACTAATGATAAAAAGATTGAACGTGTGTGTGTGTGTGTGTGTGTGTGTGTGCGCCCTCACAAGCAGAGCTCAGTGTCCTTATTGAGACAATGCATAATATAAAAAATGCCCGGGTTTCAACTCTTCAATAATGTAATCTGGAATGAAACATAATCAATGACTCAGCAGGAGCTGCAGACAGATAGTAAGACTTGAATGCTGTGAGACTCGACTTACTGAAGAGTTGACCGACTAAAGACTTCACCGGACTTGAAAAACGCTCAAGTCTTGTATTAATGGATTGTTAGATCTACACAGTGAGGGTGTAACCAACCCTGTCTTCTACAAAATGACCCATACAGCTAAATGGAATTCTCACTTATGTTCCTGGTATTAAACACATGGTTTGCCACCTTTTAAATGGACTTCCAATCAGGGCTGATGGTAAATGTAGTCCACTGAAGAAATACTATTCCCCAGTGTGAGCTATACTGGCCAAGAAAGAAATCGTTCCTGCCGTTGCACCAGGATGCATTACATGCCAGCGGCGATTTCGCTACGTCTGACAAATAAACAAAATCAACTCACAAAACATCAATGAAGGAAATGAATTAACCGAGTAAAAGGTGAAAGGTTTTCCTTTTTTGTCTCTCGGCTGTGCTCAGCTGCCCCGCTGCAGCGGCTCGATGGCGGCTCTCACGCTTCACTTTTTTCAGAGCAGACCATTAAATAAAATTTTTTTAAAAAGACAAAATCGCCCTGCCGGTCTTGGTTGTCTCTTCCAGTTTATCTTCGGGATCCTGAAGAAACTTTCATGTAATGCACACACGGCTCTCTCTCTCTCGCCCGCTTGTCGTCGGCGACAGCATCCAACAAAAAGCGTGCACGCTGACATTCATTACAGCAGAATGTTTCCGTTTCTGTTGGCATCGGAGGGTGAGTCGTGTTTGCTCTCAGCAGCTCAGATTCTGGAGGGTCCCTGCCGACTATATCTTCCATGCAGCTGCAGCCTTGAGTGGCCTCTCTCCGGCTGAATCTCAGCCAAAACATCCTCAAATCTGCAGTGGGAAAAAAAATCACTGTTGAGGTTAGAAACACAACACAAGCGATGACAACTTGGATGAGGAAGAACACAGACATAGAGAACATCAATAACAACTGCGGGCGTTTTCTCACACTATATAATGGACTCGTATAGAGATACACTTTGGAAATCATTGAATTTTACTTTACTGAAACAAAACAAAAACGCAAAAAAAACACTTTGTCATGTTCGGTAAAACATCATAGTTTGGCTTTAAAACACGCTATTTAACTAACAGTGTTGGGGGCAGGGCGGCACTGTGCATATCAGTCCGTGGGGACTTGGTTTGGGAAGTGAAGGGTCGCTGGATCAAGTCCCTGCACGGACAAATATATGGAGTGTGGACAGTTTTGCCTCCTGGGAACTGCTGATGTCCCTTGAGCAAGTCACTGAACTCCCGAAAACTGCTCCACGGTCAGTTGTACAGTAGCTGCCCACTGCTCGTAATAATAGTGCTGGTTAAGTGAAGAAGCTAGATGTCACTGTGTGCTGTACAATGTGTGAAAATACGTTGATTTAGTTACAGCCGTAAATCCAAATAAGGCACCGTTTACTTTTGGTTTCACGCGGGACACGAACAACAGTCGTCTGGGTGAAAGTCTTTGTCTGACTCACCCACACAACCTCCTCCTAACTGTTGTAGGTTTCGTTGTAAGGGCACGTAATGTGTAGGAGACCGGGCTGGTTCAACAAGACTCAAGGATCCGAACACAAATGGGTTGCATTGAAACCTGAGAATCTTGACTTCTTGAGGATTTGACACTAAGACTTAAAAAAAACAGCTCTGCTCTTACTTTACATGTGTGATAGTTAGTCCGTATGGGAAAATTCAAGTCACAACAATCTAAAGCACACCGATAGAAAAAACAAATCCAAGGCACCTGGATGTTTCATCCTGACAAACTAGTCACCCTACATTTATAAACATGCATGCAATACAAAATCTACTGCATGAACTAAAAAGCTCGACAGCTCGACAGCGTTTACATGTAAACCAGGATGCGTTTATTCTTTTTTTCCCAAAGCTGGTAATCTAGCAATTTTAGCTTTTCTTTTTTTCTCTCTCCAAAAAATTCAGTAAATTCTGTAATCAGATCACTGTAATCCAGTTACACATTATGTATTACTCCTCCAGCCTTTGTGTGGGTGTGCGCATGAGAAGCAGCAGCAAAAAAAAGAGGATGCCAACAAACACTGTCCTATTTTGCATGATGTCTGCGCACAATCCATGTTAAAGCAAACAGGTTTGAATCGCATTAGCATCATATAACTGGCATTACCATATTTAAAAAAAAAAAGAAAGTCTTACGTGTTCTCTGCATGGCTGCAGGAGCTTCAGTGCACGCTGGAAGGTTCGTGCTCTTTCTACATGGAGTCATGTGTTGGAACTTTAAAACGCTGATGCGACACCGCCTCCATTCGCACACATGCTATCCAGTTCACGCTCACGCTGAATAGATTATGCAAAACCACCGAACAATACTCACTTTCACCTTACCGACACTAGTATATGACTCAAGGATAGAGCAGCAAGCACGTACTCAAGATTGGAACAGACTGCATGAAATCCAGGGCAATTTATATGTGACAAAACAGTGAGGCTGAAGCATGCAGCTCAATCACAAGGCTCTATTTCTCTCTCATCTCTAGTTCGGTCAAAATAGTTGTGATGGAAGGTGGGGGGGGGGCTGTCAGGGAAGAAATACAAGCTGAAGGAAGGACAAGGGGATCTGAGAAGGAGAAAGAGGAGGAGGAAGGGAGTCCTAATGATGAGCGGCAAGCAAGTTTCCGTTTTCTGCCCCCCCTTCTCATGAAAAGGCCAATTCTTTCAGTTGGCTGAAATCTAAGTGATTTTCCCCTCTGCGCTCCCCTTATGGGGCTTGTCGCATGTCACTCTCAACCTCGCTGCCATTTGTCTCTGGTTTTCTGCTCTGGTGCTCATGCGGTGTTGCCGTCGGTTACTCCGGGAGGAGAGCTTCGTCTGGAGGTCCAGGCTGGCATTAGTCCTGGATGTGAAGGTCAGAGGCAGAAGAAGGAGCCTCTGTCTTCTTTAACTCGGCCTTGTGTGATGAACGGTCCGTGTCACCCCTGCCACAGCCCCCCACGCGCTCTTCCCCTCGCCACTCTCCCGTTCTGCAGTGATACAGTTGTAAAGTGTAACCTTGGAGACAGGGGCTAATCATCCATCCCATAGCGACCCTTTCAATCCTTCTCCCTCCACCTCACTCTCTCTTTACACCTCTCCTCCTCGCTTTCGCCTCCCACCTCCTCTCCACCTTCCCCCTCCTCTTCACCGCAACAGGCTATTTAGGTATTTCATTGGCTTTACAGTATTTTGTTAATTATCTGCCTACCTCTTTACCTCTCCTCCCTCCTTCTCCCCCCTCTTCCTCCCCTCTCTTTGTTTGTCCTGTGGAAGGACGTTTGTTTTCCTGTGGGGGTAGAGGGGAATCGACATCGAGAGATGAGTTATTGATTAGAAAGCAGGTTGCAGGGGAGAGGTAATGCGGCTCAAAGAGAGAGAGAGAGAGAGGGAGAGAGGGAGAGAGAGAGAGAAGACAGGATGACACGTACAACCTATGACACATCCTGCATACTGTAGCAAGGCAGCATACCCACGCATGCCGATGTGACATACACTACATAACATATGTGCAATGTGGTGTCTGCACGCTGTTCCATGCACACATGATTAAAGGTGACACAAATTGTCCCTGTTGTGTGAAAATCTTTGTAATTAATTAATGTTGAACAAATTAGGAGATACATGGTGATCTGTGGGTGGAAATCAACATCACATCAGGCTCTTAAAACTACTTGTTGTTACAGCTTCACCTACTGTATAATAATCACAAACCCTTGCGTTTGATTAGCTTCTTTATTTCGATCAGTGTGTCATCATCAGTGCGAGCTGACCAGAATGACTTTGCAGGTGTTTGGATCACCCTTCAAACGAACCAACTGGTGATTGACATCAGTTGAGACTAAATGAACCAACACATTCTCACTCCCAACTAGTCAAACACCGTTGTTTGGACAGTGGCCCGACGCGCATTACGGTGTGCTTCGCCATTAACGGACAATGTCGTCAAAATCAATGTAATTCTCACTGGGTAACCTTAGAGGACAGCAGGACATGACAGTGACAAAAGGACTTAGGCTTAGGAAAAGAATGTGCTTTGTACGTATGTAGTGACTGCCATTTGTAAAGTATGTAGGTAACTTACAAAAAAGTTTCAAAACTACAGTTAAATAAGTCAATGCTGACTTGGTTTCACACAGGACAAGCCCACCCATGCTGACTTCCCTGCTCTTTATACTACGTCAGTTGCTTCTAATTATTGTTTAATTATGACGGAGACAGGGTTAATTGAAGGCCCGGTGTGTCTCATACAGACGCCGATATCATGCCTACGTGCACCGAATTCAGACGCCAAGGTCCTCTGTCCAAAAGTTGTATTTGACGAGTCGTGAGTGAGAACAAGATGCATGAACAAGCCACTCATTGGCTCATCCTTAAGTTTTTTTTATTGAATTTGAAAACTGAAAATCATGACAGCTAATTCGGAAACTATTTCATCCAAATCATTTCTGAATGGATTTGAGTTGACAAACAGGATGCCCAGGAGGTAAATCCTGCTTTATTTTAGATCTGCGATGCTCACGACTTGAGATGCAGTGAGTTGGCGCTCAGTTTAAATTGCTGCCGGTTGTTGTCATAAACCACTCTCCATAATTTGCTGATTTGTCTGACTCTCTCAGCTACCAGAAATGGATTCTCAGTGGATGTTTTTTTCGGACTAGTATCACAAGATTCAGGGTAGCTTTGCAAGGCGATGCATGTTGGTCAAGCTCAAAACAAGGCCGTTTATCTCGATTCCTGAACGGCAACACACAGGGGATATCATTTTCCACCTGACTGTGACACATTTTAACTGCACCGTTAAGCTCGCCATCACATAATGACAAACCTACACTCTTTGGGCCACATGTGGCTCACATACAAGGGCAGGTGTGACACCAGCAGATTTGCAGTTAGGCAGCGCAGAGAATATGTCATCCCAGGAGAAGGTCGAAGAAATCCAGCAAACAACACAAGATGTAATTTATAACAAGGATTTACCCAGGGACACTATTTCATGCACAGTTATCCATGAAGAGATGTCTTTTTTTTTCCCTCCTAAGAGCAAGCATATGTTCTGTCAGACACCGGTGGAGGCATCAACATAACACCAGTCCATCAGCCAACGTGTGTGCGTGTGCGTGAGCAGTAGAAACAGCTCTTTAAAGAAGGTGCCAGAGCCGTCTCTGTGGTGCTGCACAGTGTTTGCAGCATGTTGACTTGTGATTTGACGCTATCACAGCCTCCAGTCTGGACCCTGCGATGGGATCGCGCCCACGCATCCGTTTCCATAGAGTTCCTCAAATCCTGACATCTGACAGGACTCTGACAGAGGAGACGAGAGCGGCCCGATTGCAGCCTGCTATCTCGGATAATTATCTCTGATATTCAGCATTCCTGACTACAGCACAACAACGAGGAGAGTAACTGTACAAACAAACACGATGCGATTATGAATGCATTACCATCCAGCCGACAGGCAATCAACGCGCAATGTCTTGTCGCGCAACCCTGCAGATTCCTGAGTCCTCTCAGGTTTCTAACACACTAGAGATGATTGACAGATGATGCAAACAGAAGCTGCTTGTATAGAATAGAGTCTGTTTGCCTCTCACCCCTCCCACCCCTACCTGCTCTTACTCTTACTCTCTGTGTCTCTTGCTAAAGGTGCTGTGCATGTTTCCCAAGGTGAATTGGCTGGCTTTATGGTGCACGCCGAGACGTGATTGTGCACTTGTAGTACATTTTAAGGTCCATGTACTGTGCAGCGTGCAACCTTCGCTCGTGCACATGGTCACTGCTGCCACCACTCCCTTCCATCCCTGTGCTGCAGCGCTAAACGATTCAAGTAGTTGCGGTAATGACTTGAGGCAAAGGAGGCAATGGTTGAGGTGAATCTCTCCCTCTCGCTCCCTCTCCCCCCCCCCTCTCTCTCTCCCTCTCTCTCTCTCTCAGCATCTGAAATCCATCGATTAGCTACAGAGGAGTACTGACAGGCAGCAGCCACTGCGGTCCTGCAGGGTTGCTTGTGTGTGTGCGCGTCGGCCCGCGAGTGTGAACAACAGATAGGGACACAGACAGCAGACACGGGGGCACAGCCTGCAGTTGTGCACACCTATGCGAGGGAGTGCGAGAGCCTTATTTACTCCACTACCTGGTTTATTGAGTCAACCCCCTCAGTCAGGCTCTGATGCAGCTGCCTGCCAGCCTGCCACCGCTGCGTGCTAAGTCACCAGGCTTCAGCAGCGGCCGTGCCCCCCTGCAGTCAAACGCAGCCACAA
Organism: Lycodopsis pacificus; assembly: GCA_028022725.1. Lineage (NCBI taxonomy): Eukaryota > Metazoa > Chordata > Actinopteri > Perciformes > Zoarcidae > Lycodopsis > Lycodopsis pacificus. The sequence continues at coordinate 6,090,371 of CM051702.1, forward strand.
AAGCACTCTCTATGCGAGCGTCGTTGACCATGCAGGGGCACGCCACCTCTGCGCCCGCACACGCTGGGCCCGTTTAAGCTTGGACCTGTGACGGCAGCAATGGTGCCTAATGAGACGACATTATTTATAGTCCGGCGTGACAGAAGCGGCCTCGCCATTAGACTGATAATGAGTCACTGGGTTATTGATGGATGCTCGTCTATATTGGTATTCACCAAGGAACCGGTGCCACTTGTCCGGGTTGCCGTGGATACCAGTGTTGCCTGCTAAATGGCCCAATAATAATAATGATAACAATGACTGCACTGTGTGGAGATTGAGTTTTAAAACCATAGGGAGAGGGACGCCGGCCGGAGCGCGAGAGTAATGAGGACGGAAAGAGAGTGATACAAATGAAGAAGAAGGATATGAATGTGTGGGAAGGAGGAGGAGGAGGTGGTAGTGGGGGGGGTACGACACACAATCGATGATCAGTGAAGTAGCATTAGCATTGTTCACACATCCCCAGCCTCGACTCCCCCCCCCCCCCCCCAACCCCTTCCTCTTGCGGCCTCTCTGTCTTTCTTGCTGCAGTAGCGTTGCCATGGCGACCGAGAAATGTGGGAATACCTCTGTCCTTCAGAGAGAGTGAGAGAGAGAGAGAGAGAGAGAGAAGAGAGAGAGAGAGAAGGAAGAGATGGAAGAGATGGAAGGAGACAAAGGTAGCGAAGAAGGAAGGAAGGAAGGAAGGAAGGCAGGCAGGCAGGAAGAAAGAGAAGAAGGAAGATGCAGGGGCGCTCGTGGGTGGGGGAGCAGACATTGCTCACTGGCCGCTGAGCGCACATTAAAAGCCTTGTTTAGCCCTTGAAGGAGCAGCTAAAGTATGAAACATCGGGATCTCAAACACTCGCGTACACACACAAACAATTGTGCGTCAGAGTCGGCGCCCCGTTAATGCATTCAGCTCCCTTCGCTGGCTCCGGTTCCATGAAAGAGAGTTAGTGGAAAGTGTTTTGAGTAAGTTTGTGTGCGCAAACACACACACACACACACACACACACACACACACACACACACACACACACACACACACACACACACACACACACACACACACACACACACACACACACACACACACACACACACACACTCACTTTCTCTGCTCTCTGACACACTCTTCTCTTCTCACTGACATTTGTATCGCACACATGTTAATCAGTTGCCAGCCAGGCTCCACATAGGTGAACACACATACATATATATACATATATATATATATGTATATATATGTATATGTGTGTTCACCTGGTCTCTGTGTCTCTGTGTTGTGAAGCCATGGTTACTATGACAACTCATTTAGACTGAAATAGTCTCAGTGCCTTTTGCTTTCCGCTGCGTGGCATGTTTCCCTCTTCTTGTTTACCCTAAATTATTCCCCTCGTTGTCGTCTGTTGGTGCAGGTGACCGGTGCATCAGCAAGCTAGTGAGGTGCCCCCTCCCTCCCTCCCCAACTCTCTTGCCACTCCTGTTGCTCCCTTCGCTCTCACCTTACTGCCAACCTGCTGCACAGATCCTCCTCCAATTCATTTTATTGGCAGCTAGCATTTCCATGGAAACATCTCGAAACCATGGCAACTATTTAAATGGAGCCAAACGCTTTCAAAACTGCTGCACTCGTCCCCTTGCTCTACCTCTTTCCTCCCTCTCCCTCATGCTATCTTCACTCGCTCCTTTTCCTCCTCTTCGGTATGGACAATGTTGCTGTCGCAGTCAACCTGCACGAGTGTATATACATATATGTATATGTGTGTGTGTGTGTGTGTCTGTGATAACGTACTATGCAACACAGCATGCGATTACTGCATCTGTGTTTTTCATTGTCCTCATGCATGGATTTGAGCTTTGATGGGTTTTGGCCGTGTGGCTGTGTGAGCCGATTGTCGTTAACACACACGTGTGGGTGTCCATGCATGTGGCATCCTCTGCTTGTGCACTCTCTGCAGGAAACAAACATGATTATGGCCGAGTGCCTAATGCCTAAGCCTCCTCTCCTCCACTACTTACCTTGAGCTTGTCCTTCCAAATGTTTCAGTAGCATGCCTGTCTGTCAAACTTCTGAGTCCTCCCCCGGGATGCAGCCTTGTGATGTGAACCGGAGAAAGACTGAACTGACTGGCTGGCTGGGAGTCAAGTCACAGCAGGACTCTCCTGACTCGGCCTGGCATTACTGCAGCTACTGTGGTGGTGGAGTCCACACTCATCCAGCCAGACGAAGGTTTGATTTGAATGCAGCAGTATAGGTCACGTTAGTGCAAATCAAGTGAGACGCCACAGATTTGCCATATTTGAAGAGAAGTGTTTTTATTGCGTTTTTAATACTTTCTTTAACAAAATATTGATATATTATGTACACCTAGCAGAAACTAATGTACAGACCTGCAATAAATCCTCCTTTCATGAAGGTTGTGATGTTTGGTTGTTGTTAAAACTGTTGCGAATGGTGTTGATTTAACCATATGATGATTTTAAAGACAGGCCGTAGCAGAAAGATTTTTTGTCAGTGCCATGGATGAATTACTGTATGGGCCCAGACCCAGGGGCCCCTCTGGCCTTCACCTTCAAAATGTCACTCAAAGAGACAAGAAGCAAACAGGAAGATACTCTAAATGACCACAGAAATACACTACAAAGAAACACGAATAGACTCACTACGACTATGAAAATGGGCAAAACAACCACGAAGAGAAAGAAAATGACAACAAACAGATACAAAGCAAATACAAACAGACTCAAAATTACTACAAAGCAACATAAAACAACAGAGAGACAGAAAGCTACTGCAAAGAGACACAAAATTACTACAAAGAGACAGAAAACAACTAAATAATAATACAATAATAAATATATAATAATAAACTATAAAGTCTATGTGTCTTGCCCCTATGTGGGAGAGTGAGGTGGCCCATCCTCTCATAATCTGCTCCTGTGCATCAGCATGTTGGTCTGCCTATTTTGCCCACAGAGAGTGGACCAATCAGGTAAACACGACGCATGCTCGGTGCACTTATTTGTGCTGCAGGATTCCTAGGTAGTTGAGACGGATCAAAACCTATACCATTCATTTCCATTTGGATCTGTGAATGTGCCAATATGTATCTTAAAAGCCAAAGGTGCACCAGTTAGCATGAGAACCAGAATATGTTGTTCAAGTGAAAGGCAATTCTCACTTTAAGACACATAAAGCAGAGACATTTTGCTCGAAATGGCTTTCACTTCTTGTCAAACATATTTATTCCAATAACCAACTCTGATGGATCCTCTTCAGATGAGACAGGGATCTATAGTTCAGGATGTCCAACAGCACAGCGATATAGCTCGAGGTCGTATGTGATAGTCTACTGGAGCTTTTCCAATAGAAGTCACAGCTTGACTGGACTGCATGGCTACAGTGAGCTGGATCTGACTTATCATCTAAGAGCTATTTGAAAGTTGTTTATTTTTATTTTGGTTGAGGTACATATCAGAGTAGTTCCATTAACACAGGGGGCTTTGGATGTGACAGTGCTGAGTGAGACAAGAGATGCGAGGAAAACATTTACACAGGATTGCAACCAACAATGCTTTGTGTGACTTCTGTTCTGTGCCAAAAAGGGAAGGGGACAAAAAAAGTGCCATAACTGTGAAATTGAATCTGTCCTATTTTAGACCCGTCTGTAATAATTGATATCTCACCACAGCTCTGATGCGACAGAAGGCTTTGATTTTATCTGAAAGATCTAATTGTAAGGCTGTGGTCATACAATTACAGGGAAACTAATAACATCACTCTCAACACCAAACTTGCAGATGCAATTATTTCCATCCTTAATGATGAAGGAGGGAGTGCAGATGTGTGGAGAGCAATCTCTCTGTTTCCCTTTAATGTTGAGCTGCCCTTATTGTCTTCAAAGCAGTAATCACTTGCTTGAATCGTGACAATCTAAGAGTTGTGCTCAGCTTGTCTTCTTTCTCACCTCCTTCTTCTTCATATACTTTTTTCTGTGCTTGCAATTTTCCGACCCTGGATTCCTTAAAATAAAACATTTCCTGTTTTTTTTTTGCTTTAGCAAGTAAAGTGAAATTAGCGTAATTGTTTTAATAAAAAAGACCTCAAGGCATTTTTTTCTCCACCCTGTGATAGCAGATGGGTCCCTCTCACCTAAAGCGCAACGCTGTCCCCAAAATCCGAGAAGAAGCAAAAACAAACACACAAACCACGGTAACAGCAGAAAAATATGACAAATAGTGCAAAAAAAAAATTTACCAAAAACAATAACCTAAAATAATAATACTATTACTAAACATAATTCAGATGAAAGCACAGCTATATACACGCGTCTATTCCCCAAAGACCTGCTCAGGATTTGCTCAGTGGGGGGAAAAAAACAATTACAGTGGCATGAAATGAATAAAAGGTATATTCAGTTATCTGAGTCCTTTGAAGATGGGTGAGGACGAGTAAGCAAATCTAATTCAACAGCCAGAGTTTTCCGTTGCAGAGAAGCATGAGGGGGGAAAAACCCTCCCAAAATGCAGAGATTAGTTGGTACCAGTTTCTTCCTCCCTGGGGAGTCTGGGTTCGGGGGGGGGGGGGTACACAGCAGTAGTTCCCAACCATCTTTGTCTGATGTACTCACAACCTTGTCAAATGATCAAGTACCCCACCAGTCATGTTCCAAATGTGTTAATTTGAATTGATTTTACACCGGATGTCCCTTAAAACTGTTCATTGTATTGAATTAGACCTGATCCCCTGCAGATTTGCAGAGCTCATTCTCAGCAAACAAAAAAACAAAAATACTTCTTATACACTAATGAAAACATAGTTTTGATAATATATTTCTGCTACTAGATTACACTGGACATTTCAGCTCAATTTCAACCATGCATTACTTGTAGTTAACTATTTCATCACTGTTAACGAACTACAGTATTTTAACCATTACTTTCTGCTCACTTGCTAAGTCGGCCTCGTTTACACACACGCTCAATTGCAACACATGGTCAGGTGTTAAAGCTGAGGGGGTTCATTTTAAAATAATATTTTCCATTTGTTCAAATTAGTTGAGCTCTACCACAATCTCGCAGAGTAGGTTAACCCCTGCCGGTAACTGCGGTAGAACCTGGTTGGGAATCACTGGTGTATAGCATCACATCATCTGAGCCTTTCCTGACTGCTGATCTGTGATCATACATCATGACAGGTTGGGTCACATTATATTCACAAAGTTTCACCGTGCGTTTGCCTCGTGCAGCTGTGTGTGTGGAGACGTCGTGATGGAGCAGTGTTTGTACCCGAGGCTGCATCTGCCATTTGAAATGGCCTCATAGTCCTTGTCTGTTACATGACCATGCAGATCAATCATTAGACATTTATAATGCCACTGCATGACTGACCATAGTTGCTACAGATCCACCGTCATGTCCCACAGTGGGCAACTGAGACCGGGCTGAAGGCCTTCTTAGAAAAAGAGAAATTACAACTAATTACATTATTTGGTGTATTGGTTCATGTTGTCAGCCATCTTTCTTTTTCATTCTGGAGTTGTGTAAAGCTCAATGTATCGCTTCATTGAGACTGCTGTTATCAGGAGTCAAATGTTTGGTCATTTTTGTAGTTTTGCATCATCTAGTAACCTTTCTTTTAGGTTTTAGGTCTTCACCACTTTTTTGTCTCCATCAGTGCAGTTTGTCAGTGTTTTGCATATGTTTTCAAGATTCTCCAGACCGTTTCCTTTCACACTTTGCAGATGGATTTACATACACAATATGTGGCTCATTTGTGTGTGCCAACATATTAAACACCTACACATGCATGTGTTTGTGTGTGTGTGTGTGTGTGTGTGTGTGTGTGTGTGTGTGCACCCACACACGTTGCCAATGAGAACCTTCTGTCGGCTATATTTATTCCCTAAAACGGTATTCTCACCGCTACCTAGCAACTTAAAACTGCAAAGGGTTAACTTACTTCAATTCCTGAATCCAGTCCTAACTCTAACATTCTTCTCAGCCCTTTTCTATCATATTAATCAATTCTGAAGAAAATTTCCAATTCAGCAGACATGTTCATTACAGTGAGAGCAATCAATATACCGGATGAGACATTTTTGAGAGCAGCCTGTGAAGAGTAAGGAGCAGTGAGGAACGAGGAGCTCCATCTCAAATCTACTGGGGAGACTTTGGTAAAAATAGTCTGACATCTTACCAGTGTATTACTGTGAAGGTTGTGACATGTCGCCGTTCTCTCTCACTTTTCATGAAGTGTCCAGTTTGGTTCATTCTTGCAAGGTAGATTTCGTCTCCCCATCACTTATTTTTGTAGGAATCTCCATATGGCCATTATGGAAAGGAGGAATTATTACAGCACCCAGTAACCATTCACGAAAATATCATATATTTGTTTCAGTATCTGCTGAGACAAAACAAAATAGAAAAACGATGTATTGCTTTCTTCTGGTGAGGGAGTTTTTTGTTCATAAACGAACACATTGAAGACTGGTGTGGGATCAGTGTGGATGTTATTGTACTGGCCTGTCATTACGAAGAGGGAACTGATACAGAAGGCAACGCCGTGGATTTACAAGTCAAACTCTCACCTTTGATCACGATCTCTGACCAGTCAACAACAAGAGCATGGATACAAGTGGTTAGTATGAGTTGCCTTCCTTTGGAGCCTGGGCTCAGTCTTTGAGGACTCCCTCAGATTTCCTTGAGAAAAGATCTCGGTGAAGAACTTCTGCTCTTTGACTGTGATTATGGCATCTTCTCTGGAGGCCTCACTGTAAGGTGTTCTGGACGTGTCCAAACAAGTGGAGATTCCTGAAAATACACAGTACACATTAAAGGGAGTATGTGCCCCATGTGGCCTGAGAATGACTTGAGATACACGGGGACCACCAGCAGTTTGAGGACGTGTCTGGGCTAAATTGGTTAGCTTGCTTCCCTCGTGACCTGCACCATGTTACGTGTTGGGAAACTGTTTAATACACACAAAAAAAGGAAGTGAAAGAAATGCTAACTCATCTCCAGGTTTTGGGGCTCACTCCTGCAGTACGCTAGCGTCAAAGTTGAATGAAGCGGTAACACACGCAAATTGTAAGCATATGTTGACTGCTTGAATTTCATAAATTTGCAAAACAGTTGAAAAAGTCTAATTTCTTCTTTAATTTGACAACAACTTCTGTTTTTGTTGTATACCAAAAAGTCTATGTTAACAGTATATATGGAATCTAGAAAAATCTAAACAAATCCACACAAAATGAATGATTTACGACCATATTTACTGTGATTTGCTGACTTGCAAAACATACTTTGTGCCTCTTACTTCCACCTTAACTCTAAACCCTCCTAAATTCTCCTTCAGACAGTATAGTCATAAGCTCAGTGTAGACAAAGCTGTCTGCTTCTTGTCAGCCACATGCGGTCATGAAGTTGTCATTATTCTTGTGAAATGTGAGGGCAGCTCTCTCCTTTACACCTCCACCCCCCAGATACATTGTGCTCATTATATGGGTCGTGAGCTCAGGGAGGGTTTGGGCTCTTTAATCATTGAACACGATGACACGGGGCATAAGTCACACTGGTATTCAATAGAGCATAGCATGGGCAACAGAGGAAGACAAAAAGCCCATGTGCTCACAGTACGGTGGTCAGGAGGTGGATGGACATTGTGTGCGGTGCAGAAGAACAGGTGGACGGTCCTATACGATATATACGTGTGTTCTCCCTCTCTTTCGTTTAGTTCTTATACAGTAATTACATGGATGAGACTCACTGCAAGGCTCTTTCGCTCCAGTGCTCTTCCTCTCTCTCTCCAAGTCTGTGATTTCATGTATAATTACTTGCATAATTATAGCTCCCTCAATCCTACTGTTTCAGGAGGTCTGTTTCTGTCTCGCTGGTATCACTTGTCTTTCTTTTTCCTTCAACACGCAGCCGTAACAGTGCTCACACCCGACCGATGCTGCCGCCCTCTTGCCTGCTGGAAAGTCTCGTCACTCTCTTTTGTTTCGTCTTCGTCGTCTGAGGCAGGCCTGTTCTAATATTGGAAAGACAGCAAAGCAGATACAGTGTGCAGGAGGAAGCCGACGGTTTACTCCTGGGCTGCCATGTTTCCTCATGAATTATTCATTCAGACATCACAAATTTAAAGAGCCTTCAGGTGTGTCATTGGGAATGAGGGGGAAAACAAAATGCTGTATTTTTTTCTTGCTTACTACTTAAAGCTTTCTGTGTGAGAAGGCGTAGGTAGGCAGTAGCATTGGAAACCTGCACCTTCTCATGTTTCTGAAAGTTTCACAAGGCTCGCGGATGAAGCCAGTAGATACAATTAGTTTGATTGCTTAGCAACTGAGCATCACTTTTTGAGAGCGGGAACAGAGGGTAAACCTCAGGTGGAGTATCGAGGTTACACGCTGTTTGTCAGAAGAATCTGTTTTTCCCAAAACTTCCACGCAAAGTAGCATGCGGTGTATCTTCAGCACCGCTTTCATGTGTCAATCAGCGGAGTAACACAGCACACTGTGTCTCAGGTTAACTGACAATAAAATCATATCAACACCACACATATTCCACACACACACACACACGCGCTGGCAGAGTCATTTACTGCTCGACAGGGTTCAAAATTGAAGCTTTGCGCTGCACTGCAGGTCTACTGTGCGACCAATCGTGGCCTACTTTCAGGTATCTGGAGGATTTTCCCTGCTTCATCTGGGCTTTTATGCCCTCGCCCTGTTTCAACTCATCTCTAACAACATGCTGCAACGTAAAGGAGGAAATGCAATCTGTTGCGCTCATAAGTGCTGATTGTTTTAAAAGTGAGTGGCAAGAGTCAGGATTAGGCCGGCATGTGTTGGAAGGCGTCAGGTTTGCAGCTTTTGTCAGAGTACTGTAATACTTCTTAATAACCTGCCACTCACGATTACCCCCGAGACCCTGATGAGGGTCATCGTGGTCTTTGTCACTGTGCTCTAACCCCCTCTGCTGGACAGACAGGAGACCAGGACCTGATGCAGTCAGTGGTGGGACAGGCCTGGAGAGTAAAGTACCCCCACATCTCCAGAGGAGGGTGATGTATTTATTCTGCAGTGAGCAACTCCACAAACTATTTTTTTTTGCTGCCATGTTGATCTTTCTTCTTCTGTCAGATGGTGGAATTAGGGGTGTGTATGCAGGGGAGGGCGGGGTCACTTGGGACGGTGGTCTGGGTTGCAGCACATCGGCGAGGCTTTAATTTGGTGTGCGAGGCGAGCCGCGGCGGACTCTCCCAGCAGAGACGGTGCCGTGTTTGTTTTGCGGGTGTGTAAATTAGCGGTAATTCGTTTGCTCAATAATGACGTGGGAGAGCTAATTAGGGCAGTGTTGATGGGTGCATTAATTAGTCTCTAGTGTGTGACGCTAATGAGACCCTGATTCAGAGTTTGTGTTTGCATGTGCATGAGTAAGCCATGTATCTGTAGAGGCCTACCACATAGGTCATGCCATGAAGAATGCAGTAAGGCAGCATGTGGGAATGGGTGAAGAGTGCCTTTCTCGTTTATTTTCAAACTCATGGTGTCCTCGCTTCTCACTCTTTTCCGGCTTGTTCCCCGGAAATTGTTCTCAGCGCTCCATCTTGAAGGACGTCCAAAATCCTAAAATGCATCTTGGGGAGCCAGGTGGCTTGCCGGAGGAGTTGCAAGCAAGGAAACACCGGTGAATCCTTTCTTGAAATTCTGTTCAGCACCTCATCTATCTATCTATCTATCTATCTATCTATCTATCTATCTATCTATCTATCTATCTATCTATCTATCTATCTATCTATCTATCTATCTATCTATCTATCTATCTATCTATCTATCTATCTATCTATCTATCTATCTATCTATCTATCTATCTATCTAAATGAAAATAGTAAATATTGAAGTTGTAATGATCACTGTTATGCTCATCTGACAGATCATCATGTACAGCAGTATAACAAAACAATGGACAGATGATGCAGCTGTGCCACGCTTCATATTTAATTGACCGCTCATTAAAATGATGACGCTCTGTGGCAACCATGTCTCATTTGATAAATGCATGTTGCCTCGACTCCTCTCCTCATGTCTCTTCCTTGCCTCCTCCGTTTGTATCTCCCACGGGCCGGACCATTGCTATGTTCACACAAGAAGCGAGCCAAAAAAAAGCCGCCGGCGTGGCCGGCTACATCGTCTGCGAGTCGGCGTTGAAGTGTTGGTCATTTGCTCTTTGACTCTTTATGTCGTTAAATAGCACTGGGAACGACATTGATGGAACACGATTGAACATGACTCGTAGCCCGTTGCTCTTTTGCTTGTAGTGTGAACACAGCATAAGACCCGAGGAGAGGAGGCAAGAAGGAATCAAGGATATTCAAAACTGGGAAGTGAGAAAGGTCCTGTGTCTCTGACTCAACGTGTGTGTGTGTGTGCGTGTGCGTGCGTGTGTGTGTGTGTGTGTGTGTGTGTGTGTGTGTGTGTGTGTGTGTGTGTGTGCGTGTGTGTAAGCATGAAGGACGCTGCAGGTCTATATATCTGGGTATAAGAACCCCTTTAATCCTGGTGGCTCCATGATGTCGGCCATGCCTTGCTGAATAGTGACCCCTCCACTCAACCATCACAGGGCTGCTCTCTCACACCGAGCACCAGGAGGTGTGCAGCCGGTCGGTCACACTGCAGAGGTTTCAGTGCTACAGCTGCATCACAATCATAAACTCATCCCACCCTGTAAAAACATCCCGGACACACAACAGACAACACAGGGAGCCGTAATGGATGGAAGGCTGTTTTATAAGTGTGTTCAGTGACAGGTCCACTTCACAGATCAGAAGGATCCGTCTGTGTGTGGTCACAGCGGGGCAGTGCTACTACACCACTCCCAGTCAGGACGTGACAAGGTGGCAGCTTGCTGTAAGAATTTATGGCATATTACTGATGTGGCATTCGTCACAGCAGCGGTGAGAGGCAAGCGTATAGGAAGAGGGGGGGGTTGATCTATTCTAATCATATTTATTCATGACTATCCCATTATACATAAGCCATTACTATTCCTGTTCGACTGTATCCTCTGCTGTTTCGTGCTGTCGCTCATTTCTTCGCCTCCACTCCTTTCTCTTGTACAACTGGGGAGAAAAAGAGAAATTTAAATCAGCATGAGAGGCCAGTAGCTCATCCTGTTTAAAGAAGCTACAGCACTCAGAGTCATCTGTGGCTCCCAAACTTTAACTGACAAATACAATAAGGTGATTTATTTTTAGCGCAAGCGGCGACAATTTCAACAGAAGTTTCAGAAGAAGAGATCAGTCAAAGGGCTGAGGAGATGGAGATTTGTCACTCTGAGCTTTATTAAAGAAACTGCTTTGAAAACTGGTGTTATGGAAGAGAAGATCAGCGTACCTCGAACCTCCAGCTTGCACTCCACCTTGTCTTCCCCGAGATCATTGATGGCCCGGCAGGAGTATTTGCCCCCATCAAACGTGCTTGGCCTGCGGATATTCAGAGTCAGCACGCCCTGGTTGTTCTGCATCAGGAACTTGGGGTCTTCACCGATGACCATGTTGTTCTTCATCCAAATGATCTTTGGCTGAAGCACAGCGTGTTAGAGGAGGAGGAGGCGCATTTGGCGGGATAGAGGAGAGGAGAGGAGAGGAGAGGAGAGGAGAGGAGAGGAGAGGAGAGGAGAGGAGAGGAGAGGAGGAGGGAGCGCATGAACAGAGCGAGGCATGTTGCGAGGGTAGGAGAGCAGAGGAAGAGGTGAAATTAGGTCAACATTTCGGCTTGACAAATCTTTGCCGATTCCGAGGGATAAAAAATGAAAGTGTGAAAGATCTTTTTGCTCCAGCTTCTGTTCTTGCGTCAGACATAAAAATACATTCCTGCTGCAAAGGCATCAAAATCCTGTCTGACTGTTCTACACTGGCTGCTTGACACTCAAGACTTGTATGCTCCCTCTAGAAACACAAAGCATGAGATCTGTCACTTGAACTCGTGTTTACTGAGGTAATAAATCAAGAGCGAAGTAGAGTTATTTACTCATAGACTTCCATACAATCAACCAGAGGAGTCGCTCCCTGATTGCCATTAGAAAGAGTGCAAGTTGCAGGAACTTCAGCATTGGCTTCACTTTTCAGACTGCTAAAGTCTCTCTGAATTTCAGCGCTAATTGTTAGCGGTAGCTTGAGTTTGTTGCAGAAACAATGCTGAGAGTGAATTAGAAGAGTCGTGTCTGATGTGTAGTCCTGCTGCTGAACCTCAGCTTTGACAATCTCCAACTGAATAATATATCATTTAATTAAAAAAGAGTTGCAGTGACACACACTTGTTAATGGTAAATTAGTAAATACCTTGGGGTTGCCACGGACAGAGCAGCTGATGGCTGCAGCATAACCTGCAACCACACATCTGTCCATCAGGGGCGCTGTGAACTTGGGAGAATGGTTCACATCCGTCTCTTTGAAAGGTGGACGGTTACGGGACAAACCTGGACAGGTGGAGAAGTGTAACATGCCTCAATTTATTTCTTACTTTGACATTATTTTTGACATTTTTTGACATTATTCCAGCTATGTGTTTCCCCACTTTTTTTTTTTATGTCACAGGTGCCGAAAAGACTTCCGCAAAGGATACACCTTTGTATGTTCACTTACAGCTCCACCAGCAGGCCTCCTCACACCTCGATCCTCGAGATGAGGAGGCACACAATGGAGAAACGAGAAAGTCCCATGGTGTCCTGTTTTGATGGACATGTCTCATCATTTGGCTCGTTGGTGTCACCCTTTTAAGGGATTTGTGTAAAACATTGACCGAGATGCTTCATCAGTGACCAACTGTTGTGTCTTTCCACTGCTTCTGGATTGTTTTGCCTTTTAATACCACATGCTGACACACTAGCAAAAATTGTGTTTCATTATGATGTCAGGTGTGTACTATAATCAACGATCCTCACAGTTTTTATAAGCCAGACTAGTGCCTGGAACACAAAAGAGTTGCGTCTGGTTGGCTGCCACATTTTCTGGTGGAGTAAGCAAAGGCAACAACAGCATTTGGCTGGTGGCAGGTGTTCATTTCCCAGCCTAGTTGCTTTCATCATCCGCGGCCAGTATTAAATGTTATGTAACACTCTGTCAAAGAATATTTCTGTTTGATATAATCAGCGTCAATTAATCTTCCTCAAAATGATGTCCAAGTAACTAATCACAGCCAAAAACTGTTCTAAAGTTATTCCTGTGTTCTATAGTTGAAAATCATATTAGTTTGTGCTTTTATTCATATTTGTGTAATACAATACCGTTCTCTTTTCTGCATTGTGCCCTTTACATAATATTATGCCTGTTTTATGTTTGAACTGAAGCGATGCTCTCACGTTACAGAGTGCGTTGCCCTGTGGGGATTACCTTACCTTCTTTGTTAACGATGGCGGTGTTCGTGCTGATGCCAGGCTCGACGCTGAGGCCACAGATGTTTTCGCTGAACACTCGAAATAAATACTCGTTCCCCATGACCAGGTCAGGCACAGTGCAGCTGGGCCTGCGGTTATGCTCCAGGACCGTGAACCAATCCTGATGTGAGAGAGAGAGACAGACAGACAGACAGACAGACAGACAGACAGACAGACAGAGAGACAGACAGAGAGACAGACAGACAGACAGACAGACAGACAGGCAGACAGAGAGACAGACAGACAGACAGACAGAGAGACAGACAGACAGACAGAGAGACAGACAGACAGACAGACAGACAGACAGACAGACAGACAGACAGACAGACAGACAGACAGACAGAGAGACAGACAGACAGACAGACAGACAGACAGACAGACAGACAGACAGACAGACAGACAGACAGACAGACAGAGAGACAGAGAGACAGACAGACAGACAGACAGACAGACAGACAGACAGAGAGACAGACAGACAGACAGACAGACAGACAGAGAGACAGACAGACAGAGAGACAGAGAGACATACAGACAGAGAGACAGACAGACAGACAGACAGACAGCGAGACAGACAGACAGAGAGACAGGCAGACAGACAGACAGACAGACAGAGAGACAGACAGACAGACAGACAGACAGACAGAGAGACAGACAGACAGACAGACAGACAGAGAGACAGAGAGACAGACAGACAGACAGACAGACAGACAGAGAGACAGACAGACAGACAGAGAGACAGATAGACAGACAGAGAGACAGATAGACAGACAGACAGACAGACAGAGAGACAGGCAGACAGAGAGACAGACAGACAGAGAGACATACAGACAGAGAGACAGACAGACAGACAGACAGACAGAGAGGGGAGAAGCAGAGGTTGAAAGAGGCTTATAGCTGAGGTTGAGAACTATATCAGCTGAAAAATGTCCTATCCCCAGCATCCTTGTTCTTCTGGTCCAACTTCCTGTGCGTTCATACAACATAATGACCATGACGGTAGAGTGAGAGTGAGGCTTTGCAGTTTGTGACTAATCTTCTAGCAGCCGTGACTCGACCAATCATGGAGGTACACTGGACGCTTTCTGCCCCAAAACACTACACAAAAACATGGTCCACACTCATTCCTGTCTTCCCTGAAGATTGCCGTTTTAAAGGGTAACTTTGGTATTTTTCGACCTGGATTTACTCACGATTTTGTCTCTACCTGACTAATAACAGTGACAACTTGGTCCAGTAATGAGGGAGAACGCTGTAGCTACTTAAGGGCTGCAACGTAATCCATTGGGGCAAGCCGGCGCCGTCATTCACGTCCACTAGGAGGTCTTCTTTTTGCCACGACAGTCTCCGATTGCTTTCAAAAGTGTGCGACATTTCTCACACTCAAGAAGGAATCTCATTCTGAAGAAGTTCATTCTGAGTTTTTTGGAGTGAAAAAAGCATGGCTTCGAGATTTTCAATGTCATGGCACGATTTCAACAATGCGGACGAGGTCTTAGATGGCCGTCCGTCACCTATTTATATGAGCCACAGTGTTCAGATATTGACATTTCACAATTAGACTTCTCCTTGAGCGGATCTTGGCCACCTTATCAAACAGACTGTTTTATTTCTCTGTAGGTTTCTTCACATAATGTCAGACATTTATAACACAAATCTGAGCCTACCAGTGTCAAAAACAAGCACTTTTAGTGAAAGTAATGTTACACTGACAACCTTTAACAGCCTTTAACATAAACGTATCCGTTTTATTACCTGGATTATTGTATTATTCTTGTCAATGCAAAATGTAGTCAACGAGCATGTCATGCTGAGCAGATACTCGTGACAACAAACCATCTGAAAAAGCTTTCTGTACGCTCCTGTACTCTTCTCCCCTGCCATGCGTACCTTAGTCTTCATGTCAGCCTTCTGAATAGTGTAGCCGATAATCTCGCAGTTGCCGTCGTCTTTGGGCGGCTTCCACTCCAGCACAGCATTGAAACCCCAGACTTCTGCGACATGCACAGCAACGGGAGGACCGGGCTTTTCTGGTGGGTTTGTGAGACGAGACAGATAGAGTCGGAGGATTTTGTTATATAGCTGGTTGAGATAACTAACATGTCTTCCCTTCCTGTGTAGATGTATAGGCAAGCTTTTAGATGGACAGAATCATAAACTGGAGCAGGAAAGTCCCACAGAGAGAAAGAAATCAACATTCACAGGGGTAGAGACTTGGCAAAGATTGACAGATTAGCAGAGCAAAAGACAAATGTTCGAGGAAAGGCGGGGGTGCATACATTACTAGAAACAACTGTGTTGGTATAGAACTGCCAAACGAAGAAATAGTACAGAGCAGCAGTGTGTTTATCATCGATCTTTCTGTGTGGCCTGCGCAGTACAGAACTACTGTACAACATAGTAATGTACTTGTCATTCATCTTGCTCTGCGCTCTCCTCTGTGGAGTACAGTAAAGAATTGCGCAGCGCTGCTGTTTCTGCCCGTTAATCCTTCCTGTTCTGTGTTCGGTGACAGACCAGCTGAGAGGGTGCTGATCAGAAGAGCTGCAGCCTCTCGTTAGCTCAACCTTCTCCGCAGAGGAAGTGACAGAGTAGCCCTCAAAATCCAATCCTAATCCCAGTCTACACGCACATAATCCCAGTGGAGCCCCGCCAAATAATCCGCCCGACACCCCCTGACCCGGGGAGACGAGCCCTGAGATGAGGAATGAGCCGGCGGCCGCGGTGGCAGTGCAGGAGCCAGGATTAAACCGGAGAGAGGAATCAGAGCTTTGATGATTTGCTACTTTGAGCCACAGATCCCTGGAAGTATGAAATGAGGAATTATCATCAAATTTGAAAAAAAAAAAAAAAAAACTCTTGACATGTCACAGATTTAGGCTCAAGCCATCATCCCCTTCCGAACAGGTTATTAATCGTGTAACTTGTGAAGTATGAACCGCACACGCACGGTGTTCTGGTCTAAATGGGGGAACAGGCAGCACGAGGTGAAGCTGAGATTGGTGTCGATTGGTGCCGTGGCGGGACTGACCTACAACCTGGATGTGCACGTCGGCGCTGGCCGACATGTTCTCAATCTGAACGGACAGTGTGTACTTCCCGGAGTGGGCTCTCTCTGCCGAGCGGATGAAGAGGATGGTGTCCACGTCGCTGGTACGAGTTCCCACTGTGTTGTCCTCCAGGAGAACGCCATCTTTGGACCAGGTCACGACAGGGCGAGGCTTACCCTGCAGTCAAGAGTTATCAGAAGGAAGCAAAATAAAGTACTGGAGGAAATATTTAAAGGGGAACAAAACCTTTGAAATAACAGAATAACATGGTGCAATACGTTTGTCAGTTGGCTTGTGATTATTGAGGTAACAATGATATGATTTATGATATAAAGGGAGAAACTACTACCCCATGTATTGATCCCTTACTACTGCTATTTTCCACATATTACTGTTTGTTTACTTCTTTATTGTATTCATCGCTAATTCTTTGTTCCCCGATTTATTTAGTTTTTTTACAGATTTTTCATTGATCTATTAGAGAAACTTATTTTGAAGTTTTGAACAGTATAACACACGATCCAATCTCAGAGAACTTTTCCAAACGCGTCTGCCTTTTTTAGTCATTTGCGACGATGTCTTTCATGTTCTGGCAGTGAAATAGTTTGGGGCATGCTTTTCCAGGTAAACACGTCTCAGCTTTAGTTACACTGCACATATTGCCTCAGTGTGAAAACAGCAGCTGGAACATTCTTCGTCCAGCTCTCGGATAAGATGACAGGGCTGCGGCTGCTCTGTTCTCCCAGGAGAGCGTCATGTAGCCACCGTCCTCCGTCTCAGAACAGGCTTTTCATCTGCTTCTTCAAAAGCAAGAAGATCAATGGCTCCCTTCTTCTTGTCTGTTTGGATTTGTAACAATGCTTTCCCCTTTATGGTTAGCTTCTTTTCACCGATGTCATGTTGCAGGTTATTTTTAAGAAGCTGTAATGCTCCCTGTGGCCTCTCTTTTACTACAAAGTTGAATGATCTGATTTGCATTTCACAAGAAGAAAATATACCCCATCACATTGCAGCCATGTGGAAATCATAAGCATTTGGACATTTGGATTAAGGACTTTGTGATAAATGCTTCAGAGTCTGAAATAGCCATTTAGTAAAAGTTTGATGTGGAGGCAAAGTTAGTAATCTTCAAGCAACTCGGAATGTGTCACTCTTGGCGTGACTAGTTTTGCTCTGCTTTTGGAGATCGAATCCCCTAAAACAAGAAAAGCTTGGCTAGACTCAGACGAACCTGAAAGGGGATGACCAAGTTCACCTTCTCGCCCACAAGCTTGATGAGTTTGGTCCTCAGATGGCGAGGCATGTGGATCTTTGGATTCTCTGGGTGGTGGTAACATGAGAGACGGAGAGGGAAAATATAAGTAGAATTTGAGTGGGTGGTGTTGGGGGACTGTACATATGTAAGAAGCATGTGCAGCTTCTACGTGTGTATTACTGAGATATGAAAACACAATTATTCCTTCTTGGATGCAAGATGTTAAAAAAGAATCCCACTGCTAAGCTTGTTAATTAGATGTTGTTTTTTTCACCGATAAGAACTTGAACAGTGGCTGAACATCGTAACCGACTGGTACCAAAGCTGGAAAATGTTAGCGCTTCATCATCGTGTGTGTTTGTTAGATTTTAAACAACACAGAGCAGAGTGGTCCGTTTCAAACTACGAACGTTCAGTTGAATTTCTGTAAAACGCGAGAGCTTCTTCTCTTACCCACGACGTCTCTGATGGTGACGGCCTGGGAGAGAGTGGCGGGGGGGCTGCGCCCAGCGATGTTGACCGCCACAACTCTAAACAGCATCTTCTCCCCCACTGGGAGATCCTTCACCCTGTACTGGTTCATCTCCATCGGTTCTTTGTTGACTTGCACCCACTGATCACCTGAGGAATGAGCCGTCAAGGAACAGATGCACATTTTGAATAACTCCGTTCTGGAGAACTTGGTTGGTTGATGTCTTATTAGTGGAAAACTCAACCCTGCTTTGAGAAATATAACAGTGCATTTGTGCTGCGTCATATTCCCTCGTGACAAAAACAAGAGTTTTAAAACAACATATTGATGTAATCGCACAAATTAAACTTCCACTGTGTGTAAAGGTCTTTAGTATGAAGTTCCAAACAATTTGCGTATATTTACTTCCTTCTTTGCAGTACTCAATGATGTAACCGTCCATGCCGCCTGCTCCGATTTTCTCTGGAGGATGCCACTGGAGTGCACAGGTAGTGTCTGTCACGTCGTCCACCTTGAGACGAGTGGGCTGGCTGGTGGGGGCTGAGAGAGACAGGAGCTAATTAATACGTTAATACCCAGTGTAAATGGGATGGGAGGTAGGTTAAGCTGCCTGAAAATGAGCACTGTGTGAAAAGCCTCTGTTAATTAACCATTCTACTAATGATGAATGGCAACGCACCAATGGGCATGAAGGGCTTTGAGGTTGCGCTGGGCTGAGAGATGCCAATGCCGTTGACCGAAAACACTCTCATCTCATAAAGTACACCTTCAATCATCCTCTTAGCCTCATATGTGGTGGACTCATGAACATCAAAGTTGAGCTTGGTCCATCTGGCTGCGCTGACCTTCTTCCTCTCTATCAGGTACCCTGGAGGAACAACATACAGGAGTCATTCAAAGAAATCTGTGTTCTTTAGAAAGGAGTTGAAATGTGATAAACAGAGTGGATACTGAACTGCTGCTTTCTCCGGGGAGGGAGACACAAGATGCGAACATTAGCCGCCGTGTAAGTTTCAGGGGTACCTTTAATGGGAACTCCGCCATCAAATGCAGGAGGGTCCCATGTGATCGTGCCAGAGTCCTCGCCAACTGATGTGCATATGACATTCTCAGGAGGGTTGGGCACATCTGGAGAGGCAGGTTACAGATGTAAATAGAACGAGATGAAAGATAAAACAGAGGGAGAAAAAGAGAAGGCATGAGTATGACAGAAGTGAGATTTACAGTAAGTATTGCATTCAAACATCACATCCGTAGCTTTGCTTTGACCCTAATTTAATTACTCAGATTTTCACAGCACTGGTCATACCCACTTCCCACTCAGATCATGTTGTAGTCAAGGTGTCATATAAGTAATTTCGTAGAAGCAAAGATTTAGCCAGTTGCAACAAATCAAGGGTAGTTTTACACTACTGCTTACCGTAGAGAACGGCATAGTTTTTGTAGATATTTCATTTTGTGTTTACAACATTCCAGCCATTAGTTACGAGGAGCAGGAAAAGTAGAACGGCGGCAACAAAACAGAGGTGAAAAAGGTAAAAGTGAGCAAAAGCCACTGACCCACAATCTTGACCATGAGTTCAACCTTGTCCTCTCCGACGGAGTTAGTCACGATGATGGTGTAGCTGCCCTCATCGTCTTTCACCGCCTCCTCAATTACCAAGCTGCTCGAGGTGTTCGTCGACTCTACGCGGACCCTTCCCTCGGCCTCGGACACCACCTGCCACACAGGGCGGGACAGACAGAACAAAACAGATGTTCATGTTTCATTCTTCCTTTGTGCTGTGCAGTGACTAACGTCTGGATGCTCTGATTGACGCACAAAGGTAGAGTATCTGACGCGTGTGTGAGTGTGTATGAGGTGAGAATCCTCTATTCTTCCTCACTTTGTCTCCTTTCATCCAGCACACAGTGGGCGCCGGCTCTCCTGTGATCTCGACGTCAAGGCAAAGTTTGTTTCCAGCCACGACGGTGATGGTGTTCGTGTTGCCGATGCTGCTGGTGTCCAGGTGTATTTTGGGAGGGTCTGTCATTGTGAGCATTAGAGGAGAAGACAGGGAGAGGTAGGTCATTCAGTTGGGAAGCATAACACACTGTACAACCTGTCCTCACTTTCAACTCATCTGATACTGCCACTTGGTCAGTGCAAAACCAAGTCAATGTTGATTTATTTTACTGTCATTTTGTTACAGAAAGGAACTTAATTAACTAACGTCATTTACGTAACAACCGTTATTTGATGTAACAAACATACTTATTTTCAATCCCAACCCAGTCTTTGGTAAGTTGATTGGTTGGTTATGTATTCAACTAGTTCCTGTTTTTCTGTGAGCACCCTTGAGCAGCAGTACTTGTTTCCTGCACATTTCTACTTTTTTAAAAAGTCATTGTGCAAATATGCTTTTACTTTGAAAACGGCAACATTCCTATTTAAAACATATTTTTTAACACGCCTGGTTAGCAGGGCATAGCAGTTTTCATACAGGATTAGCATTAAAGCTAGAAAGTAAATAAAGAAAGAAAAGTGACCTCAATCACATTGGCACTAGGCATCCTACTTATATTCAACTTCAGATGAATATTGGAGCTATACTACATCAGCACCCTCACATTGATCTATCTGTAAATATGATGAATGTGATTTAAAAAAAATTAAAAACAACACTTACCTTCTTTGGGAACATATTCAATCTTGATTTCTGAGGGGTAAAATATATGAATTAGTCTTATTCAGATATGGTCAGCTCATCAAATGCTTCATGTTTTGGTTTTGCGCGGCGCTCTCACCCAGGAAGTTGAGTTTTGCAGAGAGAGAAATCGCGTAGCCATCGGGGACGAACGAATAATCTCCAGCGTCCGAAGGCGTCACGTCGTCAATCATCAGCTTGTGGGTCCTGGGGGGGGGGGCATGTTACCAGATGTTACCAGATGTTACCAAGGAGACAACACTCGTGATTATGCAGTATGCATAAGACTGTTGCCGTAGAAACATACTCCATGAGGCAATATCGCAGAGTGAGAAACGCACTAACTGTCTTTCACCTTGTGTGACCGCTGTTGTCTTGGCGTATCTCCTGCTCTGATGGAGGGATTACTGAGAGAAACCCCAGACCCCAGGTGTGTGTACGATGTGCAGATGAGTGTGTGTGTGTGTGTGTGTGTGTGTGTGTGTGTGTGTGTGTGTGTGTGTGTGTGTAAAGAGTGCAGCCTTTCCCTTAAAAAATGGGTCAAATAACCCTTTGGTAATAGTTTGCCAAGCCATGTGGCAGACAGTGCTTCTTGTGATAGCTATGTGATTATGAGTCTGTGTGTGCGTGTGTGTGTGTGAGTGTGTGTGTGTGTGAGTGTGCACATGATGGCTCAGACAGTGAGCTCCAAACAACAGCCTTTTTGACATTCAGACATTGGTTTAGTACCTTCCTATGTGTGTAATTTTGATGCGATCGCCGGGCTGGACTTCCACGCCGTCCTTGAACCATTTCCCCGTCACTTTTTCATCAGAAACTTCACATTTGAACATGGCCTGTTCAGCAGCCTTCACCGTCAGGTCAGCCATGCTCTGCAGAATCTCCAGCTCCTTATCTGTGGCGAATACATCAACATGGATCAGTAACATGCAGGTATTTGTTCAGGCAGACAATTCATCCTACCAGGTGGAAATGTGGTTCTAGAGGTTAGAAATGCATTGCAGTCATGTTATTACATGACGAAATTTAGCAAGGTTTTATTTCCTCCTTATCAATTAAAAGGAATAGTTTGAAGAATTATCATTATATTGTGTTTAAAGTAATAATCTCGAAGACTTTAACTTAAATATGTGTCTGTTTAGTAACTTATCTATTGTCAATGGGGGAACACAATGGGGACTGAACCGATGGCCCGCTGGTGAAAGCTCTTACATTTGCAGTATTACCAACTGCGTGAATGTGGCAACATTTCTGTGAAAATGACATATTGCTGGTAGATTACTTGGCCGTGGGGCAGAAACTTCCTGAAATCTAGCTGTTCCCACTGTTCAGTCTTCATGCTAAGCTAACCAGCAGCTGGCCATTGCTTCATATTTAACAAACACACACAGCAAGAAACTGAATTATTACCCAAAGTTTTGAACCATTCCTTTAAAACAACTTGTACGTTACATTCAATATAATGAATTGAATACATTGTGGGACATGATAATAATGAGGTGTTCCTCCATCATCTTGGTGTGCACCTTATTCAGGGAAGTCTCTGTGGCGATCTCTGTTGTAACACTATATGTTTATATTGATCACCTGGAGTATTAAGCCTGGAGTGTCCGCTGAGGACAGACATTGTTTCTCACGCTCTAATCAATTTGAGAGACTCGTCTGGCTCTTACTGTAGCGACTGAGACAGCCTGATGTCTGACGGGTAAGACAGGACCCAACCACCAATTTGGGAGGTGTAGAAGTAAATCAGCATGACGCATAATGTGATGAACTACTGATAACACGGGATTAATGAAGTAATATCAATCATGACATGCGTAATGGCTAATTTATCGCATCCCATGCTTGTCAGGATGGATAACATCAACATGTGCTGATGTGTAAATTGTTTTTAAGCCGTGTCTGAAATACTTGTTAACAAACTTTATACAGCAGCTGATGACTCGCAGGTTGCTGCTGCTGCTGTTATGTATTCTGACTTTAACAGAGGAACAAGTACCTTCAACCTGAAGTTCTGCCTTCGACTCTCCGCCATTGGTGAACGCATGATACATTCCAATATCCTCCTTTGTAGCTTCATTTATGATCAAAATGTGTCTCGTCCCATCCTTTTTAAACCTGTACTTTGAACCTGCCGTTTCTTTGTTCAGCTCAACTCCATCCTTCATCCTGAAGAGACAAACACACACACACACACACACAACGGTGCAGAAGGTGAACATTTTTTCGCAGATGTACTTTTGGGTTTTAGGTGCTGAGTATTACAATGAAAAAGTTATAAGAAATGTAATTTAATTTGTGAATGGAATCATTAAGTCCTGCTGAGAACAAGCGCTTATCCAGTGAAGACTGCATACGAGCTCTTCTGTTTCTCTATTTTGTTTCATGTTATGTCAAAGTTTACACGGCTAGAAACTAGATTCTCGTGGGCCTGTCAAATGCAGAAGACTCTAACACGCCAACATAAATGTAATAAACTACTGGGCAGGAGAAAACAGCGAATAAATATATTACCTGAACTGAAAATACTACTATATACGTTTTGCCAACATTTCCCATCAGAATCTTGATTGATTTCCAATAATAATCTACACGCCATTTTTTGAATTGACTATGTTTACTCATCTGTACAGGATTTTTGTAATTTTTTGTAAATATTAAATGATTAATGCATTTCCTAATGAACTATTTTACTGGCTCACCATTTGACGCTGGCTCCCTCCTCGGACACCTCCACCTCAAACTCCACCTTCTCTCCCACCACGCTTTGAACATCCTCCAGCATCTTGGTGATGGTGACCGGAGGCTCTGAAGACAAACAAACATTTGAGTCAAACTGTGAAACAGCAGAGTGACACTGAGTCATAAGCAGAGTAGATCTAGAGGAAATCACCAGAGTAATACTGAGCAGCAACATCAGAGGAGGATGAAACAAGTGTGGAGGATGAATAGAGCTGCATGGTGTTCGAGTAGAGTGAGTCAGGCTTTCATTTTGTACAGTGCGATGACAACATCAACGATTGTTGGAGCCCGGCTAAATTCTAGCACATGCAAAATGATTTCCAATAAGGTATACTATAGGCTGACTATACAGTCCAAATCAAGCACAACACAGAAGAACTTTACATTACTAACATGTTTTACTGATTTCAAACATAAAATCCAGATCTAGCCGCTAGCTATAGTTTTACTTGATAGTGTTTCTTGATACATCAGCTGTAATTTGTGTATGTTTGTATCTTCCCTCCTCTGTGGATGGGTGGTAGGTGGCATATGTTCTCCATAAGTAGGGCAGACTAACACACAGAGCACAATGTACTCCTGAAATCTTTATCAATGCCACCAAACACAGCCGTCTTGCAGAGGTGGAAGGTACCCCCGAGTCTCCTGAGGTGGTGGGAGTCGCATTGTGTAACCACCTGGTGCGATGCTCGATGCTCTGCTAGCCTCAGCTATTTGTCATCGTCAGCATCCACTCCCCCCTCCGGGCATCTCAATTCTCTTCAACCCTTAGCTGAAGAGCCCAAATAGTCTTTGAACCACAGAAGCATGTACAATGTGACTGCGGGCCTCGCAAAACGTTCATCAAAGGAGCTTGATGTCTTCAGCGTAATTTGCGGTTTATCGGTGTAAAAAACGGAGAGAAATACTTTTCCCTTTGTTAATATGTGGAGGAGACACAACTAGAAAAACTAGGAAGAAACGCGGACTTCACAAATGACTTATAGCAAAGCAAATAATGTGAGGCGAAAATTATCCTGTAGCTTTCTGTCTGAAAACAGCCTGGGCTCACCAAATAGTGTATGAATAACACCCCGACTTCTGAAGTCATATTATCGCTGCAGGACGTGCTCTGAAAGTCAGTTGACATGGTAGAAAGAGCGCGTCGGGAGCTCGGGATGGATGGATAGATGGGTCAAACAAACACAGGACTTGTACCCAGGAGGCCGCTGTTCGTGTGAAACCAAAAGTCAACCGTTGAATTATTTACACTGACTACTTAGCTGGCATACTAAATTTAATTTATGTTAAACGATTGATCTTTTCCGCAACATAACCAAGTAGTTTTGTTTAAAACTGCAACAGCGCATCCGTATGTGACGAGTTGGGAATGAGAACGGGGTGTTGAATGCGTAGGCATGACACACTGACTTTAATGAAGATGAATCAACAGCAAGGTGCTGATGTAGTTGATGTAGATGTTTGCAAACAGCGACATGAATGATGTTTTCCATCGACACAAACGTTCTTTGTGTCGATAAAAAAAAGTGAACGCACGCAGACAGACACGCACGACTGTAGCTGCACGTCTGTGGTGAAGAGCTTACCCTTTCGTTTGGCCTCTGATCATGTAAAAGCAGGACGGGCAGCAGCGAGCACACAAATAAAGCGTGGGATTAATGTAGAAGCAGTTGACCTAATTACATCTAACCTCTCTCACACACACACACACACACACACACACACACACACACACACACACACACACACACACACACACACAAAGGACAGAGACTGAGATGTACAGTAAGCACCAGAGTAGACTAAGACAAATAATATAATATAGCATAATATAATATAATGCTTTTTGTCTATTTGAACCAAGAGACGTGATAGTGGTACATTATTATTATTATCATTATTATTATTATCAACAATACAAGAAACATTGAATAATTGTACTTGAACGTTTCGGTATGAAATATAAAATACCTTATATCACCACATATGTTTAAATTGAACATCAATTTAAATTTAAATTGAACATCAATCAAAGCGACCTTCACAAAACTCACATATCAGTCAACCTCTGATAAATATGACAGCACAATAATATGTACAGCACAACAGCAGCGATACATGACAATAACAAAAGAGGAATTTCACTCATTAAGGATGAGTGAGCAGACAACAGGGTGCAGCATGCTACTGTGTGGCATGAAAGCATTGCAATAAACAGATGACAAACAGACACACGAAGGGAACAGAGCTGTCAATCCTCTCTACACTCAAATGACAGCATTTGCTACACCGAGCAGAATTAAACCGTCTTCCTGCTGAAAGAAGGATTCCTCCAAAGACGGTGACTCATATACCTTTGATAAAAACCTCCGTGAAGCACTTCTCCTCCCCGACCACGCACTCGTACGCTGCGTCATCAGACAGGTTGAACTTGTTGATAGTGAGTGTCCGCTTGTTGCCCACGCTCTCAAACATATACCTGGATGATGGGGGAAGATTATACGAGGAGGATCAAGAACAGATGAGGGGAGAGAGAGACAAAGAAAAAGAGTGAAAATAATGAATAAGTGCTTTCAGCAGAATCATACGCCGAGAGGCCTGAAGACGAGGAGAGTGACTCAGAGACACGGACCGCAAACAAAGAGTCCACACATTCTTGTGCAGACCTTCAGTATACGCTCACACACACACACACACGCACACACACACACACACACACACACACACACACACACACACACACACACACACGCGCATTGTGGTTACTGTACAGACATGGTGACAAAAATCAGAGAACTACCTACAGCAGGGGTATTCAATGTTCTAACTTACTTGATTTAGTCCCATTTATATGTTGAAGTACCCGAGCAGTTGTATTAACGTCTAGGTATGTAGTCACCAACTGATTGTCAAATCAAATAAAGAAAGCTAAATTGAATAATATCTCAACCATATTTATTGTCAGTTTTCAAATTGAACTGGATGAATTATAAATAATACACACTCTAACAATAAATCAATGGTCTTCTCTCGTTTCAAGTGAAATAAGGGCTGCATTCAAGAATAAATTACATAACAGAAAGCTTTTGAAAAATGTGACTCAATAAAATAAAGTACTTAATTTTTGAAAAATTAATTTAACTGAATTGTCCTGCAGCTTTATTCAGCTTTATTCAGTTCATTCAGGTGTGTAGTGATGTCAACCAAGAAAAACATGATATTATGTATTTTTTTCACCTTCTAAAAAGATAAATTTGTGTGCTGGGACTCTATCTGTGGTTATTAAACCACTTGTTTCAGCTCTATTCCTCTCTGTTAACATCATGAATTTATGTGTTGGGATTCTGACTATATTAAGCTCTTAGACTGTGTCTTCATTTCGGATGTGAGTGGGTACATTTCGGATGTGAGTGGGTTCGGATGTGAGAAGTTTGCTAAAAAGAGTTGTGCTTTGTCTCATAGTGGCGCTTCACATTACTGCTTTTAATAATCGTCACGGTCTCTGACATCCTGGTTTTGAACTGACCGAGTGAAGAGTGAAGGTCTGTCACTCGTCTCTCCTGTGTGTGTAAATCTCACTCGAGTTGGGAGGCTTATCGGAATACACATATTTGATTGGCTGAGCAGCATCACGTGATGGGATTTACAACGTTTGTAACTGGTCGGTGTGTTCCCTGGACCGCTGAACGTGTGCCCTAAAGGCTAGAAAAATGCTTCATGTTTGTGCCTCCTGCTTCTCCTCGGTGTTCCCCGTCTGCCTGTAGGTTGGTTTGTGTGGCTGCTCTCCTTGCAGGTGCTGAAGGTGGGCGTGGCAGAGGCTCATCAGTAAACACCTGGGCTCATCAGTCAAATGAGTTGATTGGGTTGGTTGTGTGTTCATCTCCCTTTTGTTTATCACCCAGGCTACTAAGTAACACATGATTTGTATGTGAACAGACAACTCTACTGTTTTATCTTATTAAAGTATGAATCCTACAAAGGACAATAGAAAACTAAATGTATTTCATTTTCTACATCATTGAGATGGCACATTGAACAAATCTACTTTTCTACTCCTGACATCCTGTCTAATCTCAACATTGAGTGGTAAAATACCAGAGCTTAACTGGGCACATAACGATCTCTTCTTTTTAGATCAATTATATAATCTCACCATATTCACACACATCCTTCTACGTGAGCAGTCTCGGCTTTATATTTAAACCACACCAGTGGTTTGTTTGAAATGAAGATCAACTGGAAACCCGTCAACTCTGCAAACCTGAAGCATTTTATTCCTTAGCTCTCGGTGGTCACAGTGCACAGCCTGGGTGAAGAAAAAGGCCCGTCTCTCAGTAACTGTTTAATCAAACAGGAAGAGGAGTGCCTTACTTTCAATGAACAGCATTAAGCGACTCAAAATGGCAGCTGGTGGAGCCATTGAAAAAATACCACTCGCAACAGCTGCACCCTCTTGAATAAAACAGCAAAAGAAGCCTTTGAAGGAGAGGAAAGAGCAAAGTGGAGGGCGACAGACACGGAGGAGAGCTCAGCCGGCTAAAGAGGCTCAAAACTAACATTTATATCTGATGTGAATCAGAAAGTTTGTTCCAAAAGATTTTTAATAAAAACAATTGTGACTCATCTCAGTGGGTTTGCAGTCCATGTGCAATGGCGATGTGTTATGAGTTTCCTGAACAGCTAAGCTGTGTGTCGCTCTTAATGCTAGTTGCTTTGGAAACTCGCTGTAACATTGCTATCAACCCATCACTCCAGTGAACATGTGCATATAACAACATATTGTTACTGATACAGCTTCACATGAAACACACATGAACTGTGAACTGCACCCGCATAACTTTACTGTGAAACAACTTTAACTTGGATAAAGTGCATTTTTTCCACAAGACCTAAATAATGTTACATCTGAAACATGTAAGTGTTCATCATCAATACAAAAAACTTTAATTTAAGTTGCACGAATCAGTATTTTCATATTAACAATGGGGAAAGGGTCGCTTGTAGGAACCCACAGATAAGCAACAACCAAGTGCAGTTCCAACGATCTCCGGAGTGTTTTACTGTCTCCTAGTGTCTGTCATTTATAGGCCCAATCCCAGTGTCCTCCCTGAAGCCTTGAACCCTGAACCCTCAGGGACTTACTGACGTCACATGGTTGAGTGTGAGAGGCTGCAAAGGCTTGAAACGCTGTAAATACTAACGAGACAGCACTTTGCTGCGACATATCACGTTACCACGTCAACGTCCTAAAATGTCATGTGCAATTGTGGTTATTTATTTTATACTTTTTACTCCCTGAACGTCTTCCAGGCTTGCCTTCACGAGGCCAGAAGGAATTGTTCAACTAAACATGATGAATGTCACCTGTGTGTAAATGAGTGCGTGTTCATGATGATTGTAAATTAGTAATAATATTAAATAGCAACATTTCAGTTGATCATGTTCATTTAATTGTGGGAAGCCAACATCGTGATAAAATGTGCAGCCCTAAGCTCCAACCAGTCTCACTGCTATTTGCCTAATTTAGTTTTTTGTTTTCCTGGCTGCAGCAACTACAACAATGTCAGTGTTCATAGAACATTAAAGACACGCGTCTGTATTTGTAGGACTTCTAGTACAGCTGACACGTTTTAGGGCTTCGTGAAGCAGCAAGAACTCAAGTTGCTGTCAAAGTCCTCAGAATTTAAATGTTACAGTTGTACTGTTCAAAACTTGTTACTGCAATTTTGGTCACTTGGTGTACTAGTATACTCCTTCAACATACTCATACTGTTCAGTGCACAGAGTGGTAATTTGCTTACTTGGCCGATGGTTTGATTTCCTGTCCGTTTTTGAGCCACTTGATTGGAGCGTTGGGGTCCGCCAGCTCCACTGTGAGGTGGATCTTCTTGCCCTTGTCCACTGAGTAGGCTGGTTCCAGCTTCTTCAGGAAAGCTGAAAAATAATCCAGTTAGTAGAGTTCATCCACTGCTTTAACAGCCAAATAATCCATAAGTGCCAACCAGCAGGAAGCATATGCCAACACACATTCCACCTGTTGCCCCCCCCCCCCCTCCCCAGAGGCCTTTAAACGACGCTGGCATTTACAGCATGCTGCATTAAACAGCTCTTGTTCCTGCCTCACTCTTCCTGCGCACAGTCTTTATTTGCCTCGTAACACCTCTCCCGTTTCTTCGCTCCTCACCGTCACTTGTCTTGGGCTCCACTTTTTTCATCTTCTTCAGCATCTTTAACATGCCCCTCAGGTCTGTGATGCCATACTCAAAGGCGATCTTCTCATAGTCACAGGGCTTGGCCGCCTTGAGGATATCCCACACGTCCACATCCACTTCTTCTACGACCTTTTTCTTCTTCTCCCTGAGAAAAAGAACCGCCTTTTAGAGATCCAAATGTAAGTTCTCGTGTTTGTCTGTGGCTGAAGTAGATGGTCGTACCTTTTCTTGAGCAGGCCACTGAAGTCCAGATCACCAGCATCCTCACCTCCATCGCCGCTGGAATTAAAAGAACAGAGAACTAAGGCGATAATCTCTGTGTGTTAATAAACCTGAGCTATTTACAACACTGCTGAATTGGGTCGCAAAAAAAGAGCATTAGGAAATATACAATCATTATAATACGTCCCCTTTAATCCCATATTACACAGAGCTATAAATACACATAAAGTACAAGACGGTTATAAAGCAAACAAAGAAAGCATGAGCAAATACAACAGCACATGGTGGAGTTCTAATGAATTGAATTAGTGGCTATAGATAAAGCTTACCCTTTTTTCATCCTGTGTTCAGATAGTTGCAAAAATAGGATGAGTGACAACATAGAACAGAACGTTTGATGTGGACTACAAACCATCACGCCCTGAATTCAAGTGACAGTCAGAAATCACAATAGACGAGCACATGTAAGCAGGAGACGTGATACAAATAAGCTGTAAGCAAAATACTCATGTTCAAACAAACATTGTGTATAGTGGATATCAGCACAAGTGAGCGGATGATGTGAAGCATGGATAAACATGTCGTTGCTATGTTGGAAGTCTGAGGAATATTCATCAGTGAAGAACACACTCGAGGTTCAACACAAAACGTTTCATGCAGAATCATACGCTGAGAACTTCAGACGCACATCTCCAAGTAATGAGAAGAATTCTGGTGTCATCCTCTTGTGCTCAACAAGGTAACAAGTACTGTGTGCGGCACACGCCAATGAATGTCTACAGGCTCGAGTGCTTGTTTCTTTTTTTTCCACTGCAGTTTTTCCGGCTTTGTTGAGGCTCAATGAACCCATCGGAGAGCACGATAAATACCAATAAATTCTAAGCAATTCTGAGTGATCATGTTTGTCGTATGGATGAACGGTTCATCCAAGGATAACATCCATCCGTGTTGTCCTTGCCAATCCTGGAAGCAAGTAAATTCTCCCAGGGGGATAATGGCCTCGTTCTCAGGGAACACGCGATCACCAGGTGATCGGGTGAGCATGAAAATAGCCGTCTATACTGTGCTATATTTTAACCTACTTTTGAGAGAGTCTTGAGTGCTGCATCAGACAACATGAGATAACTTATACACTCAATTTGTTCCACTGCAATATTTTTCCTGAATCCACACTGAAGTTCACGTTTTCCAAAGCTGTTGTGTTGGAGTTCACATGAGAATGGGGATCAGGGGATTACTATAATGAGCTCTCTTTCATGGTGCGAGCGTGTGCAGTGAGAGCGAAGCACAACACGCTCATCTCTCTCGCTCATACATATTATTAGAAACACTTCATCGAAGCTGCCGCTGCAGGAACTCGACGCTCACCATGAAAACAGAAACTGAAACGCAAACGTTGTTTTTTTCCTCCAAGTGTCAGCGACGCAAACTGATGCCGAGATGCAGAGTGATAAACAAACGCACCGTGATTCAGATATGCGTTGATGCAAAGCTTAAAGGAGCAATATTTGATATCCAGAACATTAATATAGCCACAAACAACTGTTGTCTAAGTAAAGATAGCGTGGAGTAATGTCTACCTGCAGAGAATCACTGTCCCTCTGTGTGTCTTGTAATCCAAGTGTCTGTGTTCTTTTTCTTGGTGGTCAAGCCGGTCGCGGGTGCATGTGACTCCCTCCCTTTAGAACTGTCCTCGCTGTTTTCTCACTGCCCTCCCTTCCTATTCTTGTCAGCACTGTTGCCATTGTCCTCGCTGCTAGCACTGTTAGTGCAGCTAGCACTGCTACACCAAACGTCCCGGTATGTCCGGGATTGTCCCGGTTTCAACTTGGGTGTCCCGAGTCCCAACAAATACTGTTGAACATAAAACGTCCCTGTTTTCAGTGTACAGTATGTATTGCACTGAATCTGTTCTGTCTCCCTGTGAAGGCTTTTCAGCTGGCCTACCAGTCAGCGAAGCGACAATACGATGAAGAAGAGAAAAAAGCCTGATATTTCAGACATCGAAGACACAATGAAAAACATACGGAGTGAATGCGAGTGAGTATCCTAAAGAATGGAGGCAGACCACATGTATTTGCTGGTATAACACATGTTTAGAGAAACACACAGATGAGGATCCCTTACTTACCTTTTGGAGGTCGAGCTGCATGACCTCCACGCAACAAGGTGTTAAGAACATTCATTGCCTTCCCAGCAACATACTTAAGTTTAAACAAACTTTTCACTTTTCATTGATCACACCAACATCCCTCCTTCGCCCTCTCTCTCCTTCATATCAGCATTCTGCCAATAAGCACATACAGCCTGTCTGAACTAGACACGATGCCGCCTTTTTGCCTGTTGCGTCTCTCATCGTACCTGTGCCTTTCTGCTCGCGCTCTAACGAGGGAAGGAAATTATATATTTAAACACAGATTACAAATATGGAGACTCAAGATCTCACTGCTGATTTACACAGGAGGCATACAGTAAATAACCTGAGCCTGAAATAAATAATAAAAAACTAGCTAAAAAAAAGCTACACAGTCACAGGATACACAGCGACACCTCACACGAGCCGAGGCAGAGACAGAAATAGACAGTGAGGGAAAGAGGACAATACATAATAAATAATAAAACTCCCTTGAGAAACTGTCACCGAGACATGTGACGAAATACATGAGATGCTAAACCATGAGGTAGACTCCAGGTGAAACCAAAACACCAAGGCAGCAGACGCATTGAGACGTGACAGAGCGGGAGAGGAAGCAGACAGACGGACTTGTACAACGTCGGCCACAACTGAGGGATAGGCAGACACACAGGCGGAGGCACTCGTTGAGACTGACAGATGCCCACAGGCAGCGATCTACAGAGGAGCATATGGGAGACAGTGTGACGGCGGGTGACATGTTGAGTAGACCCTCGCCGACACTGACACTCACGATCGCTTAAACGACTCAAAGATGTTGTCCTGCTGCTCTTCTTGCACAGCTGAAAGCAGACAGAAGGAGAGAGGCTGGTGAGAGCCCTGCTAGGTTAATTCATTACACAGCAGGCTTGAGCGGCAAAGGAATAATGGACTGATGACCTCGCGAGGCCACTACATGATAGGCCCTAATGTGTGTCACACTCACTGAGTTATTGGCTGACAAAGCCGGTTACACAGTACTGGTGGATACGCTGAATGGAAGATGACAAATAATGAGATTTTCTGTCTCCAGACTTACCCTGCACGGAGACTTCGAATGCGCAGGTGTCGCACTTGTCTTTGGTGGTGACCTCGCAGCGGTAGCTACCTGCGTCTCCATCCACTACTTTGATGATGCTCATCTCGTAAGTGTATATCTGACACAGAGAGAGAGAGAGCGAGAGAGAGAGAGAGGGATGATGTGCTAACTAAATGAGCACACACACACACACACACACGTACATGCACAGATCTGCAGTACGTGCTCACAAACACGTGCTTAGAATATACTGACAACACAGTTTTACCAATATAGGTTTGCCATCTGGATGATTTCATCTTTAATTAAGCCACATTTCCACCAAGAACTTCCTGGTAATTCTAGTCCCTTTCGTTTCTCGACTACTTTTCAAGGATCTAAAATGTTCCTTCAGCCCGTTGTGTTCCGTGTCCAGACACCTGCGATGATGAAGCAAATATGTAGGAATGAACGGGCAACATGACATGTAAACACACTCTGCAGCCTGCAGTTCAGTGTGCCCGCCCGTGTCATTGTAATAAACACGTTGGAAAGAAATGAACCTTAGAGTTAGTCTCACTGCGACGACATTTACTGCTGCAGAGTATTTGCTGATGCATGTTGTGATGAACGAAATGTCGGGAGAAAACGGGAACTAAATCTGTCTCCGCAGTAAATGATCTGTTGAGTGTTTGATGGTTATTTATTTGTGCTTTAGAAAGTGACCGCGTGAAGCAATCAGAAAATAACTATTTTTTCTCTCATTCACAGCTCCACCACGCTGTCCTCTCTTTCTCAGGAGCAGAGAGAAGCGACAGCAACGCCTAATTTTACTTTGCATGTAATGAAACAAAGACAAATGCTCGGCCCTCGTCCTAAAATGGCTCTAAATCAATAAACGAGTACTTTCTTGTTTTAAGTATGACGCGGTACACTAGTTGAAGCCGCGGTGTGTCCGTGTTCGATCCATCATGGTCATCCCTGCAAACCCCATCCTGAGAGTTTCTGTACTTTACGGAAGTACAACACTCTTATTGGGAGGTACAAAGTCAGGAAGCTTCATCCTCTGGGGACCATGAATATCTCCAGCACTAATAACTTCATGGAAATCTTTCCACTAGCTGTTGAGATATTTTAGTCTGGACCAAAGTGATCGGCGAACTAACATCGCTATCCTCAGAGCAACACTGCTAGCTTGGCTGATCTCCATCATAGGTATATTAACACACACCTTGGTGTTCTTGTCGTAGACCTCTTTGAACTGCACGTGCTTCCCAGCTTTGCTGGCCAGGTCAAGCCACTTCCCCTTCAGCCATTTCAAGGTCGGCTTCCTCGTCAGGCTTGAGGAGTCAACTTTAACCACAAATGTAACGTCCTTGCCTGCAAAGAACAAGAATGAGACGCAGTAATTAATTAAAATAGATTAACTGACTTTATTACAACAGGAATTTGGCACTACGTGGGCGACTCCTTTCATTTTGGATATAATTCAGGACTTTTATGGCGAACCCTCTTGCCAGACCTTTTGTTGCTGTGACACTCTCCGGCCTCTCCACGAATATGCCGCTGGGCTCGGGCAGCTGATGGCCCTCCCCTGGTACATTCTCTGTGAAGGATGAATCACAGAGGGCATATTAAAGCTGGAAATCATGATCTGGACACAACAAACAGATTGTAGACAACAGGCGACCAAGCAAACCACCAAATCAGCAGTCTTCTTAATGGTAATTCTCAAGTCTCAAACCACTGAACTCCACCCTCTGAGCTCAGGGATCTATTCTGTCTGTGCGGTTAATAAGTAGTAAAACTGAGCAGCAGTCTTTCCGTGAGTCAAAACCATTCAGCGAGTAATTCACTTTGCTGTTACACTGCATAAACCATTTGGGACCCTCTGATAAATGACAGGCGACCAAGGAGCCCCCTGTAACAGACCGGCCCCAGGGAATAAAGAAACTGCTCAGATCACCGCTGAAGGCATCACATTAAGTTTGACTCTCTGCAATCTTCTGCCACCCTGACAGAACATAAGCTGAGGCTGTACACTCTCATCTTAACGAGAAATACGAGAGGCTCTTTTATCCGTTCACTTGTTTCTTTTGCAAGTAAATTGATGTAACCTCTGTAAGGTGTTTGCTTGTCAGTTGATACGCTTGCAGAGACGCCAACGTATTCATTTCTCTTACCATCAGGAGGCACCTCTGCGCCAGAGGGGGGGGGGGGAAGAAAGAGAGAGAGAGAGAGAGCGGGGAACACGTCAGTCTGTACAGTATCTGTGCTGTGCTGTTGAACACAGGCGTTAATTGGCCCAATGATGCTGTTGACTTCAGGTGAGGAGCACTCACACGTTAAATCAACGTGCTCTCACACTCCAAAAAACACTTTCTTTCTTTCTCTGAGTCGAATGAATAAATCCTGTTTTTTTTCTCTTCCAAAGAAACCGCAACACACACAACTGCTAATGAGTTCAGTCTTCAGCGATCAAGTCGGGAGGATGTTAACTGTACATAATCTGCATTGTTTCTCTCACTTCCTGGGTCGGACATACTCTCTTTGTTACAAGAAGAGATGGTTTATGGAGAAGCAGCAGGTACAGAGAGAGGCACATCGGATCACCAATCAAGTAGAGTGAGTATAGGGCCCCGGGTGGGCGTCCATTGGACGAGAGCTGTTGCCGAGAGAATGGATCCAGGGTCACGTGTCAAGTAAGGTCACGTGCCTCCATAAATTCAGAGAGCCACACAGTCGGCACCTCTCTCTCTCTCTCTCTCTCTCTCTCTCTCTCTCTCTCTCTCTCTCTCTCTCTCTCTCTCTCTCTCTCTCTCTCTCTCTGCTTTTATGGGCTCAGTTAATTTGATCTTTTAATCAAAAGTGCCCCTGAGGACAGATCCAAGTACAGATGTTCGGGATGATTTAAAAGGTTTTGGTTCGACTGCTAAGTGGGTGAAGCTGATCCTGGAATGGCACCCAGGGGACACTTTGAATGTTTACACTCTTACAATGTTACGTTGGACAGTTGCTGTGTCTGGGATAAGGGTTACAACTAACTCCAGGCACTGTCCTGGACCCTATGAAGGGAGGTTTGGGATTTAGACAATAGCCTCCAGGGATTACTTGACTAGAAAGAAACCCTAAAGTATTCAGTAACGCTTTATGTTATGGGCCCGGTATTCCCTCATAACCTCATTATCATTTCTAGCAACTACTTTAGTTTCAGTCTGTCTCCTCTAGAAGAACAACATATGTTCCAGTTCAAGAAAACCCCTAAGTGAGTCTCGAAAATCAGATTAAATTATTCCAGCGGCAAAGGAAGAGTTTGGGGTGGATAGACGGCTCAACAGATTAGTGGACTTTAATGCGGGAGACTGCTGTTGTTTCCTGTTCCAGCGTTGGTTTCTTTGAACCCAGCTGCGGGTGTGTGCCTGTGCCATGTAAATTTCAAGCTGGTACACCCACCATAATCATAAAAAAATTATGAAAAGCAGTGCTTTCCATAAGCGCCAGCTGCCAGCCAAACAGTCGACTAATCACATTATGTCCAGCCGGCTACTTTATTACATCATTTTTTATTTCTAATAAAAATGTTTTGATGAACAAGTTGTGATTCACTATGCGTGTACATATAATGATCGCCAGCCTCCACTTCAGAACAATGACCGATGTCAATCTGTCTTTATCTGTCCCCACACACTACAGGAATGTGTGTGTGTAGTGTGTGCGTGTGTGTGTGTGTGCGTGTGTGTGTGTGTGTGTGTGTGTAGTGTGTGCGTGTGTGCGTGTGTGCGTGTGTGCGTGTGTGTGTGTGTGTGTGTGTGTGTGTGTGTGTGTGTGCTCAGCTAAGACTCTTAGCAGAGGTTGGGTCCTGCTGAGAAGAGAGCAAAGAATTGTTTTCAGTGTTTGACAAATATTAGCTGAATAACCGATGACAAAACACAGTGAGAATTGATCGCACAGACAGGGGACATCCTCAGTGAAGGATTAAATAAATGATTGTGAAATTATTTGTAATTACAAAAGTTCTCATCAGTAATAGGCGTGGTTTGATATATTAACGATTTGTGTTCTAAAATGCAATAGATGGAATAAGATGGAATAGTGGCATTTAAACATTAAATCCCACAGGCCAGCCTAAGTTATAATTTATAGCTATGTGGCTGATTTAACCTAATCTCAACCGAGACAATCCTTCATATGTCGAATTACATTCTCAGATGTGAGCTTTACTGACTAAAATGATTCAATTGGAATTGATTACTTAGTTGTTTACCAACTGAACACAGTCTGTATTTTACTTATAATTAGTCTTTCGAAGAACCTTCTCAGAGAAATGATTAGGAATTGATGGACCCCGAGAATAAAAGGTTATCAAATATTCTATCCCAGCCTGGGTATTACTTCACTAAAGTAGTAACATCAATCCATCCCATCGATTACAATGTGTCTACTATACACAGAATAAATAGCACTGTATTATTTAACTGTATTACTTATTCTGCATATCATCCATCATCAGAGCATCTCAAACGCACTCTCCTGTTACACATACAGCATATAAAGAAATGAACAACTGCATTACCAGTGTGGTTACCATTGCACTATCAATCAGCATAATGTAGTATGTCCACATATCTCACACACACACACACACACACACACACACACACACACACACACACACACACACACACACACACACACACACACACACACACACACATGATATATACCCAGAATAAATACAGGATATGTCACTTTTTATAAACCAGACCTCAATAGTTCCACATCGAAAACACTCTCAGAACGTTCTCTCGGATGCTTTGGTGGAAGCAATCTTTTAATCACTTTGTTTTTATTGCTGTCATGGACTTCTCTGTTGTATTTGTATTGTATTGTATTGTTTCATCTGACAGTTTATCTGATGTGACTTGAGCTGCTTTAAAGTCGTGTCTTTGCATAGTTGTCATCCTATTCTTGTACGTCCCTTCATTTGCTGTGATGCACTTTGTCACTTTTGTTTGCAACATAAATAAAGATATATTTTGTGGTTATTATTACATATTACATGTCCAGAAATCTGCGAGGCTGTATCTCTGCAAACTGCAACACGATCACAAGACATAATGAATCCATCTGCCGTGTGAAAACATTTGATCTTGAACACATCTGATGGCCATCACCAGAGCAGTCCCAGGCTTCTGGGAGGAGCGTTGTCAGTCTGTCACACTCGCTAACAGATACGCATGTCCACTAACACACAGTGCTTCATACAAAACAAGCACATCAACAGACAACACGAGCAGGCTGGACAATAGTGAGTTGTGTCTTTTCTTTACCATCCCTGGGCTCATTGTTCGCTGAATGAAAAGAAACAGTTTGGTACATGGAAGTTAGTCGTGTGGACAGCAAAAAGGTTAAAACACTTCCCACAGTGCTGCTGTGTGTGTGTGTGTGTGTGTGTGTGTGTGTGTGTGTGTGTGTGTGTGTGTGTGTGTGTGTGTGTGTGTGTGTGTGTGTGTGTGTGTGTGTGTGTGTGTATCAAACTATGAATGAAAGAGCTGTTCTTCAAAGATTGGATAAAAGACAGATGGCGCGAGGAATGAGTCTTAAAACCTTCCCGTTCGCTGTCTATTAGTCAATGTTGGGTTTTTTTAATGAGTTTTTTGTTAGATGCCTGAAATAAGACAGTGGTTAACACCAGCTGAAGAGATTTGATCTGTTTGTTCAAAAAACGTCAGAAAAAACCCTTCTTGTGAATTTTCAAGCTTTTACAAAATGGCAAAATGAGACGACTACCAACACCAACAGGACCAAATGAGTGCAGCAGATATAATAAGTATTTCATATGCAGACTGTACATACTAAAGACACACGAGTATGACAGAATAATGCTGAGCCATGTCTCTGTGAGTTATATTGGTCATTTCAGAGATGAATCTGATTTAACAGATGAGTGAAGCCACAGAGAACACATATTTATCCAGGACAGAGCACACTCTCTACAGCAGGCTGCTTCTCCGCCACTGAACATGACATAACACCAGGAAACATCGCATAATAATGTCAAAGGGAACAGCAGCCATTTTCACCAATAATTCCCCGGCAAAACAACATAATGAGCCCTCGAAAATCACTACAAATGAAGTTGTTTTCCTGTTACAAGTGGCCGTTTAAAATGTAATAATATCTCTAAAAGTTGCACCTTTTGTTCCTGTTTTATTCATCCAAACAAAGTCACTGTTCTCTTGAGTATGAGCAGCTTATGACCCTTAACCTGGTTTATATTTTGGATTTTGAGAATGTTGGATATATGTTTATTGATATTTTTATACTTGCACCTTTATTAATATTTGATATTTTTTCACCCTTTCCTACTTTGAACCATTTCCATCCCGATGAATAAAATTCCATCTCGTATTTTATCTTTAGCCAGTTGGTTATTATCTAATACTTAATGTAGGATCCAGAGTCAGACTGAACCAAACGATATGAAGGTAATTGGGTCAGGTGGCTGCCACGGTTTAATTCTGTTAATCGTCTGGCCTCGTCTGTTCCCTTCCAAGGCGGTGAGACGACTTATAAAGATGAGCAACATTATTAGTACAACTCACTGCTCTACCTCGTCATTGCTCTTTAAAGTGTATACAATAATTCATCTCGAATGATATCATCTGCACATAAAAGCTGAAACACACAAACAACGTGTACAACCATCTTGCTCGCACCCTCTGTTGCAGTTACTCCATAATATGAATTGACATTTCATCCAACGAGGTGAACTGAAACAGCGCATGAATAGATTCTATACATAAATGTACAACAAAGTATGTTTTACTCTCTCAGGGGACTCATTACGTATTACTGAATGCGTGCCACTGGCAGAGGAAATCTCCATAAACA
The DNA here is from genome assembly GCA_028022725.1 of Lycodopsis pacificus. Classification (NCBI taxonomy): domain Eukaryota; kingdom Metazoa; phylum Chordata; class Actinopteri; order Perciformes; family Zoarcidae; genus Lycodopsis; species Lycodopsis pacificus. The sequence continues at coordinate 6,130,560 of CM051702.1, forward strand.
TGCATTCTACACTCTGTGGCCTATGAAATGTGCAGCGTTGCAGCTGCCACACAGTACATGATTCTACCTGATCTATACATACAGTACACATCATGTAGCTGCTCTGCTGTGGGCTGCTACACCCACACACAATTAGTCCACGCGTTTGGTTGAATGCATTACACCCTCAACTATGGATTGGGTTTGAAAGGTCAGGATTGTCAGGCGCACGGGGAAGTGAAAGGAGAGGAGCGATCTGCCATTCTGAATACATGGCAGGATTCATTCTCACACATACAAAACAGTTTCATATTGCGACCCGCGGCAGGTTGAGCAACGCGTTGACACTCGGTGACTAACTGATCATGAAGTGACCGCGGAGAGAAACACGCAACAAACAACTGTCTGGCAAATGTCACACACAGCTATCCAGTATTTCCATTCACAGCAGGATCAATGTAACTGCTGTGTGATCCCACGTTTCACTGTAAAATAAATGTTTGTGGTCTGTTATTTGTTGATACGGCAATTTCCAGAGAAAGATTATGAAATAATGAGAAAAAGCTCTTTTTGGTTAAATTTGTTGACTTTGAGATACATTAAATTATTGCTGTTGTTGCAATACAAGACAGATATTTAAGCAATGATTCAAATATATTGCAGGAGATTCATCCTCCAACACTTTTTAAAGAGTTGTTCATGCATCAGTTTGATGCAAACATTCATTTGGTTGTAAAGCAAATTGCGTAAATAAACAAACAATGTGTTTTTACCTCCAGTGCATAAAATAATGTCTCAACGTAGTGACCACTTTTTTATTATTGCACTTTGTTGTAACAAAGCCCATAAGGTTTAAATAAGGAATGCTAACAATGCTAACAAGACACGTTTACAATGGTAGCTGTAGGACAAATGTGAAAGATGAATTAGCATGTACTGTATGTGAGTGAAGATTTAAGCATACCCAAGCTAAAATAGGAAAGTCAAATATACACACACACACACACACACACACACATACACACACACACACTGATACAGTATATATATGTGATGCTTATCCATGAATTAAACACCTTCTATTTCGCTCCCAACACCAAATTTAATTAGCATCTCTGGTGCTCAAAATACACTCATGTCCTAAGCGCTAATAAAAGAATATCGCCGAAACTCTGAGCAGTGTGTGTGTGTGAGAGTTTGTGTGTGTGTGTGTGTGTGTGTGTGTGTGTGTGTGTGTGTGTGTGTGTGTGTGTGTGTGTGTGTGTGTGTGTGTGTGTAGCATCATGCATATCCCCACACTCAGTCCCATCACCAGAAGTTCACTGCTTCTGTTTGTTTCATTTGCAAGTCTTACCCTCCTCCTCCTCCTCTGTCTCCTCTGAATGAGGGGAAACACACATTATCTTGTGGATGAGGATGATGATGATCGGAATGATGATGAAAGTGAATGAGCTATAGACAGTTACATCTATGGGACACAGACAGACAAACACTGGATGCAATGAGTGTTTTTCTTACCCTTCGTGTCTGAAAAAGAGAGAAAGAAGAAGAATTTATGAGAAAATTAAACAATCTTTACCAGAAGCTTCTATTAAAATATCACGTTTCAGTGGTTATTGTAGTTTAACTGTTTAATAGCTGATTACTAGCCTGACTCAGAAATAAAGTGGATTTCTGGAGCACAGTTATGGGCTCAGATTAGATGTCATGAAGGCATGTACCAGCAGGGGCTGCTGCAGCCTCATCGCCCTTGATTGCTGCAATTAAACAAAAATGATGTAAAATAATTTGTACATCCTCATTATTTCATATCATACAACACAGTGTTTGGATAGTCACGGCTTCCAGAGCTGAGACTCTGTAAACTGTTTAAAGTGTTGCATCTTGTGATCTGAACCCTCGGGAGACACCGACTAATAATAGCTTATATACATAACTGAGGGCAGCTGTTCTTCGCTCTATTCATGTTTAGAAATCAGGCACCTTTATCAACATGTCAGTGACATAAAGACTCTAAAGTAACCGCAAAGGGAAACTACACGCAGGCAGCCTGCACCTCTTCTTGGTTTCTGTAAGGTTTGCTTCTGGCAAAAGAGAGGATATTGGATTTCAGCAGAGGAACAGCGTATGCTCAAATGAGAAATGGTTTACAGAAACTGTGAGGCTGAGATAAATATAAGTACATTTTTCAGAGATCATGAGGAATAATTGGGCTTAAAAAATACTGAAACGGGCGGCCTCAAGACAAAAAAAAATGCTTTTGATAGGATAAGTTCCAGGATCCCAGATCTAGGTTACTTTAGAGGCTCAAGGGCGTCTAACGAGATGGCAGATTAGGCAGGAGTTTCTGTCTGCCAGACAAACTAAAGCACACAGCTGCACCGAAATAATTCAACTCCGGCAGCATTTACCTCTCAACCATCGATTTCAATCATTCCACAGGTCTGTGCCCTCATTAGGGCCACTGTTTAAATGTTCAAAAAAAAAGGTTTCCGTGCCTCACTCTGCCAGGGACGTTCTGCCGAGGCAGCAAAGCGTATATATTAAAAGGTCCAGGCCACAGGAATGAATGAGGACATCATCTTGATGTCATCTCTCCAAAACCACTTACAACAAGCCACAACTGCAGAGTGTCTATTTAACAGTGGGTCTAATATATCAGGGTCAGGCATGGCCTTGGCACCCTGTGTTCCATGATGGCAGGCTGTATCTGGCATACTGGTGGGGGTAACACGTCTATTTTGGATAAGGTTTGTTTTCCAGGCAGCAATCTGTTGATGTCGCTCTCGGCACCTCCATCCCAGAGGGGACTCATGACGCATCAGGCCGTAAAAACCTTCTTTCGATCAGAAAGCCGGTCACTGGATTTCAGGTACAGCTTTGACTGTTTCACGTTGATGTCAAAGCGTTTACAAGCATAAACCTGATTCTGATTCTGACCGGCGTCACATAGCAGAAGACAGCAGAAGGGTTTGTTGTTTTAGTCACCCCGAGAGACAACGAGGCAATAACTGTCATCAACTGGTTCTGTGAAGCTGGTTTAATGTCAGTGGAGCGGCTGCAATTCAATATAAGATCTCAGACGAGACTTCTCACCAACAACACACGAATATCACTAATATTTTGTTCACACGAGGAAAACACCTTGAAGAGCTTCAGGAGATTAGATTTGCTTATTTCTGAGGGATGGTAAAATAAATAGCCTAATTCATATTCTACCTGATAACTCTTTTCTATAAGTCCGAACCTAAACAAATACGATGACTAAACATAATACACAGCTGTAACAAACAAAAGACCTTTGTACTCTTTGTACTTGTAATCATTTTTAGACCATCTATGTCACTGCTACCTCCTCTGCAGATGATCAAACAGGGAGTTTGTAGATGTTATCAGGATCATCCTTTCATAACTAATTTAAACGCGTTTCACTGCTCAGTTTTTCCCCGTTTAAATGCAAGGTGAGGTTCTCTACGTCCCAAGTGAAAGATTTCATGAAATTGATCAGAGGATGCAAAGTATTAAGCAATATCAAAAATACCACATATATTTAAAGCCATTCAAGGCACATTTTATGGCAGTTCCAAGTAACAATGAAAGGTAAGTGAGTGTGAAAAAATGTATTTGAATATCCAGAATCCAGAATGTGTACACTTGTACAAAGGATTGCTGAGGGATAAAAATAAGTAAAAGTCAAATAATGGTGAGTCCATCCTTCTCTGAACAGAGCACTTCGTCCCTGCTGTGTAAGAGAACATTTGTATTTTAGAATGTTTCCCTCAGAACCACAACTCTGGACTAAAGGAGAAGTCAGAGGATCATCAAAGTCAGCAGGATTTATCCTCTGGGGAACATGAATGTTCATACAAAGTTCCACCACAACCCAAACATTCGTTATCAAGATATTTCAGTCTGGACAAAAGTGATAGACCGATATCCATAAATCCACGTCGCTAGCGTTACTATAAATACCCAGTGTGACAGGAAAGGATGGGAAGCATATGGTCTGGGTCAAAAAAGTGTTCCATACGAGTTCCATACTCACCACTCATTTAATTTGAGCTGATAGGGCAAATCTACAGCATCTCAATTAGTGAAGGTGTGACATTGTTCTCTAATGCAGCTCCACTTTGTGATTTAGGTTGATAAGATGGGTGTATTTAAAAAAAGAAAAACTATCCATAAGTGACCTGCTTCTCCTTCAGCCCACTTTATGAGGTCCTCTCTCTGTCCTCCTTTGTCTGTCTGTCGGTCCTGTTTGGTGGGAAAAGCTGTGAGCAAACCGCGAAGTCACAACCAGGACAACGGCGCCCCTTAAACCCCCCGGCGCTGAGGGTAATGCACAGCTGATGAACACGCTGTCTGTGCGGATCCATCTCCGCTCTCATTACCGGCCACGCTTCATCGACGGTCCTCTCCGGTCTCGATCATTTCACTCTACAGCTGTCTGTCTCCCTGTCTTCCAGGTATCTGCTGAATGGATGATGTCTCTTGCGGTCTCCATTCCTTCTTCCTCTTCACTTAAGGCAAATCCCTACTCGCAGCACTTTTTCATCCCACCGTTTCTTTGTCCTACTTTAATCTGATTCCACTTTTCTTCTGAAGAGGGGGGGAAAAAAATAAAAGTGAAGCAAGATGGTGAGCCCAAGAGGTGAAAACTAAAATAGGGAGAGAGAAGAAGAATGAGCAAGGCCAGCAGGGGTCAGGGATGGCGTGAAGCCTCACGTTGAGAGCTTATGGATTGGGTTCTTAGGGAGATGAGACACTTATATTTAACAAATATCATGTGAGATGCGTGTTGAAATGTGATTTTCCTTTCTCGTTTTTCGCTGACCCTGCCACAGGCAGTACTGCCTTTAAATACCCACGACTTGATGCTCTCTGCATCGTAATTCTAGACCGTTTTTATTTCCAAAAGCTTATCGCTACTATCATTTTAAACTGGAGGGCTTTAATGCTTTCAAATGTGACTCTGGCGTAAACTGATTAAGGTCTAAGCAATAATACCGAAGATTTTCGTGTGTGAAATATGTATGCGTTGGTTTTCAAAGAGCAGAGCACTAAAACTGCCCTGGTTGGGGAATTGATTCTGACCAAGGATACTAAAAGATGTATGATGTCTTAAATGTTATGATTTAAGCGTTCACTAAATAGCATGGAATGTTTTATATATATATATTTATATGCACTGGATTCCAAGGTTTTATTGAAAAGGTTGTTCTGTAAAACAGCATGTTCGAGTCTGATTGTCATAAATAATGTAGCTATATTTTCTTTAACCCACAATAAAACATTTTGAACCCTTTGGGGGCAGATATTATCATTAATTATCATTAATTAGTCTTTGTGTTTAAGTCACCCGATGAACGTAAGTCCAGTATTCTCTCTTTTTTAGCTCTATTTTTGGTCTCTACCGACTCCTGGGGGAAATAGTTGTCTCTTTAGCTGCTAAATGCTTCACTATGTTCACCAGCTAGTCTCTAACTGCATCTCTCTGCTGTTTGCTGCTGAGCAGGTGGAGTACAGTGAGTTTTTACAGCTGTCTGCTGCAACTTAAAGCAATTCCGTGAGAGCAGGAGCAGGAAAACAATAAGTTACAACACGTTCTCGCGTCACTTTCTAATGCTGACCCACATCATTCAAACAAAAACACTTGCTTAGTTTTAGGCAACAAAACCAGTTAGTCAGGTGGTTAAACGCGTCCCAAACATCAATAACGTAACAAAATAACTTTTAACACCAACACTGGTCTCCTGGTTGAAAGTCCTGTGATGTCTGAGACATGAAGGGCAAAGATAAGCTCTAAGATGATGAAAACACAGCAAACTTAGTTTCAAGTGATCATAAAATGAAAACGGAGTTATGAATATTATATTCCACTTTTGCTAATAGATCCCTGAAACACACAGTGGACATTTAACTGTAAAATAAATGTGGAAATACAAAAACCATCTCCCCATCTGTCTTTCATTGGACTTTCTGTGGATGAGCATTGAGCTAGGTTAAGTCATGTAACTAACAGTATTCCATGATGTTAGATACATATTCTATACTGTGCAGCTAAATTCATATACATTAACGTATATATTTACCAGAAATGAGTACAATGAGAACCAACAATCTTTGTGATGTTTATTGAGGATTATTTTATCACATATCCTGAAAAACAAACATCAGCAACTCTTTATCCTGAAAAACAAAGAGTAGATTTACATTTCTGTGCTCATCCTCTCCCCAGCCTCTCTCTCTCTCTCTCTCTGTCTCTCTGTCTCTCTCTCTCTCTCTCTCTCTCTGTGTCTCTTGCTCTCTCTCTCTCTGTGTCTCTTGCTCTCTCTCTCTCTCTCGCTTGCTCTCTCTCTCTCTCTGTCTCTCTCTGTGTCTCTTGCTCTCTCTCTCTTTTTCTCTCTCTCTCTCTCTCTCTCTGTCTCTCTCTCTCTCTCTCTCTCTGTCTCTCTCTCTCTCTCTCTCTCTCTCTCTCTCTGTGTCTCTTGCTCTCTCTCTCTCTCGCTTGCTCTCTCTCTCTCTCTCTCTGTCTCTCTCTGTGTCTCTTGCTCTCTCTGTCTCTCTCTCTCTCTCTCTCTCTTCCCGTTTCGCTTTTGAAGGGTAACCTCTGTGGAATGCGCTTCGTTAATCTCTCTTGACATTTCTTCCTTTGCTGCGTTCGTCTCCTGCTCGTTCAGTCGGTTAAGCCAAAGAGGAGTCAGGCCAAGCCGAACATTAGAATCTTGAAATCTTTCTCTCTCATCGCTGAGCGAAGCTAAAAAAAAAAGGGGGGCACAATTCCTCGTGCGCGTTTGTTTGCTTTAAAGTGTGTTTTGATGCTGAGTAGCTGCTTCTTTAAAGCGTCTAATGCTGCTGCTGAGGAATGCACCACTTAAGTGGTTTTGTTTCTACTGGAGCTTGATGTTGGAAGACTGCTGAATACATTAAGTCACTTAAGCGCGTCTACAACCGTAAGCTATGGCAGCAGCAGACGCGCTAACGAGAGCGCGGGCCTGGCGCCGCCTCTCCTCTGGCTGAGCACAACGCCAACTGGTGGTAACTTATTCCCGCGGGCTCATACCCTGTTAAAGCAGCCCGGTGCCCTTTTACACAGCACCCCGTTGCGCCCCTCCAACTGGACAAATGTGCCAACCACAGGACAACGCTGAGCTCATGCAAGCGCCCTGTGGTGCGAGTGTAGCGGTATACACGCAGATCTTAAGGAGTCCGATATGCCCTGGAGGCAAAATGTGCCGAGCCAAAGAACCAGAGGATATTTCATCCATGTTTCACTCGTGTCGTAAATATTTCCTTCAGATGCTAAAAGTTTATTTGTCAGCAGATGGCGACTCTGAAAAGCAGAACGAAGGGAAGCCCCAAGGTATACGTTGCAAAAAAAAAAAGTCAGTTTCAAGCAAGAAAATAAACATCTGCGCATCTTAACTGATCGTATTAAGCTTAAACGATCTCACAACCACATCAGTCGATCACAGTGTGTTCTCTCGTAGATCGTTTGCCGCAAAGACACAAAGTCTTGCATCAATATTCAGTGGCTCTTTTTTCATGTAAAGTAAACTGAAAAAGAAAAGGAGTGGGAGTGGGGGGGGGGGGGGGGTGTTCTTAAAGGAGCACGCCAATGATTTTACGCATTATGATTAGCGGGCCATAAAAATGGCTGTAAAATGTCTTCGATTTCTCTGGAGTAAGACAGTTGGTAAAAATAAACCCACTGGAGCCATCAGGGTTATCGTGACTTGGCTGTAAACACAGCACATTTATAAAAGAAAACCTGCGATCGAGTTGCATTGTGGGAAGTGTACGGTCCGCATTTTCGGAGTTTAACGAGGGACTGCATTGGATTTCATCTTTCTTTAATACCTCGTACGAGTCCCAGACCTTTATGGAAGTGCAACACTAAATAGTTTGAATGCCCCTTTAAGTCCGACTATCTTGGTACAAACAATTTATCCTCAAGCTGGTTATATTTTCTGATTTTAATTGTGGAATTTTGTTTCAAAATGAATAATGAAAACTGCCTCCACCCACTTAGATTGAACTCAGCATGCTCTGCTTCTGTGGGATGTTTTTAGTCACTAAGTCACTCCAATCCACTCCAATGTCTATGCTTATTTGGGAATCCCCCAATGCCTTAAAAGCACCTTAATCCCACTTTAAAAGCAACTCATTTTATTATAATGCCCCATGATGACATGCGGCCAAGCTGCTGTACTTAAACCACACTGAGATGTGTTTATGTATATTGCATAATGTTCAAATATACATCACCCAAAATGGGGACTATTGACAGTAGAGCATGAAGAGAAGATTAATATTCCAGGAATCTATTCATAAGGCAGAGTGTGTGGATGAGTATCAATGGTATTATTGGCGCTTGGCATGGCGTCCATGCAGGGGGCAGAGCGTGACTGATGGAGTTTCACCATTTTACGATCAGGATGAAGAGTGGTGCATGTCGGCAGAATCGGGGTACACTTGAGCCTCGGACTTAATCATTCGCCAAGTTGAGTTGACAGTGATGATGTGACTCATTATCATGGGCTGAATGGAGTGTCACCTCAGGAATTACGGGGCAGCTACGAGGAGCTCGGCTCCGCTGAAAGAGACATGCGCTCCCCAGAAGGCCTCATTTGAGAAATTTAGTGCGAGCTCTAAAACGTCTTAATGTTTGGTGCCACTGTGTTTGTTTTCTGTATAAATGTTTATATCCCTGGATGTTTAGGTTCCTGAAATAAATAATAGGCTAGTAGCAAGGTTTATTCACACACTTTTCAATAATTTGTGTCTAATAAACACAATAGTGTCTATTCCTGCAGCACTGCTCTGCTGCAGTGTTTGCTGTCGGAGCTGCCAGTTTTAAACACACTGATCAGGAATGAAGTGTTTGCATATTTGGTTGACCTACTTTTTGTTTTTGGCTGGAATATTTTTTATATTATAAATATTTTAAAGGATTTCATTTCTCGTCCACCTACTTGAGAACTTGTTTGAGTTTAGCTTCAACCCTCGCTTGTCTATTAGATCCTGTGTGGATTAAACTGTTTCTGCTGAGAAAAGATATACCCTATTCCATTTTTCACAGGATTTTTTTGGGTTGAGGAGATAAAATGTGAGGAACTGTCTGACAAACAGCTCACTTATGAACATATTTTGTTTCTTCACTCTGAAATGTGATAAATGTGACTATTTGCTTCCTCAGTAGAAAACTTTATTTATAGACCAAACGATGCATCAATTAATCCAGAACATAATAATCAATAATGGGAAAATGTGTATGTTGCAGTTAGGACACCAAACTGTGAAGGTTGTTCTGTTGTCTTTTTATGAATCTGATCTATTAAGTGGCGTTTTCCTTTTGGTTTTATTGTTGCGGGAGGGATGAAACCCAGAATGTATTCTGATGAATGTCGATCTCAGGAGCATACGCTGAGCTCTGCAGAGGCGTCTCTACAAAGAGAAAGGTCACCAATAATGTTTGACCAACTGAGTTGATAAAGCTTTCAAGGTGTTGACATCCCTGTTGTTCAGTCTATGCGTGCTATAACGGTCACTAAGCCTGTTGTGGTGAAGGACTGAGGGATTAGACACGCAGGACTGCGAGGGATGGAATGGCTGTTTATATCACTGGGTTATAGTGACGATGATAAGAATTATGGCTTGTTTTGATTCCACCAGTCATGTCTCTCTCCCCCTCCTCCCCTCTTCCTCCTCCCTGCCACACGTGAGGAGGAAGATTTATGGATTAACAAGAAGGGAGGAGAAAGAAAAGGATTTGGTAATAGGGTTGGAAGAGGAATACAAGTGGTGCGGAGCTGAAGATTAGATTTTATGGCAATGCTGTAAACTTTCCAGACGATTTTAATGAATTGTTATTATGTGAATAAAGCAGTCTCAACACGAGAAAACAATTGCGAAATGCAACTCTAATTTAGGGAAGAGCAATCTGTGGTGTTCGGTAAACAAAGGCGGCTCTAAATGCCGTATTAAGCTGTCATCCACTTCAGCTTTCCATTCATTTCCTTTCTGTCTTCCAGCTCGAGTCAGCGAGGACTGCGCTCCAAATAGGCCAAGGCCTGCCTCAAATCACAGAGGAAGCTTTTAGAAGAAGGCTGAGTAGCCACTGCACAACACAGCACTTGGGCTGTGTTTAGAGAGGCTTTGTTAATGACACATCATGGCTCCGTTCACTTTTCACACCGCCGTCGTAGGACCTTTTAGCGCAGCCGCTTAACTCTGCATCTGTCGGTGATCCATCAAGCAGCGGGGTTAGACCTGTGGGAGCTCGATGATAGCCTCGGTATGAGGTAATGCTACACTGGACCAGTGGTAAGACGTGCGTGTTTTGGGGGGGTTGGCAGGATGTTGGTCTCTTTCTAGCCTGCCGGTTTAACCTTCCACTGAACAACTGCTGCTCTCCAAAAACAACAAGATGGATACATAGATGCTCAGTGGGCTCGATTTCCCGAACATATTTTAGGCGTGTGTTTCACAAGACTCAAACTAATAGCCAGACTATACAGATAGATGACTGCATTCATCTGTTGCAAACTATCTTGGGACTAACACAGTGCTGCAGGAATAAAACCCTGAGAAGAGTCAGCATTTTTGTACTTCCAGTTCCCTAATCTCAAAGTCAGTGTGTTTTTTCTTTTTTTTTTGAATGGGTTTTTGGTTAGATGCCTGATATAAAGTCTGTAGTTAACACAAGCTTAAATATGTTAACGCTTTGCTGCCCCATATGTCCTATACTGAAGTCCTGAGATCCACAAAGGAAAGTCTATCATTTCTAACAGCGTCAGCAGAATAATTAATTGAAAAAGACAAGGAACGGGGACAAATAACGAGTGCTGTGTGGTGTCACCTGAGGTACATACTGTAAATATAGAAGAAATGGTTCCTTGTAAAAAACGTCTCGCCCCACAAGGCCAGGAGGTCAGACCATTGAAGATATCCATGTTGATACCGTAGTGTTATACAATAGCACCGACAGCTGGTTTAAATCAATGGTGATATAGGCTTCATGAATACATTTAGAATTATATCAGCCTCTAATTCAAGTTGTAGAGTGAAACAATGTCTACATCATTTTGAAGTGTAATTTCTTTCGGGTTTTCAAACTCAAAAATTGCTTCCAAGCAATGAAATACACAACCAATTAGTGAAAAGCTTTGTCCTGGATAACAGCAGACTAATGGCACATGACTCTTAAAACATGCCGGGACCACTCGGACGTTGTGATCTTACCTCAGAGAAAATTCAAAATACGAGAAAATTGTTGAATCCTTAGGAAGTTATCCTAAATCACTCCAACAAGCGTCTTAACAAGAAATCTGTTCGTACGAGTGATTCTCGCACGAGGCCCAACGAGCGGCTCTATTCACACACGGCCTCAGTCCGACATCAGACAGACCAAAGTCCGTCAGCATCAGGGAGCTGGCAGAGTAAAGTCTGTTTAATATCCGGTTCAACCGATTCAGACATTTGTGTTCTCACGTACAGCTCCTTCTGGTAATGTCTAGATCATTTCAGTGTGGCTTTGGAAACATGGCTCTCAGCTCTGAGTTAGCCTGGAGGTAGGGTGGCTGACTCTGTAGGCCCTAATCTAAGAGCGTTTATGGCAATTAAATCACAGCAAAATTGTTTATTTTGAGTGCATACAGCTGTAGTAAACCAGCCGACGTGTGGCTTGCTAGACACAGTGAAACAGACAAGACAGCGTTTAGTTTCCCAGGATATCTGGGACTTCCACAATAAGTACTAAGCAGAAATAGTGGGTATTTCTTCCATGGTTGAAGGCGGAAATAAATGGTTTAGTTGATAACGGTTTCCATACAGATAAACCATAAACGATCCCACGAGTAAACTCCAGGAAGAAACGCAACGCAAAAATTCGCTGTGTGTTTGGTGTGAACCTTTGTGAAACTGGCCTCAGTCTTAGTGATCTTAGCTTAGTCTAAAGTCAGACAGAAAAGACTTAAATCTAGCCAGGCTGACTCTGGACTAAGAGCTGTCATCACTGCGATCAGGGACACATGTTGACCAATGTTCCCATGGTAACAGGCAATCAGAGACACCTCCTGAACAGCGGCACCGAACGAGAAAAACAGGAAAACACGGCTCGTAATTTGTTGTTTTCTAACAATGTAGTGGAGCAAATAATGAGAAGGGAAAGCGTTTTTGAGGCCTCAGTAACCTGTTGGAGATCTACAGCAGCGAGGACAAAGAAACGTCGATCTGAAGTCTGAGTCCAGCCCAGCTCTGCTCTGCCCTGTCCTAAGAGGTTTGGGCAGAGATGCTGGTCCCTGGCAGTGTTACTTGTAATTAAAAATTGGACTGTTATTTCTGCCCACGCTCAGCAATGGAGCAGCGCCAGTGAACCACCATCCTGGCACCCTGCAACTATCAGCATCAGCACTGGTTCCAAAGAACCCACTGGTTTATCACACAAAACGAGTCCGAGCTGTTGTGTGCCACGGGAGTTCACGGTTTGGACCCAATAGCAAGACCACAGGAGACAGAAGTTGATATAAACAGGTTTTATTTAGCCTGAATAAAGAGGACAGGAAGGTGTGGAGCCCGTGGTCCGACACCAGAGAGTAGGCAGAGCGACGGTGTGAGTCCCGTGGCTCGACACCGGAGGGCTGGCAGCTTGACGGCATGTGTAGACCGCTTAACACGAAGGAGGGCAGAGCGGCGGTGTGTAGTCCGTTTAACACAAGGAGGGCAGAAGATGCCACTGGGTTGAAGCGGGTGAAAGACGGTACGACCTGACCACCCCAGACCAGAGTTTATAGAGTGTCAGGGGAATCGTTAGTGGGACCTGAGTCTGGTGTGTCAGGCTGCAGGAGGTGATTAGCTGAAGTAGCTGCAGCTGTATGGCCATGGGAGGTGTCTGGTCTGACAGGGATCCTGACATTGTGAGAGACACCGACGGCATGCTGGGCTGTTTTTGTCTTTTTTTAATGGGTCAACTTCGGGGCTAACAAAGTGGACACACACCTCCAGTCCCAGAGGCGTCTTTCCCGTCGTTGCTCCACGAGGCCACAGCTTCTACACTTCAGAACTATTCTCGTGGCTATTTGGGATGCCTAATCCCCGGGGCGGCTTTTTCCACAGAGAGCGAGACTGCACACATGGGGGAGTCACATGAGCTGTGACCAGCTGATCGACAGGGGCAGAGGGGTGTGAGGAAGTTCAAGAGAGGGCCAGTGATTTGGGATGGGTGGAAACACAAGAACAAGAGAAGCTTGAGAGATGCGGTGTGGGAATATGATACATGTGATGTCAGGACGCTGGATTGGTGACACATTGGTCAGATATAATAAGGATGGAATTACTGGGAATGAAACGGGAAAGCGCTCTGGAGGGCAAAGACTTCAGCTCCGTCCAAATCTTTCATGACTGTAATACAGTAACTGTATTTCATAATAACACGTCAACACTGAGGTGTGTCTCGAAAGTGAGCTTTTGAAGACCGAAGAAAAAACTTTTTGTTTTTAGAAAAACATACTTTTTGATTTCATCCGGTGCAGTTTGAACTAGTTCTATAAGCAAACCAGGATCACTATCAGCCCATGACGGAGAATGTGACACCTCGACTGGAATCCACAAGAAGTGGAAAACAGGAGTTGTGACTTTTTCCAAACAATAACAGCGATACGGTGAACTTCCTGCAGATCGGCGAGGGGAGATGGATGCCAGCGGAGGAGACAGCGTAACAGAATGAGGGAGGCAATCAGGGTCAGATAGATTAGGTGTCTGAGGTGCAGAGATACGATGCGAGGTAGTTACACCTGACTCGGCAGAGGTCCCTCTGACAAATCATCGCCCTCATCTGTCCGCTTCTTATCCGTTACCTGCTCCTCTCCTGCCTTCGTTCCCTCCTCTCCTCATGCATGCATTCGTTTGTCAGGTTTCAAGCCTGAACCGCTGATTTACAGTGCTTTGAGGTCACCGTTGACAAAGGCGGTGGGGCATTTATCAGACTGACACTAACATTACGACGTGCACTACAGCCTGTGCGGTTTAATGTCACATATCACGCTGTTGTATCAATATGCAGGTCATGCCATTCTGCTGGAATCTCACATGTGTAGTTTACAGTGGAAATGACGGGACTTGTCACTTTTCTGTCTTACTACATTTTCTACATTTTCATTCTTATGAACTAAAAAAAGAAAGAAAACTAAATGTAAAAATCAGCAATATGTCTTTGTAGCAGCAAAGGTTTGGTTCATTTTACAGCACTGGGTTTATACATTCTACGGTGAACTATAATTATAAAATATAATAGTAATATGAATGATTTAACAATTGAAGCAAGCTCCCTTCTCTCGTCTCGTGTCCTACATAACCACCCTTAGAGACAAAACTGGTTTTGGATATTCATGATAATAATATTGTTATATCTACTGTATTTTGTTTTGTTTCTTATGTTATGCTCGGTTTTTTCTGTCATTTCGTCGATATTCCTGTTTTCGTCGTTTTGTTACTACCCTTTATTCTAATACAGAAAAATAATAACTATGTTTCTGAATAAAAGACAGAACCTTGAACCTTACATCAGACGGTACTGTAGGCGTGTATTCCTGCTTTCCTGCATTTTGGTTTAAAAAAAACTTTGTTTGTCCCCCTAAAAGACGGACACATAGTCCGACTGCAGCTGCAGAACATTGCCAGTAAAACAGGACGACGCTGAGGTAGAGCCGATGAAGACATGTGCCTGTCACCAACTGATGAAAGCTAAAACTCATACAGAGTAACACATGTTTAACAGCTTGTTAAACATCTATAAAGTACAAATAAAGCATCGTGTTATCATGTTAGTGTTGCTATATTAAGAGTGGATTCTAAACTAATTAAATATTAATACTATACATTCGATTAATGGCATCAAATTTCTTTTTGTTTCACTCCATCACCAGCTTACGCTTGTGTTGTTGCTGAGAGAGTTTTCTGTTATAATCCGACAGGTTGCACCAGCTTACCTGGCTGTGGCTCAGGCATGTCTTTGTCTGTTTACAGTGATTCCTCTCAAAGCGTCTTCCTCCCTTCTTGTCTGTGGATCTGCCTGCATTTCCTCCTTCATCCCTTTTTATCACCTCAACACCCCCCCGCGCATCGCACCCTCACGCCCACCCACACACCCACCCACACCCCTCAAACACGCACCATCAGTGACTTCATCCTCCCCCACGACAAGTGGAACAAGGAGGGCAGGGAGTGACAGAAAGGCTGTCACTTGAAACCTTGGCAGGAGCAGAAGGAATACAGCATTAGGAGTAGAAGTCCTTTCGGAGCAATAAAGAAAAGTCCGGCCCTCGAGGAAACCTGCCGGCTGATTAACTCGTTAGGCCCCATGGAGCCGGAACCAACGGACTGAGGCTAATCAGCACTGACTGACAATTTGATGGAGTGATGCAGCAGCGGCTGACAGTGCTCAGATATGTTTTGAGTTTAACTCTGACATGTTAAATATCTCTTTAGTTGAGGTATCTTTCTCTTTTTGCGGAAGGGAGGGAGAGCAGAGGAGGGTCTTTTATTTATCCTCATCTTTCAGGACTCAAAGATCAGACAGATGCATCAAAACAGTCGTGTTAGCATCAGGGCCTTATCTTCTGGTTTGTCCGTTTTGAGAAACTGTAGATGTTTTATTGATAGTTAATATAGATTGAACATAATCTCTCTGAAGAGCAAACAATTTCTTCACGTCTCCTTCCCTTATCCTGCATCGGACCCAATGTTAGACACATCACAACTTTCATATTGTCCCGATCTGAAGAGGATGAAAGAGAATACAATCGAGAGCAAAGCGGCAGCGGCAGCCTTGCTGACGATCCCGTTTGTTCTCAGTAGCCGTAGAGCTGTCAACAGCATGTCTTTTTACGGGACCGAAAGCCCTCTGCAGGGATGTGAGGCTCATGGTCAAAGGCAGTAGGAGGAGGTCACTGGCCTGAATTCCTGCAGAGGTTTAGACTCCGGAACCCACTGACATGACATGTCGACACACACATGTTTGTGCTAAGAATTAGCCAAATGTTGCCCATGTGGTATGGACAAAATAAACAGTATATTTAATATTGTACACATATGACTGTGGCCTTCATCTGCCTTCCTTTGATTCCATGAACGGGTATTATCAACATCAGTGATAAATTATGCGTTTAAGCAGCTTCTCACTTTCCTTTCATCCGCCTGTCAGCGGTCCCTTTTTTGTTTCCTTGCTTCCCAAATTGCCCAGGCTGCCGTCACCTTGGCTGTAAACAATAAACATTCTCTGAGACTTTAATTTGGTCAGAAAGAGAGGCAGAGATTGACGAGCGGCTATTTGAGGCAAGTGCAACTCGAGATTCAGATGTTCAAGGACAACCAAATACCCTCGAGTAAGATTATGGAGCGCTGTTTGAACAGGACATAAAAGGTCCTCCAGTCTATCAGACGTACTGTATATTCTAGCTTTACATTACACCACTTTTAAGCTGAATTATCTTTGATAAGTCTATTATACGCATTCACAGCTCACCCGTTGTGATTTACGTATACTCTGACTTTGAATAGGTTGAAATCATTGTGGATTTGAGGTGGATATAGGAGACTAACTACAGGTGTCCTGCATGATCCAGTGGTCCGCTGTAAAGGATGACATCAGAGCTGTTTAACGCTTGCATTAGTTAAGCCTCTCTGAAGCGGGTCCTCTCCATCTTAAAGGCGCCTTTCTCATCACTGAAACACCAGCGTAGAGATGAAAGCAGTCAGAGCTCTGTGTCAACATCGGTTCGTGTTTAGACCAAACTAAATCCAGCATTGAAACAGATTAGTTTGAATAGATTGTGGCTGTTAAAAGAAAGAGAATATAACATGAAACACAAATCTAAATGATGCATCACATTTGTGCAAAAACTAAGCAAGCTTCCTTTACAGTCGGTCTGATTTAGGCCAACTCCATGCAAAAGTAAAGTTTATTTATGCAGCGCACGTCTAGATTAAATAATTCTCTTTGTTGTTGTTTTGCGTCTACCTGTAGATTTGGTCTCTTTGAAATCTATTTGTGTCTTGTTGTAGTCGTTTTGTGTCTCTTTGTATTTATTTTATGTCTCTTTGTAGTCGTTTTGTGTCTCTTTGTATTTGTTTTGTGTCTCTTTGTAGTTATCTTATGTCTCTTTGTAGTCATTTTGTGTCTCTTTGTAGTCGTTTTGTGTCTCTTTGTATTTGTTTTGTGTCTCTTTGTAGTTATCTTATGTCTCTTTGTAGTCATTTTGTGTCTCTTTGTAGTTATTTTATGTCTCTTTGTAGTCATTTTGTGTCTCTTTGTATTTATTTTATGTCTCTTTGTAGTCGTTTTGTGTCTCTTTGTAGTTATCTTATGTCTCTTTGTAGTCATTTTGTGTCTCTTTGTAGTCGTTTTGTGTCTCTTTGTATTTGTTTTGTGTCTCTTTGTAGTTATCTTATGTCTCTTTGTAGTCATTTTGTGTCTCTTTGTAGTTATTTTGTCTCTTTGTAGTCATTTTGTGTCTCTTTGTAGTCGTTTTGTGTCTCTTTGTAGTTATCTTATGTCTCTTTGTAGTCATTTTGTGTCTCTTTGTAGTTATTTTATGTCTCTTTGTAGTCATTTTGTGTCTCTTTGTAGTCGTTTTGTGTCTCTTTGTATTTGTTTTGTGTCTCTTTGTAGTTATCTTATGTCTCTTTGTAGTCGTTTTGTGTCTCTTTGTAGTTATTTTATGTCTCTTTGTAGTTATTTATGTCTCTTTGTAGTCATTTTGTGTCTCTTTGTAGTCGTTTTGTGTCTCTTTGTATTTGTTTTGTGTCTCTTTGTAGTCGTTTTGTGTCTCTTTGTATTTGTTTTGTGTCTCTTTGTAGTTATCTTATGTCTCTTTGTAGTCGTTTTGTGTCTCTTTGTAGTTATTTTATGTCTCTTTGTAGTCATTTTGTGTCTCT
The DNA here is from genome assembly GCA_028022725.1 of Lycodopsis pacificus. NCBI lineage: Eukaryota > Metazoa > Chordata > Actinopteri > Perciformes > Zoarcidae > Lycodopsis > Lycodopsis pacificus. Next base: position 6,148,473 of record CM051702.1, read on the forward strand.
TTGTAGTCGTTTTGTGTCTCTTTGTAGTTATCTTATGTCTCTTTGTGGTTGTTTTGAGTCTTTTTGTAATTATTTTGGTCTCTTTGTAGTCTCTTTGTGTCTCTTTGTAGCCGTATCGTGTCTCTTTGGGGTCATCTTTGGTCTCTTCATAGTTGGCACGTGTCTCTTTGAGTGACATCTTGTAGGTGACGGCCAGGGGGCTGTGAGTCTGAGATCAATTGAGCCGATGAGGCAAAGAAACCACGAATTCCCTGCACCTCTGTTTTATCAGCATTAAGCTTGGAAAATGATCAGCCATCCAATGTCATTAACACTGCAGGCAGGCATGTAAAATAGACAATGTTGTCATGTCATGGGGATTACAAGTGACGAGATGTATAATTAAATATTATCTGCATAGCATTGACTGGAGCTACTATTAAACAAAGGTATTTCCACTGTACCCTTATCTCATAACATAATGTTTGATGTAATACAAAGAATTATAAGTGGTTTCTATCTACCCATCGATATGATCGGATTACTGATGGTGTGTTCAAAATGTTGATGTAAAAAGGTTTCATTGAGACGTTTCAGATGTGGCAGTCTCTGTGTAAGTGTTATGTGTGACCTGAGTAGTTAATAAGTTTGTCCCTGTGGGGTCATTGTGGTACAGAAGAAAAGATAAAGTGGGATCTATACGACAATTCTGGCTCACTGCTAATACACCTTGCAAGGATGAGCCATTTGAGCAAAACTATTTCTTATTAATCCCTGAAATGAAGGAAGACCTCTGACTATACACGCTGAAGATTTTATTTATTATTATATTTTATACTTTATTTTGAAACATTTTGTTGACTTTCTTTCTCATTTTTCCCAATGCTCCATTTCTTAACAGCAGACAGACGGTACATGACAGTGTCTTCCCTCAAAGTCCTGTTGCCGTTTATTATAAATATACATGCTTTCATATTTGACTAAGAATAGTAAGGTGACACCGTTGTTTGAGTCGGTGACAGAGAGTAATGTGCTGTCCCAGTAAAGCGGAATAGATACTGGGCCCGCACGGCTTCAAAGGCAGCGCCGGGGGGGGGGGGGGGGGGGGTTGCATGCCTCAGTCACCATATGCACGGTGCACAGCCTCCCCCCCACCTCCATACTGAACAGGAGCCCGGCGAGAGACAGACTGCTTCATGTGATAACAACGATGTGCCAAAAGCACGTCAGAAACAATTAGAGTCACAAACGATATCCATTCAAGTCACTTTATGTGGAAAATCAGAGAAAAACTTACTGCTTTATGTTGCTCATCAGCCGTTGTCTTCTTGTACTTTTGAATATTGTTTATTATTATTGACGGGGTCTCAAGAGGAGATGGTTTTTGAACTTGACTGAGGAAATCGGTTTTTATATTGTAAGGTAGATATAGCATTGGTAGCAAGGAACCGGGGTGTTTTTTTTGCCCATGTTTTTGACCTCATTGAGGACATTCCTGTCCTTGTCACAAATGTTTGATATTTTTTTCCGCGAGCCCGTTTGTTATTCTTGTCAGGACAGAAGTTACAGTGGAGAAGGTGCGACACCCTCCAACAAAGTCATTTTGAACATTAAGTCTTGACTTCTTGATACTCTCAACTTTAAAGGATTCAAAATGGATTCAAAACTTCTTCTCAGCACTTTGATCCATAAAATGTTGAAGTTTAAAATGATGGATGCCTTTCACTTGTGAAGTTTTCTTGCATGTCAGCAGAACTCCTAAGCCAGGAATAAGCTTTGAGAAATAAATCGCATCAATCACATCTGGCAGAAACCTGCTGCTGCTTCTCTTTTCTCTCTGGTTTGATTCTTCCAATTGTTGTGGCTCTTCTGGCCAAAACCCCAGATAAGTTTCGTCACAGATACGCTGCCCCTTGGTTGACACTCGGACTGTTAAACAGGGGGTTGGCAACTGCAAACATTTGTTAAACTAGTAACCGGAGCCGGGATCCAGTTTATGGCCCAGAGACATGCAACAATCCATGACCTCTGGTCTGGAGGTGCAACATATTGGAGCCTGTTCTCACTGAACCCGTTGAGCTCAGGGAACGCTGCAAACAAACAAGCGCTGAGTTACTGCCATGTAACGAGGAGGAGACGTGTCTGTGCAACACTTATCGGGGTGAGAGGAGTTTCTGAGCTGATTCATACCTTGCAAAAAAAAAGTGATTTTCTACAGAAGAACCTGGATATTGCTACCGATGGACAGTAAACCTTCACGCCAAGTATTGTTTTTTGAAAATTCACACAAAATACCAGTTTTAGTGTTTTGTGTAGATTTTATTTTTGAAATTGCAAGTTTCTGAGAAGTAAAAATGCAGCTATAAAAGCCTAATGTTGTTGATGTAACATTGAACTTTTTATGTAACTTGAACTTGTTATCTTGAAGTCACTGAAAATTGAAAAATACAAAAAACGTTGCAGTGAAATATGTTTATTTATGTAAGTTTAGAATGATTAAACTGCCTTTGTGTGTTTACTATATTGCAATCAGTTGATATGACCGTTTCAAATATAAAAACTTGATAATATACACACACACTGCCTTTATTAGTGCACAGTGGACTGGAGTAGATGCTCAAATTAGCACCCCGACCCCGAGTCAAGAATCGAATCAAATAGATTTGTGAGATGCCGAAAGATTCACGACTTCATGCCACATACCCATTGTGTTATTTTGTACATTCACATTGTAAAAACAGATTGACTAGTTTAATTAAACCCAGGAGGTTTATCTCTTTTAATCATTTACGGTAAATAAATTACATTTCAGCAGTCTTTTTTTGTTGTTGTTTTTGCCAAAGATTTTATGTTACTCCTTGTGTTCCCCGAGACATAAAGTAAAGGTCGTAACAAGGTAATTCTTTTAACAGCAGTCCGTCTCAGCTAAAGGCACAATATGAATATAAGATGCTGATCTTGGTCTTGAGATAAGTGCAACTGCAGTTTCCTGCTCTGTTTGACTCTGTATTTTCTCCTGTAAAGGGACATTTAAGTAAATAAAATGCAGTCTGGAGTAGAACATGGAATGCTGACTGTGAAGAATTTACAAACACGAGCAACCCTCTTCATCACAGGACATAAATATGCATTATTCCGCTGATAAAATGGCACTTTTAGAGGCTTAATGAGAGCGGTGGGGGTGAGAGGAAGGCTAAGGGTCTTTTCTGGTCTGTTAGCAGCCTCTGCTGGCCCTGGATGTGTCACAGAATCAAGGGGTGATGGATATTATCAACACTCACCTTGTTTGAAATGTCAAGGAGAGTGAAATGGTATCTTGGACATATTGTGTTTCGGCTGAAACATATTAAACCACATATTCTACAGTAGATGGGACACTTAGCTCTCCAAAAACAACAAAAAATATATTCGGCCAAATAGATTTGAACACAAGTGTTTGGGAATTCAACAACTCAACATGTAAATTATTCATCCTGTCACAACCTTCGTTGTTTCAGACAAAATATAGGGTAACACTATAAGCTGACAGACAACCCAAAATAGTAATCAGAACCTCTTTGATTTGCAAAGAAGACAATGCACAATAAGTTGCTGTTGACAAGTAACAAGACAGCAGCACACATACAGATCTGGTTCAATGAAGAAGTACAGAAAACACCAAAATGTTAAAAATATATAATATAAAAAAAATAATAATTCAAAGCCTAATACTGTTCCTGTGCAGTAGTACTGGCAATAACAGATGACAAGATGAACATGTTCAGAAATGGACAGAAGTGAAAAATAAAGTAATTTGACATGTATTGAGTGGGAGGCTATGCATAAACAAACATGCATGCAAAGTAGGTCAGCACATACCTTAAATAGCTCAGGATACGCAAAATAGCTGTGTGTATGGAGGGTTGGAGTGGTGAAGCAGACTTTTAGCTTGAGACACACGTTTGATAAAACCTGGTTGAAACTCGAAAAATATATATAATGCAAATCTTAAAATTCAAGGAACATGGGGGGGGGGTGAAATGAATGATTCATGTTGAATTGTAATGTGTTGCTCTTCTTAGTTAGACTTAGTTAGGCTACAAACGCGCCCAAATCAGCATTTGAAAACTCTGCTAAAAAATGTAAAGAATAAACGTCATGTATGTTAAAGACTTTTATTATGAAATGCTCTCCGGAAGTGCTCAGTTGTAGTAGCTTAGTACACTTTACTTTGTCTTCCGGTGTATATTTCTGTCAAAATGGCCCGTCCACTTCCATTTAAAATTGTAGTTGTTTCTACTGTTTTGTTTTTCGTATGCACGAACTATGTATATTGTAATAACGGCAGAAGGGTAAGTGTGAAATTGTATTAATTCAACCCTCGCATTTGACTGCCGTTAAGCGGAAGCTGCACCTGTTAGCTATGGGATTAGCATTAGCTTTGGACCAGGTGAATGCTAACGGCAACGTTATATCTTCTATTTGTATTACCAGGTTGGCGATGTCATGGACACTGAATTCAGTGGTTTCTCCGTACCACTTGAGCACTCATTTGAAGTTGGTGAGGATGTGTTCTTTTTTATTATTATGGTTCATAGTGCGTTATTGCTAATGTTGTTAACGTTAACTAAGCAGCCTTGTGCTAACACCACATGATCAGAACGGGGACATCACACTTCAAAAGTCTTGTCAGTTGAATCATTTTTATCAATTGATAAATTAATTCTATGTCGTTAACCGTCAACGTATGTAACTCTGCATGTAACATGACAGTCAACTGCAACAATTTACATTCTGAGCATCTAACGTTATATCTGATGGACCTTTATCACAGCAGACATGTTGACTTGTCGCAGCAGGAAAAGGCTCAGGTGAAAGTGATATCATTAACTATGTCACAGCTGCATTGAAGGTCCAAGTAAGCCATTGCATTGAGCCAGCATGCACAATACCAGGACCTCCATTAAGTGGACTGCAGCCCTCATTAGTGATAAACCAGCACGTTCCCCAAAGTATCTGCTGTGAAAAAGGTCCATTCGGGTATTCATCTGCTTTGCTCTTACTGTCTGTCTGTCCGCATTGTTTCAGATGACATAGCAAAGTTTCGAGTGCGTGGAGCGCTGGTGTTTAAAGCTGGAAGGGAGCCCAGCGTCTCACTGACTCAGAGTCAGCTATCGGAGGAAGACAGAACCAAACTAAAGGTGAGATGTGATACGGTTTGAAGAATGTGGACGGAGGAATACTGTAGTTAGTTGTGTCCAAAATAAAGATGACCACAATTACACTGAGATTGTTGGATTCCTCATTTTTCAACAACACATGTAAGGGGCTTTTTGGGGCCATTACGCTCATGGACAACCTCCGACCATTTGCTTGGATGATTGATAAACAGATTTGAGAGCCAGAGTTCGTACAAAAGGACTTGAGTGTGATCAGGATGGCATAACATCTGTTTGTTTTGTGCTTCAGGAAGTGGCTGCAGTGGACGGTCTGTACAGAATCCGAGTGCCTCGTGTCTTCCTGCAGGCAGACAGACAGACCGAGCGGCAGCTGGAAGGTTACCTCACAGCATTTGTCAGAGCCGTACGTATTTCACTTCTCTTCACCAGGAAATAAAGTTAAAATGCTCAACAAGTATTATGGAACTGAGAGATATTTAGTACATGAAGAGCTTCATCAGTAAAAATCTATCTGCTCTATGTAAGACATGTGCAATAATGGGACTACTTTATCAAATAATGGTGTTTTAAGGTCTCTCTAGTTAAATAATGTCTCATTTCATCTTTGGTATTTTTAGTACATTTGTTTTGACTTAAAATCTTTCAATGTTTTTCTTGTTGGCTCACAAGTTTATAATTGTCTCAGAGCGCTAACGCATTTACACGTTGGGTCTTTTATAGTTTATTATATTTTATTATTGGTCATTAGAAATCAAAGGTACTCTTGTTTGTAAAGTACTTTTGCTGACTGCATCCCTACATTGTTCAGGTATTAAAGATTTAGCTCCAGATGTACATTTATCCTAGAGGGGACATTTTAAGTAGTTATTTTGTTGATGAACAAGAGTATGGCTCATCTGATAACAAATATCTTTTGACTGAACTGACTAGCTTTTATGTTTTGGTGAGCCAAAGACAACTTTCCACTCTGATGGACACTAAAGTTGTATTCTATAGAACATTTTTTTGCTGGGTTAACATGATGCCAGAAACACGTATTTAATTTAGTAATAATCAATGTTTCAGTATTCTATTCTAAGCCGTGTGTAGCTGGAGAACCAGAAGGACATGCAAGAATAATAGATTCATTATGTCTTGTGTCTAACCAGCCTAAGTTGATTGAGATTGAGGGCTTTTCTAAAATGTAATATCGATCTGTTGGATGAAGCAGCATCACATCCCCGTGATATGAATGTGAGCGATACTAACTCTGTCTACCATGAACCTCTGTCCTGCTCCTCAGTGCGCCATGGTGGAGTCCCATCTGAGCGACGTCATCTCCCTCCACACCGACGTCTCTGGTTACGTCATCGGTGTTTCCATCGTGACGTTTCCCGGGGCCTGCCGGGGCACTGAGGTGGAGGATGAAGTCGACCTCGAGGTGTTCAACACCACGCTCAGCTTCATGGCTCCCTTCAATGCACTGGGGTCAGTCCTAAATGATGAATTTGCTCATTTTTACTTTTCTGTTTTTCTTCATTTTCGATCTCCACTGCTTGATGAAGCGTCATAGCAGCATCTCTAACTATCCGTGCATTAGTGAAATCCTCTCGGGTAGCTGTCTCGGATGTCTTTGCTTCCGTTTTATTTGCCTTGGCGTAGCAGCTTTACACCATCTCCCTGCGGGGAGAACAAGTCTCTCCGCACTCTTCTGCCTTTCACACACACTTTCTGTTTTCGGGTTTGTTTGAATTCTAATTGCCAACTTTCTTCCAGACCTGGGACGCCTCTGTACGTCGAACGAATGGAACAAGAAACTGAGAAGAAAGGGAAGAATCCACAAGAGCAGAAATCTTTCTTTGCTAAATATGTAAGTACTCTTACTGAAAGCTGCTGATAAGCCCAATAAGCTGTGCCTGAAGATATACTCGCTGCCTTCGGTTATTGGGCTCTGATGATTGTAATGGCCCATATAGTTTATGGATACATGAAGATGCTTATTCAGCTCCTTGTTTTTCCCCATCAGTCTTAACTTTTTCTATGCATGTGTTTAAAATGCAGTATACAGGGCGCATCAATACTTTAGTGCGAGGTTTTGTTTTTCTTCTATTTCATTTGTCAATATTTGTGGCAGAAACGTAGCGGCGTCGCCCTGAAATGGTTTCGTATTTAGATTTGTTTCTCTTCAGCTTCTGTTTTTTTCAGGGGACATCCTGCACTGTGTTTGTACATCAGGGGTCTCCAAACGCCGTCCTCTGAGAGCTAGATTGACAAAATGAAAGTGGTTGAGATCTACTCGCAGCACCAAGGGTCGCATCACCGATAGCAAACGTAGTGTCTGTCGTAATTTTATGGTCCTCTTTGTGCCTTTTACTGGACAGTCTGTTCTATAGGTGTGCTCTTGTTAGTCTAACATGACCTACTGTTGCAGCGTCACTGGTTCAACCAAACTTGTGAGCAGCGTAACTTGTTTAACTGATAGCTGATTGGAGAATAATCATTTTGTGTTCTAAAATGTACATGTTCTCAGAACCTTTAGCGAACCCCTCTGAAGCGGGTAGCGTTACTTGTTGGGAGGCCCCTGGTGTATATGTTAAATGATTTTGTGAGAATACAGGCTATACGTTGCTTTGTCTTCTTTGCTTTCACACCATAAACAAACCGTACCAGATCCCCCTTTTTAGGTCTTGGGGCCCAAAAGGGGTCTGCACCAGAGCTTGACAGCTGTCACACTCCCGCTGTACTGCTGCTGTCACAGTCAGCAGAGATCATTCTGCCCTCAAAGTTCAAGTTCAAACTTTAGTAACATGTACATTTGTCATCTTTGTGACATTTGGAGCTGTCGGCTGGAGTGAGCTCCACGTCTTTGAAACGCCGGGCCTGTGTGCTATCGCCGGCCTCCCCCGAGCTCCTCCTATGATCGCTGTGCTTGCCTTGTGTATCTTGCTGTGTTCAGTGACCTGTGCTGACTCTGTGCTGTGTTCAGTGACAGTGTGTTGACTCTGTGCTGTGCTGTGTTCCAGTGGTATTTGATTCTGGGAGGTGCAATCTTCCTCATGGTCACCAACTCAGCACAGCCCCCAGCAGGGGGAGGCAGAGAGCAGACCTGATTCCCACTGAAGTACTGTTTCCTTACTTGTGGCTTGTTCTGTCCCCTCCTCCTCTGTCAACTGATCTATTTAACTTCTACACGACTAATTGAAACCAACCACTTTTGTTTCCCACACTTTCCTTCTTTTCCTGGTTTTTCCAGAGTCGGTGCCAAATACATTCCAGACTTATAACTGACTGAAAAAGCTTTAATTTCTTCTTAGTTCAAAAGACATTGTACAAGGAAGCCTCCATGCTATTTAGTGTGTTTAGTGATTGACTGATTTGTAGCCTTGTGTACTTGTATCATGTTTGTCTTGTTGATTGTAATGTGTGTGGAGATGGATGCCTCGCCCTCTATTGCAAACCAAGTCTACCTACGGGTACAAATAGAAGTAACCTGATGCTAAACCATCAACAAATCCTAAATCTTAATTGTCAGTGTGAACATGTTGAGCATGTGTTTGGTGTTGACACTGAGATTTCTTCACTTTCTCACCCACTTTTAACTTTTCTTCTGTTCAGAATAGAAGTAGAACCTAATCTGGGGAGACCAATCTGGGATGATCTCTGTGATCACAGTTCAGAATTGTTGTCTTTAAAACAACTATTGTTGTGTTTACTTCTCTTTTCTTTTGTTCTTGTCCTCTCCAGTGGATGTACATCGTGCCTCTCGTTCTCTTCCTCATGATGTCTGGTGCTCAGGACCAATCAGGTGGAGGAGCCGGAGGCGGAGCAGCCAATGGAGGTGGCCGATGATCGACAAGCCAACAGCTTCTGCTTTTTGTTGTTATTGGTGAACATTTCCTGAACGGTAGTTCTCTTGAGTAGATTTTGATTTCTGTACATAATGCTATTTAAGTAGGATAAATGTCCGTCACTTATAACTGTACAGCACAGAGGAGATGTTGTGCCCTGCAGATGACATTTGTAATACTAATGTGAAAATAAAGTATTTATTACTTGACCGACCTTTTCTCTACGTCACTCAGACACTCGGTCCTGTTTTACTCTGAGGCTCAGATTTAGTTGTAATAACAGTGATTAGTGAGGGAAAACCATGTTGTAAAGTAATCAGTTTCTGGTTCTGGTTTCAGATGACGATACTCTATTAATAAACTAAATACAGTTACATGAACGTGTAGTCATTGTGGCTATGTTTGTCCTTCAGTGTTTAGTATTTTGTTTTGAATGTGAATACACAATGATTTAAGTCTGCTTTCATTCTGACATTTAACTGGTAAAAACATACAAAGACAGAAATATACACACTTAATAAACATTCATGTTGAGATGGTTTGATCTAGTTCTGGTTCTAACTGGCCTGTTCCTCACTGATGGAGAAAGCAGAACCACTTCTGTGTGAGTTTGACTCATTTGAACTGCAAAGCCTCCACTCGGCTGTTTAATCCGTTCTAAATCCAGCCAGCGGTTTTCCAAGCTGGGATAAAAGCAGCAGCTGCTGCTGCTGTCTCTGACCAAGTGTCAGCTATTGTGGCAGTGTGTATTTAGTGAACACTGTTTATAATAACACGATGTACACAATTAATTACCAAATACTCCTCCAGATGCTTCTTCTCGTCATTTATACAGACCGTTAGCTTCCTGTTCTAAAGTGTCGTTGTCTCTCCCGTCCGTGCTTTATCCAGCAGAATCAGACCTGAATATCTACACATTAAGTGTTGAAATGTGTTTATTTGATTATTTTACAATGACTCGTCAGATTGAAATTACAAAACACTTAATAATTGTAAAATCACAGAGGACCACTAGTACACAGTCTGCTGCTTTGCTTTTTTTAAGGAGCCACTCAGGACCTCACCATCTGCTTTCTCATCGCTGTGTTTTAGGCGTTTTCTTCTGCACAGAAAAAAAAGCAACAAAAGAATAAACTAGGATTGAGCCTCGTACCTTTAAGACGGGAGCTGACTTTGATGATTTGAATGAAAGGACAAATGCAAACCAGAATGTGAAGTCCTACAAAAGCAAGCTACTTGTAAACAACATCTAACAGACAGTCCCAACTGAAGTGTGTCCGTCTGGGGTCCTGGCTACACTTCTGGGAACCAATGTGAACATTGTGTCTTCACTCCATCCTCCTGCCTCCTGTCTGTGTTTCATTTAGAATCGTGAGTCAGGAAACTGCTTTAGAAACCTAAATCCTTGTGTCACCATCGCCTGTCCTCTTCCTCGTGGCAGCCGGCTGTTTTTAGTCCCCGTGTCCAACTGTGAGGAGCATCCTTTTATTTCAGGAGGCTCAGCATTGAGCTTCAACACTTCGATGCCCTCTGGCCTCGTCCAATCACCAGCCAGGCGAGAGTTAGAATGAAGTGAGTGACAAAAGTAATCTGTTAGTAAAGGGGGGGGGGGGTATTCATGTGATATCATGAGAGTAACATCTTTTGAAGGGGTTTCCTAGCAAACGGCGCTGCTTCTTCTTCCTTCTTTAAAAAAAAAAAACCTCAACAATCTGAGCTATTCTACTTTCAGCAGAAACACTGATGCATCATGGGAGGCCTATCGGCAGCGACTGTGATGTATGTCCATCTACCAGGAGGCCGGGGGACACGGAGACACGAGATTGTGGTGATCTTTGGAGAATGGAGTCATGTGAGTTAGCGGTCCACTGAGGCCACACCTACAGTAAACACATGCTGCTTTCAACAAGTGGAGAGCAGACCGGGCTCAAGTTACAGCCGCCTAAAAATAACAAGAGTATAAGTCAAATGGACGCGATGACAGATGATAGTGATAAAATGGTATCCGATGGGAATTAAAAAGCTGTTTACAGTAGCTGCATGTTGCAAGAGATTACTAAGAGACTCAGTTATGTTTTTGAACTTCTCTCTCTCTCTCTCTGGCTCTGTTTTCATTCTTCATCTAACCATTTCTGTCACTTTGAACAATCGAGTGCAACATCAGGAATACGCTCCGTGAAATATAGTCTCTACATTCCCATATTAGTCATCTATGACGTCACCTCGCCCCTCACTGTGACGTCACCTCGCCCCTCACTGTGACGTCACCTCGCCCCTCACTGTGACGTCACCTCGCCCCTCACTGTGACGTCACCTCGCCCCTCACTGTGACGTCACCTCGCCCCTCACTGTGACGTCACCTCGCCCCTCTCAACTGTGGCCGCTTGAAACAACTAGAAACTGTAGTCGTTGAATATCTCCAGCTTAACGTTGGACACATACCAAGCAAAGCTGCAAAGTGCTGCTCGACGCACTAAATTACATTTCACTGCAGACAGCAGGCGTGTTCTTTCGGGAAGAAATGATTCGTAACATGGGTCAACATGTCACAAAAGTCATAGGACTGTGTTCTCCTCTGGCTGCAATATTCTGCCAAAAATTAAACTATCTTCCACTTTTGATTTGACCTCTCTTGCAGAATCAACCGAGCTGTCCATAGACACTGCATGGCAGCTCGCCGCAGGCTGCACTACTGCTCTTGTGTGTTTCCGGCGGAAGTCAAATATCCAGTGTGCTTTAAGCTCGGTTTTGGTACCCACCAACTCTTGAGGAAGTTATCTGTCTCTGTAGGCAGTCGGTCTGCAGAGATGGGTGGTGATGCTCAGTGGATTCAGCACTGCAACCCGTGGACTTTACCGGGACACGTCTTAAAGGTACAGTGTGTAGCATTTGGGGCGATCTACTGGCAGAATGGAATTTAAAAGGACTAAGTATTGGGTAAGTACTACTTGTCTCTCCTTTCTGTCACTGCATCCTTGGCTTTACTGAAGAGAGTTATACTTTGAGCTTCACAAATGCCTTCAGAGAAAATTCAAATGATGATGATTGAATACTATTTAATGTGTAAACCTGCAGTTAATGGACACGTTGTCCACATGGAGAGAGGATCATTTACAAATGATGTACGACAGAGAAATGTTGCAGAAGTAAACTTGCTGGCAGGCGGTGGAGGGGGCTGAGGGTGAGGACTAGAGGGGAGGTTACATGAAGCAGGATGCCGCTTACATGGCAGCCAGGACTCGTAAATCTCAGCCTCACACTTATTGTGCCCAATCATGCTAAACATGTCAGCACAGCACCACCATGTTAACATGTGATGAAGTGACATGAGAGGATGTTTAATAGCCCGGCTGGGAGGTTATGTACACTGGGGTATCGCAGAGTGATCGTTGACTGTATAATGTTATGCATCGCGCCCCTAAACACACCCGAGGGTCAGGGTAATGTGCAACCCCTCTCACTGACAGCAGGAAGCAGCAGGTGTTGAAATTAGTTTTCATGCCTCACACGGAGCATGTCTGGTGTTATAGGAGCCGGTGCTGAGCGGGCACTTACACTTCATTTAAATTCTTCTTCTTCTGATAGCAGCGAGCCGCTGTCTCGTGAGGAGGAGGTATTTCCTATTAACTCGCAGCAATTAGGACGCACCAGTAAAGGAAACCATCCAAACATCTGATTCATAATTGCTTTTCATTTAGTTTTACTTTCTATGGCTGTTAATAACGAGGGGACAAGACATTTATTTAAGCACTTAAATTGAATGGGGTAAAACACAAATAACTAATAGATATCACCCAGTGGATCACTTACAGCAAGACAATGCTTTTTAGTATTGCAAGTTTCCTGAAATGTCATGTTTAAATATGCAAATGAGGCATTATCTAATGTTAAGTTTGGGTGTATTTTGGAGAAATCTACAGACAAAAATAGACAAAGTAGTAAAATAAACATCTAAGTGTTCTTTCCACTAGTCTGAAAGAAGACGTGAGGAAAAATAGACTCAAATTTCTGAATTGATCGGTACATAGTTGGTACTGTAGTCTGGCTTAATGTTTAAATATCTGTACTTTATTTGAGTATTTCCATTTCAACCACCTATACAACATTAAATGCTGCTTACAGTACATATTAAAGTTGTCACAAAGTCCACCCCAGTTGTGTGTATTCCTGTCACATCCACCATTACCAGCCACCCCCCCAAACACACCTGTCCTGTTTACCAGTCCACCTCATGCCCCTCTGGCCTGCAATCACCTCATTCTCCTCACCTGAGCTCCGCCCCACCTGCAGCTCATTCCCTCGTCGGCCCTGCAGGTCTTAACCGGCTCTTCTCACACCATCTCTGCCAGTTTGTTAACGTTTGAGTGTTTCTATCTTGCAGTGTGCTGTTGCTTATCGAGTGCTGCCTGAACTGGAATCTGGACCCGTGAGTCCATATATATAACTTCAATAATTGAACTGTCTCTGTCTGTCTCAACAGCCTGCAGTTGAGCCATACGCCCTCTGCTTCATGAGTACACCCCTGTGACAATCCAATAGGCCTGATATAAGTCAAATTGTGTGTGTGTGTGTGTGTGTGTGTGTGTGTGTGTGTGTGTGTGTGTGTGTGTGTGTGTGTGTGTGTGTGTGTGTGTGTGTGTGTGTGTGTGTGTGTGTGTGTGTGTGTGTGTGTGTGTGTGTGTGTGTGTGTGTGTGTGTGTGTGTGTGTGTGTGTGGCTGCACTGCTCTTACCCTTGCATTAGATTAGAGTAAATAAAGCAAATTGAAGAAGAAAAAGATTTGTCTTGTGCTCAATTGAAAGTGGTTACTTGAATACTTGCGCAACATCTGCGCACACAGACTAGTTGCAAGCCGTTTATTTTCAAGCCCTGACCACACCAACACTTTGCCCCAACTTCTCTGTGAGTGCACTTACAGCAGCTGCTGATTGATGGCATCTGAGATTGACGACAGCTCTCCGGTGAGTAGCTGGCTGCTGTCTTAAATACTGACCGTCCCTTGCACACACACAAACCTATAGCTTGTGTCAGTTGCAGTTTTAAAACCGTTCGTTATTAAATCAAGAGGTCATCATGTTGCCAAGGTGACTAAACAAAGCATAAGTACGGATACGGCAAACGTGTGAATTCAGGCACCAACAGCTCTAAATATTCCAGACACGTGGACTCCACCTTTAACCCCCACAGAGCTGCAAGATCATCTCGCCACAACTCAAATTAATTTGTCACTCCACATGAATGTGCCTGTCAGATGTGGAGTGTGTCCCTCACGCACATGCTCGGTCCATGTGTATGCAAATGGCCACGCATTCTCAGAATATACTGGGTATTTGCTCGTCTCCAACTATCTGATCCCCCCCAGAAAAGGATCTGCAGTGTCATGTGACAGGACCATCCCTTTGGGGAACTGCCCCCCCCTCCCTCCTCATTTGGTAGTCAATAAGAGAGACCCTCCAGAGATGCAGCCCCTCACTATCACAAGACCTCCCCATTTGAACAGCCCTGTGAGCATCAAGGGAATCATGCCTGTGCCTAAGAAAGCAGGTAAGACTCTCTTGTCTCTTTGTAGTTATCTTATGTCTCTTTGTAGTCATTTTGTGTCTCTTTGTAGTTATTTTATGTCTCTTTGTAGTCATTTTGTGTCTCTTTGTATTTATTTTATGTCTCTTTGTAGTCGTTTTGTGTCTCTTTGTAGTTATCTTATGTCTCTTTGTAGTCATTTTGTGTCTCTTTGTAGTCGTTTTGTGTCTCTTTGTATTTGTTTTGTGTCTCTTTGTAGTTATCTTATGTCTCTTTGTAGTCATTTTGTGTCTCTTTGTAGTTATTTTGTCTCTTTGTAGTCATTTTGTGTCTCTTTGTAGTCATTTTGTGTCTCTTTGTAGTCGTTTTGTGTCTCTTTGTATTTGTTTTGTGTCTCTTTGTAGTTATCTTATGTCTCTTTGTAGTCGTTTTGTGTCTCTTTGTAGTTATTTTATGTCTCTTTGTAGTCATTTTGTGTCTCTTTGTAGTCGTTTTGTGTCTCTTTGTATTTGTTTTGTGTCTCTTTGTAGTTATCTTATGTCTCTTTGTAGTCGTTTTGTGTCTCTTTGTAGTTATTTTATGTCTCTTTGTAGTTATTTATGTCTCTTTGTAGTCATTTTGTGTCTCTTTGTAGTCGTTTTGTGTCTCTTTGTATTTGTTTTGTGTCTCTTTGTAGTCGTTTTGTGTCTCTTTGTATTTGTTTTGTGTCTCTTTGTAGTTATCTTATGTCTCTTTGTAGTCGTTTTGTGTCTCTTTGTAGTTATTTTATGTCTCTTTGTAGTCATTTTGTGTCTCTTTGTAGTCGTTTTGTGTCTCTTTGTAGTTATCTTATGTCTCTTTGTGGTTGTTTTGAGTCTTTTTGTAATTATTTTGGTCTCTTTGTAGTCTCTTTGTGTCTCTTTGTAGCCGTATCGTGTCTCTTTGGGGTCATCTTTGGTCTCTTCATAGTTGGCACGTGTCTCTTTGAGTGACATCTTGTAGGTGACGGCCAGGGGGCTGTGAGTCTGAGATCAATTGAGCCGATGAGGCAAAGAAACCACGAATTCCCTGCACCTCTGTTTTATCAGCATTAAGCTTGGAAAATGATCAGCCATCCAATGTCATTAACACTGCAGGCAGGCATGTAAAATAGACAATGTTGTCATGTCATGGGGATTACAAGTGACGAGATGTATAATTAAATATTATCTGCATAGCATTGACTGGAGCTACTATTAAACAAAGGTATTTCCACTGTACCCTTATCTCATGACATAATGTTTGATGTAATACAAAGAATTATAAGTGGTTTCTATCTACCCATCGATATGATCGGATTACTGATGGTGTGTTCAAAATGTTGATGTAAAAAGGTTTCATTGAGACGTTTCAGATGTGGCAGTCTCTGTGTAAGTGTTATGTGTGACCTGAGTAGTTAATAAGTTTGTCCCTGTGGGGTCATTGTGGTACAGAAGAAAAGATAAAGTGGGATCTATACGACAATGCTGGCTCACTACTAATACACCTTGCAAGGATGAGCCATTTGAGCAAAACTATTTCTTATTAATCCCTGAAATGAAGGAAGACCTCTGACTATACACGCTGAAGATTTTATTTATTATTATATTTTATACTTTATTTTGAAACATTTTGTTGACTTTCTTTCTCATTTTTCCCAATGCTCCATTTCTTAACAGCAGACAGACGGTACATGACAGTGTCTTCCCTCAAAGTCCTGTTGCCGTTTATTATAAATATACATGCTTTCATATTTGACTAAGAATAGTAAGGTGACACCGTTGTTTGAGTCGGTGACAGAGAGTAATGTGCTGTCCCAGTAAAGCGGAATAGATACTGGGCCCGCACGGCTTCAAAGGCAGCGCCGGGGGGGGGGGGTTGCATGCCTCAGTCACCATATGCTCGGTGCACAGCCTCCCCCCCACCTCCATACTGAACAGGAGCCCGGCGAGAGACAGACTGCTTCATGTGATAACAACGATGTGCCAAAAGCACGTCAGAAACAATTAGAGTCACAAACGATATCCATTCAAGTCACTTTATGTGGAAAATCAGAGAAAAACTTACTGCTTTATGTTGCTCATCAGCCGTTGTCTTCTTGTACTTTTGAATATTGTTTATTATTATTGACGGGGTCTCAAGAGGAGATGGTTTTTGAACTTGACTGAGGAAATCGGTTTTTATATTGTAAGGTAGATATAGCATTGGTAGCAAGGAACCGGGGTGTTTTTTTTGCCCATGTTTTTGACCTCATTGAGGACATTCCTGTCCTTGTCACAAATGTTTGATATTTTTTTCCGCGAGCCCGTTTGTTATTCTTGTCAGGACAGAAGTTACAGTGGAGAAGGTGCGACACCCTCCAACAAAGTCATTTTGAACATTAAGTCTTGACTTCTTGATACTCTCAACTTTAAAGGATTCAAAATGGATTCAAAACTTCTTCTCAGCACTTTGATCCATAAAATGTTGAAGTTTAAAATGATGGATGCCTTTCACTTGTGAAGTTTTCTTGCATGTCAGCAGAACTCCTAAGCCAGGAATAAGCTTTGAGAAATAAATCGCATCAATCACATCTGGCAGAAACCTGCTGCTGCTTCTCTTTTCTCTCTGGTTTGATTCTTCCAATTGTTGTGGCTCTTCTGGCCAAAACCCCAGATAAGTTTCGTCACAGATACGCTGCCCCTTGGTTGACACTCGGACTGTTAAACAGGGGGTTGGCAACTGCAAACATTTGTTAAACTAGTAACCGGAGCCGGGATCCAGTTTATGGCCCAGAGACATGCAACAATCCATGACCTCTGGTCTGGAGGTGCAACATATTGGAGCCTGTTCTCACTGAACCCGTTGAGCTCAGGGAACGCTGCAAACAAACAAGCGCTGAGTTACTGCCATGTAACGAGGAGGAGACGTGTCTGTGCAACACTTATCGGGGTGAGAGGAGTTTCTGAGCTGATTCATACCTTGCAAAAAAAAAGTGATTTTCTACAGAAGAACCTGGATATTGCTACCGATGGACAGTAAACCTTCACGCCAAGTATTGTTTTTTGAAAATTCACACAAAATACCAGTTTTAGTGTTTTGTGTAGATTTTATTTTTGAAATTGCAAGTTTCTGAGAAGTAAAAATGCAGCTATAAAAGCCTAATGTTGTTGATGTAACATTGAACTTTTTATGTAACTTGAACTTGTTATCTTGAAGTCACTGAAAATTGAAAAATACAAAAAACGTTGCAGTGAAATATGTTTATTTATGTAAGTTTAGAATGATTAAACTGCCTTTGTGTGTTTACTATATTGCAATCAGTTGATATGACCGTTTCAAATATAAAAACTTGATAATATACACACACACTGCCTTTATTAGTGCACAGTGGACTGGAGTAGATGCTCAAATTAGCACCCCGACCCCGAGTCAAGAATCGAATCAAATAGATTTGTGAGATGCCGAAAGATTCACGACTTCATGCCACATACCCATTGTGTTATTTTGTACATTCACATTGTAAAAACAGATTGACTAGTTTAATTAAACCCAGGAGGTTTATCTCTTTTAATCATTTACGGTAAATAAATTACATTTCAGCAGTCTTTTTTTGTTGTTGTTTTTGCCAAAGATTTTATGTTACTCCTTGTGTTCCCCGAGACATAAAGTAAAGGTCGTAACAAGGTAATTCTTTTAACAGCAGTCCGTCTCAGCTAAAGGCACAATATGAATATAAGATGCTGATCTTGGTCTTGAGATAAGTGCAACTGCAGTTTCCTGCTCTGTTTGACTCTGTATTTTCTCCTGTAAAGGGACATTTAAGTAAATAAAATGCAGTCTGGAGTAGAACATGGAATGCTGACTGTGAAGAATTTACAAACACGAGCAACCCTCTTCATCACAGGACATAAATATGCATTATTCCGCTGATAAAATGGCACTTTTAGAGGCTTAATGAGAGCGGTGGGGGTGAGAGGAAGGCTAAGGGTCTTTTCTGGTCTGTTAGCAGCCTCTGCTGGCCCTGGATGTGTCACAGAATCAAGGGGTGATGGATATTATCAGCACTCACCTTGTTTGAAATGTCAAGGAGAGTGAAATGGTATCTTGGACATATTGTGTTTCGGCTGAAACATATTAAACCACATATTTTACAGTAGATGGGACACTTAGCTCTCCAAAAACAACAAAAAATATATTCGGCCAAATAGATTTGAACACAAGTGTTTGGGAATTCAACAACTCAACATGTAAATTATTCATCCTGTCACAACCTTCGTTGTTTCAGACAAAATATAGGGTAACACTATAAGCTGACAGACAACCCAAAATAGTAATCAGAACCTCTTTGATTTGCAAAGAAGACAATGCACAATAAGTTGCTGTTGACAAGTAACAAGACAGCAGCACACATACAGATCTGGTTCAATGAAGAAGTACAGAAAACACCAAAATGTTAAAAATATATAATATAAAAAAAATAATAATTCAAAGCCTAATACTGTTCCTGTGCAGTAGTACTGGCAATAACAGATGACAAGATGAACATGTTCAGAAATGGACAGAAGTGAAAAATAAAGTAATTTGACATGTATTGAGTGGGAGGCTATGCATAAACAAACATGCATGCAAAGTAGGTCAGCACATACCTTAAATAGCTCAGGATACGCAAAATAGCTGTGTGTATGGAGGGTTGGAGTGGTGAAGCAGACTTTTAGCTTGAGACACACGTTTGATAAAACCTGGTTGAAACTCGAAAAATATATATAATGCAAATCTTAAAATTCAAGGAACATGGGGGGGGGGTGAAATGAATGATTCATGTTGAATTGTAATGTGTTGCTCTTCTTAGTTAGACTTAGTTAGGCTACAAACGCGCCCAAATCAGCATTTGAAAACTCTGCTAAAAAATGTAAAGAATAAACGTCATGTATGTTAAAGACTTTTATTATGAAATGCTCTCCGGAAGTGCTCAGTTGTAGTAGCTTAGTACACTTTACTTTGTCTTCCGGTGTATATTTCTGTCAAAATGGCCCGTCCACTTCCATTTAAAATTGTAGTTGTTTCTACTGTTTTGTTTTTCGTATGCACGAACTATGTATATTGTAATAACGGCAGAAGGGTAAGTGTGAAATTGTATTAATTCAACCCTCGCATTTGACTGCCGTTAAGCGGAAGCTGCACCTGTTAGCTATGGGATTAGCATTAGCTTTGGACCAGGTGAATGCTAACGGCAACGTTATATCTTCTATTTGTATTACCAGGTTGGCGATGTCATGGACACTGAATTCAGTGGTTTCTCCGTACCACTTGAGCACTCATTTGAAGTTGGTGAGGATGTGTTCTTTTTTATTATTATGGTTCATAGTGCGTTATTGCTAATGTTGTTAACGTTAACTAAGCAGCCTTGTGCTAACACCACATGATCAGAACGGGGACATCACACTTCAAAAGTCTTGTCAGTTGAATCATTTTTATCAATTGATAAATTAATTCTATGTCGTTAACCGTCAACGTATGTAACTCTGCATGTAACATGACAGTCAACTGCAACAATTTACATTCTGAGCATCTAACGTTATATCTGATGGACCTTTATCACAGCAGACATGTTGACTTGTCGCAGCAGGAAAAGGCTCAGGTGAAAGTGATATCATTAACTATGTCACAGCTGCATTGAAGGTCCAAGTAAGCCATTGCATTGAGCCAGCATGCACAATACCAGGACCTCCATTAAGTGGACTGCAGCCCTCATTAGTGATAAACCAGCACGTTCCCCAAAGTATCTGCTGTGAAAAAGGTCCATTCGGGTATTCATCTGCTTTGCTCTTACTGTCTGTCTGTCCGCATTGTTTCAGATGACATAGCAAAGTTTCGAGTGCGTGGAGCGCTGGTGTTTAAAGCTGGAAGGGAGCCCAGCGTCTCACTGACTCAGAGTCAGCTATCGGAGGAAGACAGAACCAAACTAAAGGTGAGATGTGATACGGTTTGAAGAATGTGGACGGAGGAATACTGTAGTTAGTTGTGTCCAAAATAAAGATGACCACAATTACACTGAGATTGTTGGATTCCTCATTTTTCAACAACACATGTAAGGGGCTTTTTGGGGCCATTACGCTCATGGACAACCTCCGACCATTTGCTTGGATGATTGATAAACAGATTTGAGAGCCAGAGTTCGTACAAAAGGACTTGAGTGTGATCAGGATGGCATAACATCTGTTTGTTTTGTGCTTCAGGAAGTGGCTGCAGTGGACGGTCTGTACAGAATCCGAGTGCCTCGTGTCGTCCTGCAGGCAGACAGACAGACCGAGCGGCAGCTGGAAGGTTACCTCACAGCATTTGTCAGAGCCGTACGTATTTCACTTCTCTTCACCAGGAAATAAAGTTAAAATGCTCAACAAGTATTATGGAACTGAGAGATATTTAGTACATGAAGAGCTTCATCAGTAAAAATCTATCTGCTCTATGTAAGACATGTGCAATAATGGGACTACTTTATCAAATAATGGTGTTTTAAGGTCTCTCTAGTTAAATAATGTCTCATTTCATCTTTGGTATTTTTAGTACATTTGTTTTGACTTAAAATCTTTCAATGTTTTTCTTGTTGGCTCACAAGTTTATAATTGTCTCAGAGCCTTATTATAAAAGCTAACGCATTGACACGTTGGGTCTTTTATAGTTTATTATATTTTATTATTGGTCATTAGAAATCAAAGGTACTCTTGTTTGTAAAGTACTTTTGCTGACTGCATCCCTACATTGTTCAGGTATTAAAGATTTAGCTCCAGATGTACATTTATCCTAGAGGGGACATTTTAAGTAGTTATTTTGTTGATGAACAAGAGTATGGCTCATCTGATAACAAATATCTTTTGACTGAACTGACTAGCTTTTATGTTTTGGTGAGCCAAAGACAACTTTCCACTCTGATGGACACTAAAGTTGTATTCTATAGAACATTTTTTTGCTGGGTTAACATGATGCCAGAAACGCGTATTTAATTTAGTAATAATCAATGTTTCAGTATTCTATTCTAAGCCGTGTGTAGCTGGAGAACCAGAAGGACATGCAAGAATAATAGATTCATTATGTCTTGTGTCTAACCAGCCTAAGTTGATTGAGATTGAGGGCTTTTCTAAAATGTAATATCGATCTGTTGGATGAAGCAGCATCACATCCCCGTGATATGAATGTGAGCGATACTAACTCTGTCTACCATGAACCTCTGTCCTGCTCCTCAGTGCGCCATGGTGGAGTCCCATCTGAGCGACGTCATCTCCCTCCACACCGACGTCTCTGGTTACGTCATCGGTGTTTCCATCGTGACGTTTCCCGGGGCCTGCCGGGGCACTGAGGTGGAGGATGAAGTCGACCTCGAGGTGTTCAACACCACGCTCAGCGTCATGGCTCCCGTCAATGCACCGGGGTCAGTCCTAAATGATGAATTTGCTCATTTTTACTTTTCTGTTTTTCTTCATTTTCGATCTCCACTGCTTGATGAAGCGTGTCTGCTCATAGCAGCATCTCTAACTATCCGTGCATTAGTGAAATCCTCTCGGGTAGCTGTCTCGGATGTCTTTGCTTCCGTTTTATTTGCCTTGGCGTAGCAGCTTTACACCATCTCCCTGCGGGGAGAACAAGTCTCTCCGCACTCTTCTGCCTTTCACACACACTTTCTGTTTTCGGGTTTGTTTGAATTCTAATTGCCAACTTTCTTCCAGACCTGGGACGGCTCTGTACGTCGAACGAATGGAACAAGAAACTGAGAAGAAAGGGAAGAATCCACAAGAGCAGAAATCTTTCTTTGCTAAATATGTAAGTACTCTTACTGAAAGCTGCTGATAAGCCCAATAAGCTGTGCCTGAAGATATACTCGCTGCCTTCGGTTATTGGGCTCTGATGATTGTAATGGCCCATATAGTTTATGGATACATGAAGATGCTTATTCAGCTCCTTGTTTTTCCCCATCAGTCTTAACTTTTTCTATGCATGTGTTTAAAATGCAGTATACAGGGCGCGTCAATACTTCAGTGCGAGGTTTTGTTTTTCTTCTATTTCATTTGTCAATATTTGTGGCAGAAACGTAGCGGCGTCGCCCTGAAATGGTTTCGTATTTAGATTTGTTTCTCTTCAGCTTCTGTTTTTTTCAGGGGACATCCTGCACTGTGTTTGTACATCAGGGGTCTCCAAACGCCGTCCTCTGAGAGCTAGATTGACAAAATGAAAGTGGTTGAGATCTACTCGCAGCACCAAGGGTCGCATCACCGATAGCAAACGTAGTGTCTGTCGTACTTTTATGGTCCTCTTTGTGCCTTTTACTGGACAGTCTGTTCTATAGGTGTGCTCTTGTTAGTCTAACATGACCTACTGTTGCAGCGTCACTGGTTCAACCAAACTTGTGAGCAGCGTAACTTGTTTAACTGATAGCTGATTGGAGAATAATCATTTTGTGTTCTAAAATGTACATGTTCTCAGAACCTTTAGCGAACCCCTCTGAAGCGGGTAGCGTTACTTGTTGGGAGGCCCCTGGTGTATATGTTAAATGATTTTGTGAGAGTACAGGCTATACGTTGCTTTGTCTTCTTTGCTTTCACACCATAAACAAACCGTACCAGATCCCCCTTTTTAGGTCTTGGGGCCCAAAAGGGGTCTGCACCAGAGCTTGACAGCTGTCACACTCCCGCTGTACTGCTGCTGTCACAGTCAGCAGAGATCATTCTGCCCTCAAAGTTCAAGTTCAAACTTTAGTAACATGTACATTTGTCATCTTTGTGACATTTGGAGCTGTCGGCTGGAGTGAGCTCCACGTCTTTGAAACGCCGGGCCTGTGTGCTATCGCCGGCCTCCCCCGAGCTCCTCCTATGATCGCTGTGCTTGCCTTGTGTATCTTGCTGTGTTCAGTGACCTGTGCTGACTCTGTGCTGTGTTCAGTGACAGTGTGTTGACTCTGTGCTGTGCTGTGTTCCAGTGGTATTTGATTCTGGGAGGTGCAATCTTCCTCATGGTCACCAACTCAGCACAGCCCCCAGCAGGGGGAGGCAGAGAGCAGACCTGATTCCCACTGAAGTACTGTTTCCTTACTTGTGGCTTGTTCTGTCCCCTCCTCCTCTGTCAACTGATCTATTTAACTTCTACACGACTAATTGAAACCAACCACTTTTGTTTCCCACACTTTCCTTCTTTTCCTGGTTTTTCCAGAGTCGGTGCCAAATACATTCCAGACTTATAACTGACTGAAAAAGCTTTAATTTCTTCTTAGTTCAAAAGACATTGTACAAGGAAGCCTCCATGCTATTTAGTGTGTTTAGTGATTGACTGATTTGTAGCCTTGTGTACTTGTATCATGTTTGTCTTGTTGATTGTAATGTGTGTGTGGAGATGGATGCCTCGCCCTCTATTGCAAACCAAGTCTACCTACGGGTACAAATAGAAGTAACCTGATGCTAAACCATCAACAAATCCTAAATCTTAATTGTCAGTGTGAGCATGTGTTTGGTGTTGACACTGAGATTTCTTCACTTTCTCACCCACTTTTAACTTTTCTTCTGTTCAGAATAGAAGTAGAACCTAATCTGGGGAGACCAATCTGGGATGATCTCTGTGATCACAGTTCAGAATTGTTGTCTTTAAAACAACTATTGTTGTGTTTACTTCTCTTTTCTTTTGTTCTTGTCCTCTCCAGTGGATGTACATCGTGCCTCTCGTTCTCTTCCTCATGATGTCTGGTGCTCAGGACCAATCAGGTGGAGGAGCCGGAGGCGGAGCAGCCAATGGAGGTGGCCGATGATCGACAAGCCAACAGCTTCTGCTTTTTGTTGTTATTGGTGAACATTTCCTGAACGGTAGTTCTCTTGAGTAGATTTTGATTTCTGTACATAATGCTATTTAAGTAGGATAAATGTCCGTCACTTATAACTGTACAGCACAGAGGAGATGTTGTGCCCTGCAGATGACATTTGTAATACTAATGTGAAAATAAAGTATTTATTACTTGACCGACCTTTTCTCTACGTCACTCAGACACTCGGTCCTGTTTTACTCTGAGGCTCAGATTTAGTTGTAATAACAGTGATTAGTGAGGGAAAACCATGTTGTAAAGTAATCAGTTTCTGGTTCTGGTTTCAGATGACGATACTCTATTAATAAACTAAATACAGTTACATGAACGTGTAGTCATTGTGGCTATGTTTGTCCTTCAGTGTTTAGTATTTTGTTTTGAATGTGAATACACAATGATTTAAGTCTGCTTTCATTCTGACATTTAACTGGTAAAAACATACAAAGACAGAAATATACACACTTAATAAACATTCATGTTGAGATGGTTTGATCTAGTTCTGGTTCTAACTGGCCTGTTCCTCACTGATGGAGAAAGCAGAACCACTTCTGTGTGAGTTTGACTCATTTGAACTGCAAAGCCTCCACTCGGCTGTTTAATCCGTTCTAAATCCAGCCAGCGGTTTTCCAAGCTGGGATAAAAGCAGCAGCTGCTGCTGCTGTCTCTGACCAAGTGTCAGCTATTGTGGCAGTGTGTATTTAGTGAACACTGTTTATAATAACACGATGTACACAATTAATTACCTAATACTCCTCCAGATGCTTCTTCTCGTCATTTATACAGACCGTTAGCTTCCTGTTCTAAAGTGTCGTTGTCTCTCCCGTCCGTGCTTTATCCAGCAGAATCAGACCTGAATATCTACACATTAAGTGTTGAAATGTGTTTATTTGATTATTTTACAATGACTCGTCAAAAGATTGAAATTACAAAACACTTAATAATTGTAAAATCACAGAGGACCACTAGTACACAGTCTGCTGCTTTGCTTTTTTTAAGGAGCCACTCAGGACCTCACCATCTGCTTTCTCATCGCTGTGTTTTAGGCGTTTTCTTCTGCACAGAAAAAAAAGCAACAAAAGAATAAATTAGGATTGAGCCTCGTACCTTTAAGACGGGAGCTGACTTCGATGATTTGAATGAAAGGACAAATGCAAACCAGAATGTGAAGTCCTACAAAAGCAAGCTACTTGTAAACAACATCTAACAGACAGTCCCAACTGAAGTGTGTCCGTCTGGGGTCCTGGCTACACTTCTGGGAACCAATGTGAACATTGTGTCTTCACTCCATCCTCCTGCCTCCTGTCTGTGTTTCATTTAGAATCGTCAGGAAACTGCTTTAGAAACCTAAATCCTTGTGTCACCATCGCCTGTCCTCTTCCTCGTGGCAGCCGGCTGTTTTTAGTCCCCGTGTCCAACTGTGAGGAGCATCCTTTTATTTCAGGAGGCTCAGCATTGAGCTTCAACACTTCGATGCCCTCTGGCCTCGTCCAATCACCAGCCAGGCGAGAGTTAGAATGAAGTGAGTGACAAAAGTAATCTGTTAGTAAAGGGGGGGGGGGTATTCATGTGATATCATGAGAGTAACATCTTTTGAAGGGGTTTCCTAGCAAACGGCGCTGCTTCTTCTTCCTTCTTTAAAAAAAAAAAACCAACAATCTGAGCTATTCTACTTTCAGCAGAAACACTGATGCATCATGGGAGGCCTATCGGCAGCGACTGTGATGTATGTCCATCTACCAGGAGGCCGGGGGACACGGAGACACGAGATTGTGGTGATCTTTGGAGAATGGAGTCATGTGAGTTAGCGGTCCACTGAGGCCACACCTACAGTAAACACATGCTGCTTTCAACAAGTGGAGAGCAGACCGGGCTCAAGTTACAGCCGCCTAAAAATAACAAGAGTATAAGTCAAATGGACGCGATGACAGATGATAGTGATAAAATGGTATCCGATGGGAATTAAAAAGCTGTTTACAGTAGCTGCATGTTGCAAGAGATTACTAAGAGACTCAGTTATGTTTTTGAACTTCTCTCTCTCTCTCTCTGGCTCTGTTTTCATTCTTCATCTAACCATTTCTGTCACTTTGAACAATCGAGTGCAACATCAGGAATACGCTCCGTAAAATATAGTCTCTATATTCCCATATTAGTCATCTATGACGTCACCTCGCCCCTCACTGTGACGTCACCTCGCCCCTCACTGTGACGTCACCTCGCCCCTCACTGTGACGTCACCTCGCCCCTCTCAACTGTGGCCGCTTGAAACAACTAGAAACTGTAGTCGTTGAATATCTCCAGCTTAACGTTGGACACATACCAAGCAAAGCTGCAAAGTGCTGCTCGACGCACTAAATTACATTTCACTGCAGACAGCAGGCGTGTTCTTTCGGGAAGAAATGATTCGTAACATGGGTCAACATGTCACAAAAGTCATAGGACTGTGTTCTCCTCTGGCTGCAATATTCTGCCAAAAATTAAACTATCTTCCACTTTTGATTTGACCTCTCTTGCAGAATCAACCGAGCTGTCCATAGACACTGCATGGCAGCTCGCCGCAGGCTGCACTACTGCTCTTGTGTGTTTCCGGCGGAAGTCAAATATCCAGTGTGCTTTAAGCTCGGTTTTGGTACCCACCAACTCTTGAGGAAGTTATCTGTCTCTGTAGGCAGTCGGTCTGCAGAGATGGGTGGTGATGCTCAGTGGATTCAGCACTGCAACCCGTGGACTTTACCGGGACACGTCTTAAAGGTACAGTGTGTAGCATTTGGGGCGATCTACTGGCAGAATGGAATTTAAAAGGACTAAGTATTGGGTAAGTACTACTTGTCTCTCCTTTCTGTCACTGCATCCTTGGCTTTACTGAAGAGAGTTATACTTTGAGCTTCACAAATGCCTTCAGAGAAAATTCAAATGATGATGATTGAATACTATTTAATGTGTAAACCTGCAGTTAATGGACACGTTGTCCACATGGAGAGAGGATCATTTACAAATGATGTACGACAGAGAAATGTTGCAGAAGTAAACTTGCTGGCAGGCGGTGGAGGGGGCTGAGGGTGAGGACTAGAGGGGAGGTTACATGAAGCAGGATGCCGCTTACATGGCAGCCAGGACTCGTAAATCTCAGCCTCACACTTATTGTGCCCAATCATGCTAAACATGTCAGCACAGCACCACCATGTTAACATGTGATGAAGTGACATGAGAGGATGTTTAATAGCCCGGCTGGGAGGTTATGTACACTGGGGTATCGCAGAGTGATCGTTGACTGTATAATGTTATGCATCGCGCCCCTAAACACACCCGAGGGTCAGGGTAATGTGCAACCCCTCTCACTGACAGCAGGAAGCAGCAGGTGTTGAAATTAGTTTTCATGCCTCACACGGAGCATGTCTGGTGTTATAGGAGCCGGTGCTGAGCGGGCACTTACACTTCATTTAAATTCTTCTTCTTCTGATAGCAGCGAGCCGCTGTCTCGTGAGGAGGAGGTATTTCCTATTAACTCGCAGCAATTAGGACGCACCAGTAAAGGAAACCATCCAAACATCTGATTCATAATTGCTTTTCATTTCGTTTTACTTTCTATGGTTGTTAATAACGAGGGGACAAGACATTTATTTAAGCACTTAAATTGAATGGGGTAAAACACAAATAACTAATAGATATCACCCAGTGGATCACTTACAGCAAGACAATGCTTTTTAGTATTGCAAGTTTCCTGAAATGTCATGTTTAAATATGCAAATGAGGCATTATCTAATGTTAAGTTTGGGTGTATTTTGGAGAAATCTACAGACAAAAATAGACAAAGTAGTAAAATAAACATCTAAGTGTTCTTTCCACTAGTCTGAAAGAAGACGTGAGGAAAAATAGACTCAAATTTCTGAATTGATCGGTACATAGTTGGTACTGTAGTCTGGCTTAATGTTTAAATATCTGTACTTTATTTGAGTATTTCCATTTCAACCACCTATACAACATTAAATGCTGCTTACAGTACATATTAAAGTTGTCACAAAGTCCACCCCAGTTGTGTGTATTCCTGTCACATCCACCATTACCAGCCACCCCCCCAAACACACCTGTCCTGTTTACCAGTCCACCTCATGCCCCTCTGGCCTGCAATCACCTCATTCTCCTCACCTGAGCTCCGCCCCACCTGCAGCTCATTCCCTCGTCGGCCCTGCAGGTCTTAACCGGCTCTTCTCACACCATCTCTGCCAGTTTGTTAACGTTTGAGTGTTTCTATCTTGCAGTGTGCTGTTGCTTATCGAGTGCTGCCTGAACTGGAATCTGGACCCGTGAGTCCATATATATAACTTCAATAATTGAACTGTCTCTGTCTGTCTCAACAGCCTGCAGTTGAGCCATACGCCCTCTGCTTCATGAGTACACCCCTGTGACAATCCAATAGGCCTGATATAAGTCAAATAGTGTGTGTGTGTGTGTGTGTGTGTGTGTGTGTGTGTGTGTGTGTGTGTGGCTGCACTGCTCTTACCCTTGCATTAGATTAGAGTAAATAAAGCAAATTGAAGAAGAAAAAGATTTGTCTTGTGCTCAATTGAAAGTGGTTACTTGAATACTTGCGCAACATCTGCGCACACAGACTAGTTGCAAGCCGTTTATTTTCAAGCCCTGACCACACCAACACTTTGCCCCAACTTCTCTGTGAGTGCACTTACAGCAGCTGCTGATTGATGGCATCTGAGATTGACGACAGCTCTCCGGTGAGTAGCTGGCTGCTGTCTTAAATACTGACCGTCCCTTGCACACACACAAACCTATAGCTTGTGTCAGTTGCAGTTTTAAAACCGTTCGTTATTAAATCAAGAGGTCATCATGTTGCCAAGGTGACTAAACAAAGCATAAGTACGGATACGGCAAACGTGTGAATTCAGGCACCAACAGCTCTAAATATTCCAGACACGTGGACTCCACCTTTAACCCCCACAGAGCTGCAAGATCATCTCGCCACAACTCAAATTAATTTGTCACTCCACATGAATGTGCCTGTCAGATGTGGAGTGTGTCCCTCACGCACATGCTCGGTCCATGTGTATGCAAATGGCCACGCATTCTCAGAATATACTGGGTATTTGCTCGTCTCCAACTATCTGATCCCCCCCAGAAAAGGATCTGCAGTGTCATGTGACAGGACCATCCCTTTGGGGAACTGCCCCCCCCTCCCTCCTCATTTGGTAGTCAATAAGAGAGACCCTCCAGAGATGCAGCCCCTCACTATCACAAGACCTCCCCATTTGAACAGCCCTGTGAGCATCAAGGGAATCATGCCTGTGCCTAAGAAAGCAGGTAAGACACCCTGGACATCTCAGACTCTACGGGGACCTGTGAGGGCCATTACACCATGAGAGTGAAATAATCACCGCTTTGTATTTTATCATTGAAACCATATTACAATTAGCCTTATCTTCTACATCAAAATAAAGTACGGGTACATTGCAGTTGTATTTCTCAGCAGATAGAGAAGGTAAAGTCTGTTATACTTGGTTAGAAAGATACTACTGAAAGTTGTGGTTCTTTGCTTTTGTGGCCTTTAAACCCAAAGCTCAGTTTCTAATTCACCATTCTGAATTTTTTTTTCTGCCTATTAGCAGCATTAGAAGGTTTACAAAATCTTAATTGTTTTTTTTGGTTCTTTATTTTTCTCTCTTTTTAAGCAACGCTATTTGTAAATGTCCAGATTTCCCATTAAGATCAAATGTGCCATAACTACAGAGACGCACCATATTGTGTTATTTTGGCCATTTTTAGTGTGTCACCATTCAAGCAGATAAAACGTATTTATTGCTTGTCGTGGTGTTTTATTATCAGTTTTCATCATGTGCTTCAAGTGGGGTTAATTTGCTGTTGAGTTACCTCATGTTGACCATCGCTGTAAGTCAGCACCTCACCTCGGACTCTGACATTTTTCTCTGGATCATTAGTCGCGTCAACAAGGTGCAGGAGCGATCCTCTCCCGGGACGGTTATGGTTACTTCTGAGCTTCTGCCGTCTCTTTGCCTCATCTGCAATTTCAGAGCTCGTCTGTCGGTCATTCTCGTTTCTCTCCCGAATCGACACGCCGTCTCAGCTCTGTCACTCCGTCGGGTATATTGTCCCTCTCCTGCTTCTTTCTGGGTATTTCAAATCCAAGCTTGGTGTTTGCTGGTCCGTAATAGCTTCCATAACTCAAACCTCCCGAGGAGGATTTACATTTTTTTTTAGATCAGTCCCTTTTGTTTTTGTACCAGCCCTTTTATTTTTTTTTTAATACTTTTCCAAGAATCCTTCATCCATCTGTCCCTCCTTGTGTTTTATTTCCTTCCCATCTCCACCTCCCATGTGCGCAGGGCTTCCAGCCAGGGAGTCTTGGACAGGAGGGATGAGCTGGGGCCAGTGGTGGCTGGCCAATAGAGGGCCACGGGGCCTGGCCCCACCAACCTTGAGCCACAAAAAAAAAAAAAATTATTATAATATTATTAATTCTTTTTTTTATTAATAAATTATACAAATTGTCAATATTTGTGTTTTTGAGCTATGTAATATACCCAGTAATATTTGTAAATTAGGATATCTGCGCAAAATAAATGCTTTTCCTGCTTGTCCTCTCCGCTAGTGCACCTCTCAGCTGTCCCCATGCACGTATACTGCACGTGCACGTGCTGGGGCCAGATCGATTTGGGCCAAGGAAGACGGGTCTAATAAGCAGCTTAGCCAATCACTGATTAAAGAAATAAATGAGTGACTTACAATTTAGCCAATCAGCGCCCTAAAAAAGACTTCCGGGAGGGCCATTCTCATCTGGCCCACGGCTGCGAGTGCCCGTGTCTCTCGCCAGGGCTCGTGTCTAGTTCTCATCTCGCGTGTTCTCGTGTTCAGACAGCAGACTCGCGGGAAAGGGAAGCAGTACATGCGAAGCTTCTGTACCAGCTGTACACCAGACAGGTTTGGCTAGCTGGATGACGCCATGCTAATAATTTATTTAGCTTTTTTAAACAACGGGGACAGATCCAGCACGGACAGTTACGGGAGTGAGGGATGAGGAGGTAAGGAAACATGAGAACACCAGGACACACATGAGAACTCTGTCAAGCTACATATTAGACAAAGTGAACATATTTTATTCTACATAGCCTCAGTCTCATCTGCTTAACTTGGTCATGGAGGCATCAACATGTAATTGAGATGGTAAATTAACAGTGAAAACTCATCATAGCTTAATTTAACATCAGTATTCATAATTACACTTCATGTTTACTTCTCCTGATCTTTACCTCCTATAACAAGGTCCATAGGGGCATCTCAATAAATGAACATGTTATATTATATTATATTATATAAGTGTTATTTACTGTTTTTTTTTCGTGTTGGAATAAATGTTAAATATTTAACTGCAAAGTAGTAATGCGTGTTTGATACTTTAATTTGTTTCCATGAAATCATACTGGGATGTTTGCTGAAATTGATAGGATGGCCCTACCTAGAACATTTTCCACCAGCCGCCACTGGCTGGGGCCCACGCCAACTATGCTCATCTCTCTCCCTCCACCGTATCTCACTATTTTCTGATCTTGCTGTCTCAGTGGGATGTTTTGAACCTGATCTGCAGAGATAAGGTAGCTCTGTCCCGCTGAGAGGGAAAGTGTCTAAAATCGCCAACCAAACAGCCCTCATCAAGATCCAACCTTGACCTTTTGGCGAGATCACTTCTTTAAACATGTGCTCGTGTCTTGTCGTTTGTGTGAAACCTACTAAAACCCATCCCACTTAAGATCTTTGGAAGTTATAAACTAATCCAGCTCCGGTTACTTTTCCTGTTCAAACTCCCAACAGCTTCATCATCCAATATCCCTGACTTGATTCTGAAGATGTATTGTTTTATGGCCCTTAAATATTTCAATGCCTCACACCTCACTCTTGCATCTCCTCCGCCTCTCTATTGCTGTGATGTTAAGTCATCAATCTTTTTGACTATCCGTTTATCTCTGCGGGTCTTTCCTGTTCATCCCGCTGAGCGTGGACAGGCATCTGCTGGGGCTTAACCTCCTCAGAGCAGCACACATTGCTGGCCTGTCTCCAATCACCCACCAAACCTCCTGCCAGCCTGATATCTCAATCCAAGTTAACCCGAGGTCATGGTGACCGCCTCGTTCCCCTCAGATAGAAGCCACAAACATCTTATACATTTGAAGATGGATATATTATACGTCCATCTCCTAATCTATCCTCAGTAATTCCTGTTAATGCCAGGGTGAACCCAGCACTATTCCTGCAAGGCTTTTCTTTCATCCCGTCTCACCTGCTGTGTTCCTTTTAAGGACGAGAGACAAATGAAATGATCTGTCAACAGCTTCTCTCTGCTCCAGCAGCGTCCAGCAAATGCTACTCTTCACTCTCTGTCCTGCCAAATGTGCCTTCCTCTACCCGTGCTCTGTCCTTCTGCTGGTCAGATGGACGGTGCTCCAGCAGGCTTGCTGCTGAAGTCAGTGAGGACATGTGGACGATATCCAAACTCAAATCTGCTCTGTAATTAGACTGCAAGCCTCAGTATGGTCCAATTAATAATCCTGCATGCTCAGTCAATTATCCGGTTTTCTGGTTTTAGTGGCAGGGAGTTGTGTTTTGCATAATGGTCTCTGCATATACTTAGATTTTTAATGACAGTATGGTGATTTAGACTTTAAAGGAGGACCCAAGAAACTCTGCCTTGAAAAAGCCAACCGTTTTAAAGTTGGCCCTCTCACGACACATTAACCACACTTCGAAGGACCGCAGGCCAACACGCTCCAGGGAAAGCAACGCCACCCACTCGATCTCATCCAACCACTGCAGATGTGTTGTACCAGCCTCCAGTCTGTCCTCCCGATTGCTATGCGGCTGGCGTCCCCAGCTGAGGGTCACGGAAGGCTGGATTATGTTTCCTCGGGCTCACGCGTGTCGCGGGATAAATCATCCCACCTGAAAGAGCTGACTCTCCTCTTCAGGCACATGTGCAGCAGCACCGCTGTGAGCGAAATGGAGCGAGCGCATCAACACAGACGTGGCTTCCTTCTAAAGCTTTTAAGTTACTGCGGTGTGTTCAGTGTAATCAGACAGAGATTTATTTAACTAAGTAAATTCATATCTGATGTCTATCTATTTCCCCTTTGTTTGCTATACATATTTCAAGACGTTAATAGACTTATTGATGACTGCAACATATAACTGCTTTGCTTTGACTAGTACTGTACAATAATATGGCATTTCACTGTGAAACTGTGACTATAGCTTCTTTCCAAGTTCCTGAGAGGAAGTTGTATCTGATGGTATTGTATTGCAAAGAACAACCATAAGTGTGGCACTCCAGCATTTCACCAGCAAAAAAAAAGAAGCATTGTTCAAACCCACAAATCATTTTACGTTTTAAAAGCACTGTGTAGAATTTAGGGGATCTATCAGCAGAAATGGAATGTAACATTCATAACTCAGTTTACATCAGTGTATAATAACCTGAAACTAAGAATCGTGTTTTCATTAGTTTATATCTATATATCAGTGGCGGGCCGTGCAGTTTATACCTAGGCCTTCACTGTTGTCCTGCAGCTGAAATACCACCTTATAACCACATGATGGCGCCACAGTTATCAGTTTCTAAGGCTGTAACTATGTACGTAACGTTCGGTACGAGACTTGCAATACGTTTGATTAGTACTAGAGCATCTGGAAAATGCAGAAGCTTATATTCAGGAAAATATGTTTTCGGCGCTCATGGAGGACAGTGGTTCTCAGCTGGTCTGGCTGTGGGACCCACCATCACTCCTTAATGACAAGCCAAAGCTCAACGAGATTGTCTTAGAATTTTACTTTCACAACTTGAGCATTGTACGTACTGCTCTGCAGTGTCTTTCCTCGTCTCAGTCTCCTGTGTCACGGTGTGTGGTAATCTCACTCGGTCAGAATGCCCATATTTGATTGGCTGAGCTGCATCACGTGATGTGATTCGCTACCCGACAGCCTCTGCTGTTAAGTCTCGTTTCACAATAGTCATGTGCTCGTCCACTGACCAATCACAGCACACTCTGCACTCACGGCAGAGCTGCATGGACACTGAGCTGCATGTAATGCTGACGTCATTATAGGCCGGCTCGCAGGCTCTGATAGTCAAAGAATACGCCAAACATGTCGAACTAAAGATGTGATTGGTTGAACACTATGACAATCAACAATATCGTCCCCATTTACTTTAATCTGGCTAAACTGGCTGCAGGTGAGAGTCTGCAGGCCTCTGGCTCTGTTCTTACCTAGAGACACAGAGGTGAGATCTGATTGGATAAAAGCTCTACTTAAAACAAGCTGCACTGGAAGCAGAGCAACTGATGAAGACAGTAGCTGTGCAATGAGAAAATAAGATAATGGGAAAAATATTTTTATAAATTATAATACAATAAATATAAATATTCTTTGTGATTCTGTTTAGGCCAGCAGAGAAGGCCTTGCAGGCCCTGACGGCCCACCACTGCTATATATAGGGATGGAGTCGGCCGCCATGTTTCTACAGTAGCTCAGAATGGACAAACCAAAGCCTCCAACGTTCTTACGTCACCGAAGTTCTCCCACACGCTTGTGAAACTGCGGTAACGTGAGCTGCAGAGTGCAAAACCGTCGTACCGCCAGCCGCTCTCTGACTTCCATTGCCCGTAAATAGTTTTATTTTGGTTTGAATGGCCTCTGAGCAAGGCCAATGGCGTTATCACGGTTTCGCACTCGGCAGCTCATGTTACCGCAGTCTTGGAAACGGAGGAGTGAGCAGTGGAGTGTTCAGTCGGTTGCAATCTGCAACCACACAACTAGATGGCACCAAATCGTACAGTGTCCCTTTAATTGAGTTCTCAAAGATATCAAGTACGTCCAACTGAATTAAAAGAAACAAGATAAAGTTGAATTTTTCCATTTGCTGGTATGAAGCCATAAAAACATGCCATGTTGGGTTTAAATATTTCTCTCAATTTAATCGACACATATTTTCAATAAGTGGAACGAGCTGATACAGAATATAAACTTGTGATATTCTCAAACTCAGTGGAAAAATGCTATTTTTAAAACCTAGTGGTTATAATGTGTCTGATAATAAGTGTAGAAAGCCTGTCCTCAGGCCCACTAATGCATTTGCTACACGGCCATGATCGGTATGAAAATCACACTTTGAAGCGTCCTTATATGGAATCAGGAAAATTGAAGCTGTTCTGTCTAATTTTGGCAATAGGCACAGGACGCAGTAAATAAGCTCATGTGGTGATGTAACGGTATGAACGATGAGTTTATCTGTGTGAAATGTGAGAAAGAGTAACTTTAGCAAGGATGCCTTATTTGCGCTGAGGGGGGTACAGATGATGACCTGACCGGCCACAGTATTGGATCACAGTTTTCTCCGAATGTTAAAAGACACAGTGAACTGGAGGAGGAACAGACAAACACCAAATTGTAATACCAGCCCACCACATGACAAACGGGCCCTCGGCGGTGTGAAGTAACGGCGTCATGCAGAGATGTTCTTAGAATAAGACTTCCTGCTGTCAGTGGCCATGATGAGTGTCCGTCTCAGATGTGGCCTCCAGATTCCTAATGTTGAAACCTAAAACTTCATGAATCAGTGCTGAGCCGACGCAGCGCACACACTGCTCCACTGATCTACAATGTTGAGAGAAGGGGATTTACTGTTACTGTCAATGATTGGCAGCCTGAAGCGTTGATAGAGGGAGAGGCTACCGGGAAAGATGAGAAGCGCTTAAGTTGCTGACAGCCATGGTTGGTGCAACCTTAAAAAGTGTTGTGTATTAAAAAATGTGTGTAAACGAGTTCATATAAGGCCATAAAATATATTCTATAAATATATATACACAGTGGTTGAAGTATTCAGATCCTTTACGTGGCCTTTGATAAAGAAATGATTTTATTGTATTTAACTTGTATAATATTTTATTGATATTGTATTCATCTAGTTTTTATTTCACACTGTTTTACTAATATTACTGTTATAGCTTTTATGTTATTTTATTACATTTTGTCATTATTTGTCTAAATTCTTTGGTCTCAAATTGTCAAAATGTGAAATTGCTGACTTAATTTTTTTTATTTTTGACTTGTGAGTCGTCTCTGAAGCACTTTGAACTGCACGAACCACAAATAAAGTTTGATTGATGAAGTAAAAAATTAAATACCATACTCCAAAAATCCTCCATTACAATTAAAAGTCCTGCATTAATAAATGATATATAGCATATAGTATCCACATATGTGTGTGTGTGTGTATGTATGTATATATATATATATGTATGTATATATATATATGTATGTATATATATATATATTGGATCTCTTTGTCTCTTCACATAATTGCAGCGAAATGACACTTTCTTTTTTTCTTTTGCAGGAAGAAAAAACGGGAGTGCAGCAGAAGGTAAAGAGCATCATTGCTGTTAAAGATAAAGAGAACCATTCGTTTCATGTGAATGTGACTTTCCACTCGTCCATGAAGTATTTCCTTCTAATTCTCTTGTTCTCTGTCTGTCACCTCAGAGAAGCTGCCGCCTCCATATGAGCCGAATATCCCTGAACCCACCACCAGGGCTGACTTCATGAAATGTGCGGTATTTCTTATTGTTTAGGAGCATTTAACCATCTTGTGAAAGAATTGAAAAAAACCCAGTTTTGTTAATTAATGCCAAACATTAATTAATTAATTAATTAATGAGTGTTGACTCTTAAGTGTGTAAAGAGACAAAAGTAATTACAACTATTTAGTAAGTAAATATTTTTAAGGCAACGATTCCTCGTTTTAAGACAGAATAAATGAAGTTGAATCTTTTATTGACACATTTACCAGTAAATGTAATATCACTTTTGTTTCCTGGGTCATTTAAACATGAATTTAATTAGCCCAGTTAAATGCAAATGTATATCATTTTCAATATATCTATTCATTACCAAATCAAACGAAACAGTGGACAAGTTTATGATAATAAGATGACAAAAGCTCTTTCCATAGGAAGTGAAAGATTTTGTGCTTAAACAATTTTTTGGAAAAGAACACATCAAGCTTATGTGAAGTGCCTCTTCGCCTCCTTCTTTCCCGTATCCTTCTCTCAGATTGGCTCCCGCTCTCTCTGGATGATAAAACTGCACAGAAGCTGTTGTGGATTTCAGAGGGCGGGTCCAAGGTGGCCCACACGTCTGATGCCGTCTGCCCGTATCCCAACAGGCCTGAGAGATACGAACACTCACCACAGGTAAGTATACTCAAGCAAAACATCTCAACAACTTTGAGTGTTCAACTCTTTCTGTCTAAAAAACAAATCGAATCAGTTTACAGTCATATATGACGAGGAAAAGCCCTTTTAGAAGACTGTACCTGGGAATCTTTGAAAAATAGGTGCAGATTAATTTCACGTGATTTAGTAATATCGATAAATCAACTAGGGACTTGTTTCTTTTAAAGGGGACATGTCTTTGTCATTTTCAGGTTCATATTTGTATTCTGGGTTTATACTAGAACGTGTTTACATGCTTTAACATTCAAAAAACTCTTTACTTTTCTTAAACGTTCTGCCTGAATGCACCTGTTTTCACCGTCTGTCTGAGACGCTCCGTTTGAGCACCCGTCTCTTTAATAAGACCTTTAAGCCCAGTCTGCTCTGACTGGCTTGCAGGATAAATATGATGCCCCTTTACTAAAGCAAAGGGGCATCATATTAATACATTCTAATGAGCCTATATGTGAGCTAGGAAGGGGAGCCAAACCTGATTGGCTTGTTTAATCACGTTGTTTGATCGAGGCAGCCCAAAACGGACTGGGTTGTGTTATTTCAGTTTGTGGGTTGAACTGTGAACTCCAGACACCCACATCTATGTCCCCTTTAGCGTCGGACCTCATTCCCTGCCGTGTGCCTCCTCCCTTCTTTAGGTGCTGTGTAAGGAGAGTCTGCTGGGCTATCGAGGGTACTGGGAGGTGGACTACGACGGCTGGGTGGTGATCGGGGTGGTCTTAGAGAGCGCTCCTCGGAAGAGCCAGGACCCCCGAGGGGCCTGCGGCATTGGGGAGAACAGCAGCTCCTGGGGCGCCGGCTGGTCTGGTTCCTGCTTCCAGGTCTGGCACAACAACGAGAACGTGGACGTCCAGCTCCCCATGGTCTCCGCTATGGGCGTCTACCTGGACCAGCCCGCCGGCATCTTAAAGCTCCTCACGGTGGAGGGAGAGAAGGTGCGGCTGATTCACAAGTTCAAAGCCAACATTCAGGAGAAGGTTTTCCCCGCGTTCTGGGTTGGCACAAATTCATTCTGCCTTCTTCGGAAAAAGGATCAGTGAAGAGTTGAGCATGAAGGTTAATGGTGTGAATCTATAAGGTGTCAGGAGGGAGATGCAGAGCTTGTGATGTTTGGGGAACAAAGGTTATAAAGCACGTTGTGACATTTGCTTTCTCTGGTTGCATGAAGAACGCTTATTCATCTCATGTTGTAAACAAAGATGGCTAGCTATTTTATTTACTATTCTTTATGTATTTTATTTAACTTAGTTTTAGACAAGGTATTGTATGATTCTGTAAATCGCATGTACTGGAGTGGTTGTTTAGCTCCAGCATCTTTTTTGATGCGCTTAATGTCGTCAATAAATTAAACTATTATGTAATAACTCTGGCATTGCATTATTTTTGCATGATGCACTAAATCAGACATCGACTCCTTTCCTTCACTTCAGCAGAGTGCTGAGGCCCTCTAGAGGCCTTTAATAGCATCGCATCCTCACACACAAATACACAAATACAAGTCTTTCTCTTGGTGTTGCTCCTTTATTTGAAACAGAAAAGTACTTAACGGAACATTTATTTGTTTCGAAAATGTCAAACCCTCACTCTCTCTCTCTCTCTCTCTCTCTCATACAGTAACTTTCTCATTCAATCAGTCATTTTAACAAGATATCTGGAGCAACAGAAAAGAACAACCTTTTACTCCGTGTTGATTTACAATCATTCGATCAGTCATTCATTGGCAAAAGTAAAACTCCAAGTATGCGCGTTATGAGGAGGTGCCGGTGTCCTCCGCTCACATGTTGAAAAGCCACAAGCTTCATGTTAAGTCAACCATTTCTCTGGTTCCTAATCTTTAAGGAATAGATTGGGGTGTTTTTTTTTTGTGGGGGATGGAAAACAAACAACTGGCTTGTTGGTCAATTTCCCCAGTAAATGATCGGAGCATGCAGGAGAGACGCCCATGTGACCCTGTGGGGGGGGGGATCACTGACCCCTGTGCTAATGCTAAAACTTCAGCAAACACTGTGCTAAATGAGCTGGCAGACGCTTAGCTTAGCATAAAGACAGGCAGCAGGGGAAACAGCTATGACCAACACTTTTAAAGTTCACTAATTAACAAGTTGTATTTATTTTGTTAAATCTCTACACACGCAGAAATGTAAAAATATACATTTTAAGGGGTAGTTAAGTATTTCTTGGCAAACGACACACTGGCTCTTCTCGGTTTGTAAACCATGCAGCAGTGAGTGGATGGATAAGCTGCTGGTTGTCAAGAAATAGGAGACGTAACTTATTAGTTTACACTCCTACTTGTGTACCAAAAAGTGGTGTAACGTGATTATTACTCAGCTTTAGAGGTGTTGGCAGGTAAATCTAAATGTTCCCTTTGCTTTCGGTCTATGCTAAGCTAGCTCCCAGGTCTAGCTTCTCGCATTCTGGAGAATTTTTTGAAACTGTTTCTTTGAATTAAGTCATGTTTCAAAGGAGTGACTAAACTGCCCTCTTAGCCACATATATATCGTTTAAGGTAACGTAGCATTTAGCTACTACTGATAATGCTGCTGAAGCGTTAGCATGTAGCACTGGAGCTAACGATTAGCTGGGCACAGATGGCTGCTCCCCAAACTCATCACTTCCACACAGGGCAAACTTTCCAAAACCATTATCAGCACACCATGTGCGTAACAAGTGGCCAGTTGGACTACTATTCACCGTTTTAGTGCCCTTGTTGGTCAGTGCTGTGGGGCAATACACACACGTCCTGATGTCCTAATGTAGTGTTGTGGGATGTGAAGAAGCTGTGGCATGTGTAGTGACAAGGGGGGGGGGGGGGGGGGGGGGGTTATAGTGTTGAAAATGTTAGTGTTCACAACATTTCTTCAGCAAGTGCCGTTAATTTTGGTTAGAGGGGAATAAACGGAGCAACTAGCTTTAACACCGTTTCACATCCTGCCAGCCAATCATCATGACGACCTGTATCTCTCCCTCGATCCCTTTCTCCTTCTCCCACTGGCCTCCCTCCCTCTCTCTCTCAGTGCTTGAGGGAGAAGTCCCCTGTGTTGAGTCGGGGCCGAGGCAGGGCCCCAAACATTTCAGTCCCGTCACTAGCTCCGGGGGCCAGCAGGGCCTTCATACTGGCAGCGATGTGCTCCAGGTCAGCAACGCCCATCTGAAGGACAAAAACACGGGGACTGCATGTTAACATAGAGAGAGAGAGAGAGAGAGAGAACCGCTGGTATATGGTTGGAACATCCACACACTTTTCTATACAAGGGGGTTAAAAAGAAGAAAATCTGGACTGAAATGTAAAAAATAAATAATTGTGAAATGTACTGATGACTTCTTGTACGATCCTGATCCAAAGCAGAATAGGTGACCATTGATCGACCCCTGTTCAAAGTAAGGCAGCTTCATCCAGCTTCATGCGATCAGACTTCAACCCACTAATCCCCCTGAACATTTTAATCTCGGCATTCAAACCAGCGGCTCTGTCCTCTTCAAGTGTGCTCACCCGTTCTCCGCTGTTGCCTTCTCCTTGAGCTCTGCTGCTTCCTCTGCAGCCCCACACCGGCACCGACACGGGCAGCGAGCGGGCCAGAGCCATGGCGTTGGCGTGACGGGACGAGAATGAAGCCTGACTCATAGCCATGCCACGCGTCGGTGGAGGAGCATCCTCGCTCAGAGAGCCTAGGACGGGTAGAAAAATGCATGTGGATGATGCACTAATGTGGATCTAATGTGTGCACGTAAGTGACTTCTCTCAAGTCAGTATGCTAAACTCCTACCATCCATGCTCTCCTCCTCCCCGTCGGACTCAAAGAACGGCTCACAGTCCCGAGACAGAGAGTCCTCATCCATGGAGAAGACACCTGAAGCCAAACAAGGAGAAATCCCTTATAATGGATGCACATCAGAGCATTTAGGAAGACAGATTAACCGAGTCGCTCCTCACCAGCACTTTCATTCCCATAGGGTCTCCTCTCATCCATGTCCTCCTCCTCCTCCTCCTCTTCCTCCTCGTCCTCACACTCTTCTTCCAAGTCCACAATCCCAGACCTTTGTCTGCCCTCCTCGGCCTCCAGGGCACACTCCTCCCGTTCCGCCTCTCCGTTGCCGTTCTGCACGCCGCCCTGGTCGCTGACAGGTCCTGAGCTGTAGATTGACGGGTAGCTTTGGGAGTACAGTCTGTTATTGGGACTGACTCCGCCCACCACGCCGTCGCCTGTAGAGTTCTGTCAACAACAACAAAGATGGTATGAATGGGAACTTTTTTTTGAAAATGTCACAGTGAAGTATGCAGCACAAGCAGGTCACTCACCCCCCTGTTTCCGGGGTCAGAGGTCAGGTCAACCATCAGTTTGGTTCCTCCCGGTCTCCCCGCCTGGCGTATGTGCTTTTGGGTCGTTAGCATGGTCGTGGAGTGCAGCACGCCGATGTCCTCCATGTAGCGGCGCGCCGACTCTGCCAGAAACCCTTGACCCCACACATTGTAGGAGAAATCACACTCCTTCGAAAAGGCACTGCTGCTCTCCCGCTTCCTCGTCCCATCTCCGCCTCCAGCCGATGACCGGAACTTCTTACACGCTGTAAGTAGGGCCAGGTCGCAGCCCGACTTTTGGCAATACGATTCCGCAGCAGAAAGTAGCGCCAGCCAGCTCTCTTTGTGGTTGTCTGGGATGTCAGGCTCGGATGACTGGGTGATGGAGGCCATAATGGTGCAAAGTAGTGTTTACAGTTTTCTAATATGACCTGAT
The DNA here is from genome assembly GCA_028022725.1 of Lycodopsis pacificus. Lineage (NCBI taxonomy): Eukaryota > Metazoa > Chordata > Actinopteri > Perciformes > Zoarcidae > Lycodopsis > Lycodopsis pacificus. The sequence continues at coordinate 6,190,811 of CM051702.1, forward strand.
GAGAGAACTGAGTAATGCTGATGAAGAGTTTTGAGGATCAGAAGCTTGGATAAGGTTGGATTTGGGGATCGTAATACAGTATTAACAGGTAACTTTGGTAGCTGTAGTGGACTTCACTTTCCTCAAAATGTTGAAAAAAAAATCTTGTCTTTCTCCTGTCCTGCTGGTGTTAGCTTTAGCACTGGTGATGATGAAGGGCAAAATAGAGAGGCACTGGGTGACTACAGATATGATATATTCCTTACACGCTGGAGAGCCAGGGGAGAGAAGAGATGTTGCTGGTGATACCTGCACAAACAAAATAAATGAACAAAACAAAGGTTAGCTGTACAATTTTAAATAGCAATGCATATATTTATAAATGCATGACTTGAGGAATTGCACATTTAAACAACCTGCTAAAACTAATCTGTCAAGACTGTCGCAGCCTTCACCACCTCCACGAGCTGCTTTACACCAATCTGTGCTAACTAATGCTACTGTAGCTACTGTACCGTTAGCTGCTGTCGCTTTATAATGACCCTGCTCTCTATCGATCCCCTTTACTGACATCTGTGCAGTGGTTTCTGTCTTTGTTTTAGTTTGCGTGCTGCGGACTTTTCCCTGCTACTGTCGCCGCTGCAGCTGTTGTTGTTGATCTTGTTGTTTGTTCAGTGTTGTGTGCAGCCTCCTCATGACAGAATCACATTTCACCTCCATTTTTCAGGCTTTAGCAGGAGCAGACACGCGCAAGTATAAATGACAGAAACGAGGTCAGCCGTTCACCTACCTGATCGGTTTCTTTCATCCACGTTTCCAGATGTTTATCAATCCTAAACTTTACTTCTTTATTGCCATAGGTATTCTACATTCCCCCACGGTTTCTCTCCCCTAGCTAGGCTCTACACCAACAGCAAACTAGCAAGGATTAGCAACGGCTATTCCGGCTAAGAGTTTCAAAATAAAAGCCGTGTCAAAGACACAAAATTCTGCGAGGAAAATCATTGTTTTATTCCTAAAAGGACAGTCAAATATGAGGTATTCTGCTGTCAGCATGCATACAAAAATATTATGTAATGGGTCTGTAATTTCTGATTTATTTCCCAAAACGTTTCCAGAAAATAATTATGTAGTTTAATAATTAGCAAAAATGTAAACAGTTGTTACGATTAATTACAGGCAGTGACAGTCATAATCTAGATTATAGTCTATTAGTCAGAGCACAGTAGGTGAGCTGATCATGAACATGTGAAATACAGACAAGCACACAATTCAATGTTTTTTTCTTTATTCTTTTAAATGGGCTTAAATTGAGCTTTAAAAAAATGAAATCTGTTTCCATGCAACCTTATTTCCAAAAAGTTTGCTACTAAATAGTATGGAACATTGTAGGGAACCGTAAAATAAAGTGTTCCCAAAGATTATCATTTAAATGACCTAAATATTACAGAGGATTCACACTCAACACAATCTATGTATGAATATGTATTTTTCATTCAATGTCTCCGTTTAGTTCAGTGACAAACATGTAGACGCAGTTAAACAAAAAATGTACTGATTGTATAATGTGATTATTTTTATTTTATGTTAAATCTGCTCCTATCCGGTTTACTTGGCAGGCTAATTTCACGCAGCTCTGACGTCACCTGTTTACTGATTTCCAATCCAACGCACGTTGCAGACGTGACCGAGCTCTATGGGCGGGCTCGTACTTGCCTTGTTCTTGTGCACGTGTACGTTTCACCTCCTCCTCCTCACCTAAACCCATTCATTGCACACATTAAAGAAAATGATCTTACATGGACACATTTATATTAAATCAGCAATACTATTTATTATGATCTAATACTCATAATAAAGTATTACATGGACACACTAATACTCATAATGAAGTATTGTGAATATTAGTTGTGACAAAACTGTCACAACGCCATGTTGTTACACACTCCGAGACAGTAGGTGGCGGCATGCACCGTTAAACGTTGGTTTGTATTCTGCCGTTAAATTGAATAAGAAGAAGAAGACGTGATTCTCATTAGACTGCTCTCGTGTTAGCTACCAACTAACGGGTATCAGCCGTTTGTCCGCAAACAATCGGACAAATTGGTTGAAGAAAGACCGCGATTAAAATTGATATTGTAGCTGCGCTGTAGCAAGTGTGACATAAGTTTATGTCACACACTGAAGGTTATTTTGTGTAATTAGCTCTCTTAGCAGGCTATTGTGCGGTAGCTAGCTGGCTAGTTAGCTCAAGACAACGTCATAAGAAAGAAAGTGGGAAACAAACGTGGTGGCGCATTGATTAAAGCTGCCGCTGCTGCTGTCTGTCTGTGAAACAAACCACCAGCAGTGCGAGAATGAATATCGCTAAAAGTGGTTATCGCGTCTTTTCTGCGAACTCTTCCGTAGCGTGCACAGAATTGGCCAAGAAGATAACAGAGTAAGCACAACTGAGCGTTTCTGACATTTTCTTCTAACGCTACTGACCGCTAATGTTAACTAGTGTCTTTGCATGAACAAATGAATGAATCATTACTTTTTCACAATTGGCTACATTCTGTCTGTAAATGTGTGCTCGTCCTTCACAGGCGGTTGGGAGTCGAACTGGGAAAGTCTGTGGTCTTCCAGGAGTCCAACAGAGGTGAGGCGAACAAACGAAACGGTTAACATACATGCTCACTTTGATGTTTTTAAAGATGCTGTGGGCCTGGGATGACTGTTGAATGTTTGAGCATGGTATGGACGTTTACAGTTATTTTGAAGGTGAAGATATAGCATCAGGAAACTGCACCTAGTCCATTTATTATCGGGCCATATGATTTTACATTTGGATTTGCATAGTACACGCTCCTTTATACACAGCAGGACAAGACTGTGGATATCTTCCTTTAATCGTACTAGCAGCTCATTAAGAAATAAAGCTCTCATCAGGTTTGATCAATAACTGAACACCCAGCTGCCACCACGCTCAACATGACGAGCAAAGCCCCCATACAGTAACTGATTGCAACTTTTCCATCACAACAGAAACTAGAGTGGATGTGAAAGAATCCGTTCGAGGACAAACTATCTTCATCATCCAGACCATACCGCGGTGAGTTCAATGTCTGACTTCGGCACAAATCACCACATCTGCAAGGGGAATCTTGTGTCAAGGTTTGTATGCTGTCCCTAGCTAAAGTTGAATGTTTTATCCTTTTTTTTTTTTTTTTTTTTTTCCCCCAACGCAACCAGAGATGTCAACACTGCCATCATGGAGCTGCTTATTATGGCCTACGCCCTCAAGACGTCTTGTGCAAAGAACATCATCGGGGTCATTCCTTACTTCCCCTACAGCAAACAGTGCAAGATGAGAAAGAGGGGCTCGATAGTCAGCAAGTTGTTAGCGTCAATGTTAGCGAAAGCAGGTAAAGAGAATCACATGAACGTCAACCTGTGATTTGTGTGCCTGTCTCTTCATCAGTGGTGTTGTGTTTGCAGGGATTTATTTGATTTGTTCACTCGCAACATTGATCTCATTGTTGACGGTGAAATACCTTGTTAATTGGGAGGACGACCGTTAATCTGTCTTCTTCCCCAAAAGGACTAACTCACATCATCACCATGGACTTGCACCAGAAGGAAATCCAGGGCTTCTTCAGCTTTCCAGTGGACAACTTGCGTGCCTCCCCTTTCTTGATTCAGTACATCCAAGAAGAAGTGAGCAGCCTGTTGGGTTGTCTAATGTGTGTGTTTGAGTGTAGGCGTTGGTAACTCCACCTATTAACCCAATCAGTCTCATATAAACATTGTTCTTTTCTTTGTCCCGTCAGATTCCTGATTACAGAAATGCCATCATCGTGGCGAAGTCCCCGTCAGCAGCTAAGAGGTAGCCGATGGCTTTTTTTTTTTTTCAGTATGTCATTTGCTATTTAAGTGACTAAATATGTGTGAATAAGCATGTTTCCTCTGTTTTTGTCTCCAGGGCGCAGTCCTATGCAGAGCGCCTGCGTTTGGGTCTGGCCGTGATTCACGGCGAGGCTCAGTGTTCAGAGTCGGACATGGCCGATGGAAGACACTCGCCACCGTGTGTACGCAACACCACAGGACACACCGGACTGGAGCTTCCTCGTAAGAACAACAACTCCCATTCTGTTTCTATTTAATTTGCAGATTTATAGGTTGATAGATAAACATATCGCTGGTAATTGTTTCTCACAGATTCCTTTTTTCTTTGTCACACCATGCTGAAAAAAGCCAGATATTTTAAGCCAGATATTTCAAATTATTTCTGCTAGTTTACGAAGCTTCACTGCATTCATAATACATATCCTGCCGACAACCCGATACAGCTTTTGTTTGTGCTAACCTGTGTCGAGCTGACGATTCTGCCGTTTGTCACTCGTACCACCAACCATCCTCCCAAGAACTTGATGTCCTGTGTCACTGCATGTTTTTAATTCCAACGAGACACCACATCTACTCGTGCTGCATCCTCCGCCAGCTGCAACTCCTAACTTGCAGAGAGTGACGTGCTTACAAATCCTAGAATCATAGTCCATGCCCATTTGTTGGCACATGCCGTTATTTATCTTTGGTGAGAAATATGTGCAGTGTTAATTCCTGGTAAGGCCGGTTCAGTGGTTCAGTCTGAGAAGATATCCAGTGATTGTGTCATTGGCAAATGACTCAGACGTATTTGTGTTCATTTAATTATTCAGTGAAAATATTTCTTGTGTTTCTATCCTCACCCTTGACTTAAAACATCCTCCGATGGAACAATGACTTGCTCTTTAATTCATTGAAAAGACATAAGTTTCAACATAACGATTTTTGTTCCCGTGAAACATTTAAACTTTCCGTCAAAACTAGTGAGAGGATTTTCCAAGTCTTGGCCTCATGTGTTTGTCATGTGAAATATTTGTGCATTTGTTTGTGTTAACATGGTGTTTATTTGTTGGTAATAGCAGGCAAACAACAAGCTCCGTTCCCCGGCATAGAGCTCCCAAGTACGACCGTAAACATAACTTACATCTATGAAATGACTCCTCTTCAAATGGTTCCAGTTGGTGCATGTGTAGAAGGGTTTGTGTTTCATCTTGTGGAATTCCAGTCTGTATTCTTGAAGGGGGGGGGGGAGTTGATGGAAAAAGTGCACAGACTTTATTGTTTAGTGCGCAGACAGTTTGCATTGACGAAACCTTTTCGATCGGCAGCTGTACAGTGTGCTCTCTGCATGTTGACTCACATGTTCACTGCACCTTTTCTAAGAGTCCAGACAGTCGTTCTACAAGATGGGCCAAACTCCTCTTTGTTTTGTGTTCTGATTTTATTTTGAAATCCATGAATCAAAACAGACAATTTTTTGTTTTTATTGATTTTCCTTAAATATCTGGACTCATCTTTGCCAATCAACACACGGTGCCCCCGTATGAAGCCCAGTGTCAAACCGCTGGTTAACTGTTGATCCTAACTGCATGTGATGAGAACAACAAAGCATGCTTATGAAAGCTAACAGCTAATGGTGGGAAGCAGAAACGTAACCAATGGGATTGTTGGAATGTTTAAGCATTGAATTAAAGTCAAATCAAAGTTTTATGTTGCTACTTCACTGATAATATTCATTACAATAACATCGTATTGTTAACTTGTTGAAATTTGCTCATGACATCATTTAAGCTATTTAAATCTATTGGCGGTAACGTTGATGAAACTAATTTCATATCGGACCAAACATTTCTCAGCAAGCTGTAAAAACATAAAAAAGTGTGTGTGTGCACTGCTAACATGGCTTTAGTTGTTTCTGGTGACTAGAGAGTGTGAATGTGACACTGCCAGGTTCTCTGATGCTGTGGGACTCCCGGTGTTGTGCAAGGCATGCTCCTCCTGTCTCTGCTTCGCTATACTTTCTCCTTCACAATCGGCTCGACTGGCTGATTGTTTACCAGTTGATTGTTTCCTTCTACCCTTTGAATAACTACGTTTACATGCACAACAAAACGTCCTTTGCTGCTGCTGCTTCTAGAAGAATCACATTATGTGTCCAAAGAAGTATTCAAGCGGCCATTTAAATATGCGTGTGTAGAGCAGTTTATTTTAGTCGTAGGGTAAATACACACATTATTGAGTCTGTCACAAGGTGGAGACTGTTCATGTTGTCTTCAACATGTTTTTCTGTCTCTAGTTGATGTACCTCTAGCAAAATGCAACGTTGCATGGTCTTTTTATCAGCAACTAACCTTCCAGGACACCAGAGTGTTTACAGCTCGTTAACGTTTGGGGTCGGATGGGATTGCATTGCTGTTTATACGCCCTGCATTATGATGCTGGACGGCCACCTGGCTCACAAGTACTCACCATGACTAATGAAGCTGTGTAGATATGAATAATGGAGGCATAGCTTGTTTGGCGGAGTATTGTGTGCATGTAAAAGTAGTTGCTGCCAGCAGCGATGTTCGACTGAGGACTGACCCCAGAACATTGCCACGTGTGTTTTCAGAAACCCTCGTCAGTGCTTGTCAGCCACTGTTGTCCTGTGTGAAATAAGACTGTCTGGTCCGTATGCACACTGCTGCCATATGCCTGCCTGAGGGTGTGTGTGTGTGTGCTCAGGCAGTTGTGCGCTGCCCTCTGATTGGGTATCCTGGCCAGAAAACCCGGTCATTTGATTTTGCATGGCATGTGCTGTACTAAGTTTGGCATTTCAGTCTCTTACCCTCTTAGGGGGGTAGGTGGGGTACAATGGGGGGAAATAATCGAAACTGTTGATTGCCATTTTTGATTTATTACAGCAATGTGTTAATCGAACATAAATTCTACAAATCATTTACATAATTCAGGGTGCAGATTTTGCCTAAATCGCAAAACTTTTTTCTCAACCCAATTTACCCAATCTACTGAGATTTATCTTCAACAAGATGAAGCGCGGCACTCGTAAGCTTCCCAAAGTGCTCTGGCAGGTAACCCGCTTTGCTTTCCTTTTCAGTAATGATGGCCAAGGAGAAGCCTCCCATCACTGTAGTCGGAGACGTGGGGGGGAGGATCGCCATCATCGTGGTGAGATGCTGTCAACTCACTTTCTGTAGCCGACGTGGTTGAGCCGTCAGCTGCTCTGCCATCTTGTGATTATAACTTTTTTTAAATTCTCATTTATGGCGTTTTAATTCACAGGCAATAAAACATAGAGACGCTCGATTCAGTGAGAACAGGTGCTTTGCTGCTGCAGCCTAATGTGGTCTGTGTATGACCAGCTGATTGTGGCTAACGATGAATTTTCATGTATAACAGACAACACTGAGTCAACACACTGACTTGATGTTTTGTCATTTCCTGTTATCCCATAACTCTTATTTATGGCCACTATAAATAGTGTTGTTCATAAGTTCTGCCACTATCCTCTACTTCAAGTGTTTTTCCTTTTCTTCTTCCAGGATGACATCATAGATGACGTCGGGGACTTTGTTGCCGCTGCTGAGATCCTGAAAGAGAGAGGAGCCTATAAGATCTACATCATGGCCACACACGGCTTACTGTCTGCTGACGCTCCACGCCTCATCGGGGACTCGGCCATCGACGAGGTGAGGACGCCTCAAACTGTTTAATCAGTACAAGTAGTTCTTCTGGTTCGTGCTGTACATGATCAACATGGAAGCTAAAGAGGTAACAGGTGAGACTGTTCCCCTTTAGCGCTCATCTGTTCTTTATGAACACAATGTAAAAGATGATACTTCCTCCTGATGGAGGAGTTTTCAGCTGCATTGTTAACTTTTACAAGAGGATCATTATATTGCAGTTGTATTTCTGTAAACTTTTAGTTTCAACTTTCACTTCCTCCTGACTATCCAGTGTTCACAAAACGATCATTACAGTGATGATGTAAATGATGTAAGCCACGCGCACACTACGAGTTCACAGGTGAAGGAGAAAATAAGTGACTACACAAGTGTAGTTTTTAAACAATAGTGTCTTGAGTTTCCTCATGACTTGGATCCTGGTGTCACTGTGCCATTTACTGCTTTTTAGTTTGAATGAACGGCGTCTCAACACTCTGTGATCATTCAACCCTCAGGTGGTGGTGACCAACACGGTCCCCCATGAAGTACAGAAGCTACAATGTTCCAAAATCAAGACTGTGGATGTGAGCATGATACTGGCCGAGGCCATCCGCCGCATCCACAACGGAGAGTCCATGGCTTACTTGTTCCGCAACATCACGGTGGACGACTAGAGCGAGTCGGAGAGGGACGAGGTGGGTGAGACGGTGACTGAAGGGTGCTGTGAAGATAAACATGCTAAAGTCATGCCAACGTGTTTTGTGTCAGGATTACGTGTTTCCCAATTCATTGACGGAAGTTCAAATGGTAAGAATTACCCAAAGTTATTTAAGTTTCATCTTTTGATGCGCTCTGTCGTGTTTCGAAGCCGCTCCTCGTCTCGCTGCTTTTCCAACTTGAACAAAAGATTTGTATTTAAATAAAAGTTGCTTAGTCATGCACTGCGGTACCTCATAACTAATGACTGAGAGAAAGATGTCTCTAGTAACCGGACTAGATGCTCTACCAACCATTCTAAAAGGCTCCTGCCTGCGCCCGTGATCCGGCTGCTCTGTGATGGCTTTGCGTTTAACGGTGGTGTGTTGTTTCCAACCTCAAAGACAACGGGGGACAAACTCCGGCTCTTTGGTGCCCAAATAACGCAGCTGTCTTTGCACCACTTGTGGGAATGTTTGGTAGACTGTCCGATACGACACAACAAGGTTCTCAACAGCTGTAGAAGTGAATGAATCATCGTTTCATATTGTGTATATTAGGGGGTCAGTTCAACAAAATGATGGCAAAACATATTCTCCTACTTCCTCTGAGAATTATCTCCGAGGAGAGTTTTGGTTTATTGCTGCGTCTGTGCTTCCTGCTGTTAACTGAGTACAGTTGAGTTTAATGTCATTTAATTTGAGGCTCAAATGATCAATATGCTTTGTTTGAAAGGCTCAAATAATTGACACTGGATATAATCGACAATGTTCACAGCGAGGTAACTCTGACATTTCTGTAAAGGTGAGTAGTTAAAAGATTTAAACACCACAGATGAGGAAACATGGGTAACGTATACTGTAGCACTGTTTGATTTGTATTATTTCCTTATTTGGATGGACTGACCCTTTAATAATCTCTCTCTAGCAGCAGACTGAACAGAGCTATTCTAACATCGTGCTCATTTAAGGGCTGATGGTGTAAACTGTGAAATGTATGATTTACATAAAAAGCCAAAAGGACACTCCTCCTTGTAGCCAATTAATTACAAACCACGAAGACTAAACATCACTGCCGGGTTTCTTTAGTTTGTGTTTTTTAAGGAGGATTTCCTTCATTTAAGTGCTTGAGTGAACCTCCGGCTGGGTCTTCCTCGTCATCGCAGTGCTCTCGTTATCTGCTGATGTGACTGAAAGACTGCTTGTGTACTTTAAACTGAATTCTCCCGGCTGGAGGTTATAGCGACAGTAATCCACAGTACACAACCTTTTTTAAATGTAAGAAGCAGCCAAGTTCTCAATCTGATTTTCTTCATTTTGAGATTTGTGTTGCTCGTCTATTAAGTGCATTACAGTAACCAGCATTGAATTCTTGAAACCAGAGTGTGTCACCAGCACTTGAACGTACCAGACAAATTGTCCAACAATAAAGTGAATGATGTGTTTTTAGTAAATTGGCACTCGCCCTCAGTGTGGTGTAGATTATCTACATAAAAACATCTCTCAGTAAATGTCAAAGTGATGCTTAAGAGGAAGTTGGTGTGTTTCTATACTGATGGAGCCTTTTGCTCAGGGAGATGTACTAAATAAGCCAGTGCACCATTATTTCTAATGTGTTTTTGAGGGTTTGTGCCGATTCTAGAACGTCTGTCTTCCATTCAGCAGAACTGTTGCCTTCGCTTTTTACCGTATGTTTTTGTTGTGCACACTGGATTTCTGCTGAGGGCTGTTTGAGAGCTCGACGCTCACGCTGGTGTTTTGTTGGAGGTGGTCGGTGTCACATGCTGTTGCTGTGCAGGCTGAAATGTTCCCCGTCATTGGTGTACTTCATCACGTCTCTGTGTTTGCTTGTCTGTGATGTTGAGGACGTATGATTTAGACGCTCACACCTCTCTGTGTAGCTCGACGGCGTTTTGTCTGTGCATCAAAATAAAACCGTTGCCTCTTGCTGTGCCTCGTCTCTAACAATTACTGTGAGGAACCTTTATCCAAAGCACGACATGTTATAGACCGTTTACTGCTAGATATGTTGCATTAAGGTGACAGAAGACATTTGAATCTTAACAAACTATTTAATTGTTTTCATCAAATATTGATTTTGATCAGAAATTGTAAGATTTCAGAAAGATTCACAGACAGAAGATTTATTTCAGTGCAGAAAAATTTGCTTTTTTTGGGATCTTTTGCTATTTGTTTGCTGCTGTGACTCACATTTTAATTTGCTAAGCTTATTGTTTTAAGCAGTCTTAATGTAGACGGTTATCTGCAGATAATTGATGAGCAAAGCTGAAAAGGTAATAAAAGTCAAATGTAACTCAAACTGTAAAACACTGTACAGGTATATGAGATGCCTACCTTTTGAGTGAGACATTCAGTGCTACAGTACATCGTCGTAAATCAAAGCACCTGATGTAGAGACAGTCGGAGATCTTATTCTTGTTCAGAACTTCTCAGGTACCTGAACAACACTGAGGAGCTTTGACCAAGTCTAAGAGCAGAGACAAACCCGGAAACACTCGTTTATGGCAGTAATTCCAAATTCTGCTTCAGTCGGTCTCTGAAACTAATCTGTTGCCTGCGTTTCTGCATCACATGAGTTATTCGAATGGTTCATTCCCTGCAGCCGGTCTATGCCTGTGAATGGAAAGTTGAGTTCCCACCTGAGCGTTAAGACGGTGTGCCTCTCCGCCTCCGTCCGTGTTCCGAAGCGACCGGTTTGTGTTCTGCTGTGGACCGACCGACGACGGCAGTTTAAACGGGACACAAAGAGGAAGCAGCGATCCGATCATCACAGGTCACTTCCTTGTCTGATTCTGTAGAAACAATGCACCTTGTATCTGGACGCTTTTGGAAAGAGGAAGCATACCTTTCATTATTTTTGTCTCCCTTTCTGGGCCTGTGTGGCTTTTTAACAGCCTGGAAATGTTGCCAGCACTTATGAAGGGCTCTTAAGAGAACATCGATATGTCATGAACAGAGTATACTATCCATTTAACCATGTTTTATGGCAGGTGGAAAGTATGTTATTTTTATAAACTCAAAGTAAATTTGTATTAAATTGTATGTTTTCAAGTAAAAAAACAGCATTTTCAGTAGTGCTTTAAGTGACTGTATAGAGTTCCATGAATCATGTTTTAACTTGTGTATTCTAGCAGTCACTGCAGACAGAAGTGGAGGAAGCATATATAGTTCTCTTGGTTCCCTTGCTATTTGTTTTGTCATTGTTTGAAAGGACCTGCTTCCTCATATTGACGCACGGAGAACATTCATGAAATGCCTGCGTTCGTAGATATTGACCACCGGGGGGCGTCGCAGCACAGAGCCATGTGTTGGACCAATACAATAAATCCATAATTGACTTTATTTCACCAGGATAACTCACTTATTTAATGTATTATAACACTGCTTTCAGTGGATTTATTTGGTACGTACATTACAATCAACACCGATCACTTTAAATACAGACAGGCTGGTCAAGTGTTGCAGCACTTCCTGCTTTCATACTTTCTAAAACTTACACTTCTGGTCGGACCAGCTCTGTTCTCGAGATAAGAGAAGTATTGTCACTCTGTAACGTGTAGTAGAATTACAGCCATCGAATACATTTAAAGAACACATATGCCGTCGCAGAATTACTCATTATAAAAGTGTCTGCGCAGAACAATGTAAAAGTCCTTTGATCCAAACCGTCTTTATTTGAGCTTTGTTTTACTTTCATTACCTTTCAGTGTGGGCTGTGAACTTACTCTAGAACATACCGCAATCATGTCCCAATGTCTATATGCCCCCCCCCCCCCCCCCAACACACACACACTTCACACACTATGCCCAGAAAAAATAAATCAGTGAAATAACATCAATGTGACTGGAGGTGTTGGCAACGTTTTTTATTTATTTAACTTGAAATAAGCACTGAATAATATATCAACTATCCCCTTGGTCTTTGTGCTTTTATTGTGAAAAGAAAATGGCATTTAAATTCTCCCACTACAAAACCAATATTTATTAGTCGCACACAAAGAGACAGAAAACACCAGCAAGTATGTATTCAAATAATAATTCACAACATGATGTGCAGAATATGAAGCGTTCTGTCTTATGTAAACACACTTTTGTATAAACACCCATCACTGCACAGTTATTGCACATTTTTAACACCAATAACGCAAACACTTGAAGATGAAACCTGACATACACATCTGAGTGAAAACTGAGCATCATTTTAGACATTCACATTATTCTCATTATTCAAACGGTGGTTCACGTCTGTTCGGTGGTATCTGCTTTCATGGTTACGTGCCCGTCCTCACTGCAGCATCTTGATGCCTCCAGTGGTTTTGGGGGTTTTTCATGCCAAGCTTTCAAGCCTGATGCATAGTTAACAGACCTCAGTGTTTCAACACTGTCTCTGGGTAGGTATCTCCCCACCATCAAAGCCCTCTCGGTCTCTTTCGGGCGGTTTTCTCTCCGTCTCTTCAGGCGTCGTTGCCTCCTCGTCTCTATGCGATGAGGCAGCTCTCGTTCTTGTTCAAAGGCGGTCGTTTGGCGCTGTCCTTGGGGATGGTTTCCCGCCTCCGGCACAGCGCCGGGCTGAACCGACTGGGCAGGTTGGCCTGCAGCAGCAGCTCTCTGAAAGCCTCCAGCACGTTGATGTTGTCTTTGGCGGAGGACTCCAGGAAGCTGTGGTTCCAGTCCAGCTCCACCGTGGACAGCACGTCCTTGCTGAACACCCGGCGCTCGTTGCGGCGGTCTATCTTGTTGCCGATCACCACGATAGGCGTGTACTTGTCCTCTTTGACCTCCAGGATCTCGTCTCGCAGACTCTTGACCGCTTCCAGGGATTCGGGGTCGTCCACGGCGTACACCAGGGCGAAGGCGTCGCTGCTCTGGATGGAGAGCTTGCGCATGGCGGGGAAGGAGTAGCTGCCGCTGGTGTCCATGATGTTGATGGTGACTTTGACACCCGCCACCTCGTACTCCTTCCTGTGGAGCTCCTCCACTGTGCGCCGGTGCTTGGGCTCAAAAGTGTCTTTGAGGAAGCGTTGGATGAGCGCCGTCTTCCCAACTCCAGCCGCTCCCAAAAACACGAGACGCACCTCTGTCTTCTCCTTCACCTCGAAAGACATGATGAGCTCTTCCTGTGGATCCTTGTCGGAGACCTGTTCTGATGTCAGTGATGGAGCTGGATGCAGTTCCTGTTGAAGAGGATGATGATGATAGCAGGTGCATGCGAGTGTGCCGGTCAGGGCTGCACTTTTTTATTTATGTTCACACATCACCTGCCCCCTTCTGCTCTCAGCCAATCAGGAGAGGGCAGCATCTCCCGCTCCCTCAGCTTGCAGCAGCCAATCACAGACACTCATGCAAAACAAGAAGAGTAAGAATGAAAAAAATGGACGAGAGGTGTGTGTGTGTGTGCAATGCAGACTTCAGAGTCGTGGATCGTTTCTGACTGAAGATCGGAGATGGTGCAGTCTGTTTAATACTTACTGTCATAAATGAATCAGCCATGAATCGTTCATCTCACTCTGATCAATGCTTGTGAATCAGTTACAGTAGTTGGTTAAATGTGCAGATGTTTGAACACGTGCTCGGGTCATTAAAGGAACTACAGTGAAGCATTTGTTTGAATTGATTTGCTCATTTGTTTCAATCATGAAATATACAATTCAACATTCTGTCAAAGTTCTACTACACCGATGAGGTAAATATGGTTTGTTGCCTTTTTCTATGGCGACAGCCGTTGACGAAGCACCCTCGGTCTCCTTTGGTCGCTGGTCTGAGGATCTTCATGACGTCTTCCTCCATCTGCTGATGAAGATCTGCTGGTGTGATCGAAAGCTCCAGAAGAGCTGCAACGTTTTTTTGCGGAGGTTGTTTTTGTCAAATGAAGAGAAATCTGTTTTCCAGTCAAATTTAGGAAAAGTAGAAAGTATACAGAATAAATACCCCAGAACTATTACTTAACCGTGTCTGAAGACGTTGAACCAGCTTATACTTTGACAGTTTAATACAAATAAAAGAGAATCGTTTTATTTGTGTTACTTGCAGGCTGACCTCGGCTCTTTTTATTTCTATATCGACTTCTTTTCAGCGGACATTTCTCCGGCTCTTGCTGGTTTTATTTGCGTTCAGTACAAATGATCACAAAGGGAGATGTCTTATGTCATCTGACGCTCTGCTCACATGTCACGAGGAGGCAGAGACAGATGTTCTGGTCCTCTAAGGAAGCAGTGTGTTTAATATCATTGTCTCCATCATGTTACACTTATTATTATTATCGCACAGAGATCTCTCACACGCTCTCTGTGCCCAGACTCTGTCACTTGTTGCTAAGATACCACCGAAGCCATTACCCGAGCTAAAAGGGATTCACGAGTAGAAATGTGCACCTTATTAGAGCCGTCATTCATTATGAGTCCAACTGTTCCCTCTGGAGAACGGTAATGGGGTACATTGGCTAATTATGCGTATCGAAAGCACACTTCATGTCCCCGTATTTCAACACGTGATTTTTGAATTATTGGGAAGCGTGTGAGTTCCTCTTGGCTCGTTCAGGTTGGATTGCACTGTCTGTGCCAAGATTATATATATTCAAACGTATGTGTTTGTTGTTCGATATAGATGTGTTTTAAATCTCATTCACTGTTGAGAAAACAAATATTTTGCACTAACTGCAGCAGAGACTGTTTCTCTTGAGAATAATTGTCCGTTTGAATCACATTTCCTGACGTTGCCGTTACGTTCTGCATTTCATAAACTCTCAGCGAGGGACTCTGGAATGTCAACTCTGGCCTTCCTGACCTCTGCTTCCTCCCGGAGACCAAACCGGTCTGAAGCCTATACACATATACATAACAGTGTCTTTAAAGCAGCTATAACTGATTGTATTGACCATTGTTAATGTAGAAATAATTTTGTTCAGCTTTAAATTCAATAAAAACTGAATGTAAAAAGAGGGGCCTAATGTTTGCTGCTCTATAAAACCTATATCTCTGTAGAGTGTCCAGTTAAAGTGGTCATAAGGACGGATATACTCCGTTCTCCTCGGTGAGGCTCTCTAGCTCCTTCAGGGTTGTCTTTGGTCTCTTTGTTGTCTGAGTATCGATCCTCTCTTGGTACATTTGCTGCGAGCAGGGGCGTTTCCTAGGACTCAAAGAAAGGGGGGGCTTAGCCCCAAGGGGAGTGGCATGTTTGCGCAATTGTTTTGGGGCCTATTTGGGGCCGCGGATATCCATTGTTTCAGACAGTTCATAGATTGGTTCGATCAGAAAGAATGTGATTTTGCTCTGTAGTTTTGCACGCATTCAGTATATGATAACACAAGAGACAGAATTTCAGGGTCATAGTGAAATTTCACAACACAAATATGAACTTTTCTCAAATAAAGAGAGAAATAACTTTCCTGCTTGTAAAGGAAAGCTGGATAAACTAGCTTTCTTATCCGCGTCACTCCCAAATCCTAATTCTTAAAGGGACCGCACACAATGGATGGAGAATGGACCTGACATTGTCAACTTTAAATCGTTAGGTATGATGATAGGCTATTGATTGTAATTTGAAGGGTGAGAAAACATACAAACCAGAACGCACGCACATATGTAGCATGTTAGAGTTATAAATAACTTATCCATGTGAGAAAAAATTGTTTAATTTAATGACGTCACCAAAATAAAATAAAAAAAATTTTCCTTTTTTTTTTTAAAGCCAATAATGCCAAAGAGCATTTTAAGGGGGCTAGAAAACGTTCTGGCCTAACGACGCCCCTGGCTGCGAGGCCATATTCTTTCCATTCTTGTAATAGTGGATTTAATGACCATGTGACATTGAGATTATGAGACTTCTGAGGGCACCAGATCTTATTTATATTCATCACATGTTCTGTGTGGCTGCAATCAACCCACTGTTCATGTATTCATTTGTTTTGCTGTCGGCACGCTAACCTGCTAAACGAACCGCTGACATGGTCGGTCTTGTTTTTAAATACTTGCCATCTTTTCCTGCGCATCTCACTCTCACTTGTCTGAACAACAAGCAAACTATTTTTTACCATTTGGTTCATAGAAAGGTGTGTCTTGGTATAGTTTTTGTAGCAGCAGGCGTTGTCCTGGGCTGTGTTGCTGGTCACCCACACTGGCTCTGAGGCGCTAGTCTGTTGTGATGACTGTGCCGTGGGAAGGAACAGATTGTTCTCAGAGTACAAGGCTTGTTTTGGGGCCACAGTGGACGAAAACGATCTCTCAGGACCGAGCGCTCGGTTGATCAAGTGTTATTTTTGCACACTGCTCACCCGTGATTAAAGTGATTATGAAAGAAGAAAGGGAGGTTCATTCTGTATACTTGTGGATTATTCAGCAAACTGTTGGAAGGAAAAAGGAGGAGATGGCACTTGATATTTACTTGAGTTACTCAGCAGTGTTTGATCAGCCATTAATAGGTAGTAATAAAACAGTAGCTGGAGGACAAAGGCATGTGTGTGTGTATTCAGCAGGGTGTGTTGGAACGAGTGGCCCGCCATCTTTTAATAAGTGTGACGGGGAAGTTAGCCCCGTCACACTGTGTTGGTCCAGTGACGTGTACTCAGGTGAGAAGGCCACCGTGTCTAAACTTGGCATTTGAAGTTTGCAATGCAGGAACTTAAGTACAAAAAGAGCTGGTAGTAATTGCTAATGTGGGCATGCAATGTACGGCGTAAATAAACACAGATGTACCGTGAACTCTTAAGGAGGCTGACCCTGAAACGCTGCGCCATGCTGTAAAGCCATTTGATCTTTACAGCTGAGCTAAGTGGGCAATTTAAGGGCCGCACTCCAGTGGAGAGCATGATGAAGTCTGAACAGACTCGGGGTCTGCACACTTTGTTTGCCGATGGATTAAATGTGAGGTTGATTGCTTAAGAGAGCTATTAATCCCATTCAATGGCTGCGCAAAGAGCAGAATAGGAGTGTACAGTGTGTTCTTATTTAAAGAACAGAGTTTTATTGTCCGCATGTCAAACTTATACTTTGTGGAAGTTCCTTCCGTTAACTACAGGAGGGTTTCAGCCTGAATAAGCTCAACTTTGATGGACTGTTTTACTGTTTCTGGGGGGTGAACAGTGACATCGATTTATCCCTGAGGTCTGATTGTGCAGACTGTTCCTCAGACCCAGCGTGACACATCCATAATGGCCTCGACGAGGGAGCGATCTAACCGCACATTTCTGGATGGATTCTTCCCCGTGGAGACATTTGAGTTGCTTTTTAAAAGGCCAGAACTACCGCGGTTTAGGGATTGACTTTGGCAGGTTTTAACCGGCCGTGGATACAGATTGTGAAAGGGACAGCTTGATATATTGCTTTGTCTTTTGCCAGTGTTTGTCCAGAAAGAGGTCTGTGCAAATGCTGAAAAGTGGGGAAAATAAATCCAGAGATTTTGTCTTAACTCGCTCTCATATTTTTCTTATAGAACGTATCCTGTAAATTCCAGACCTCTCTTCATATGCATGTCAACAAGTACAGACCACGAAAGCCCACTAACACCGGCCCACTCATTTCTCTTGATCCATTCTTTTCGTTCAGTGGCTTTGTGACTTTGAGAGCGCACATGCAGGTGGCTCTAATGAGCGTGTGTTCAAACCTCCTCCCTCTCAAGTTTGGCGACAGGTTTTCTGATATTGTCCTTTGGCTCTGGAACATCATGTCCTGGATAAGAGAGGTGTGTGTGTGTGTGTGTGGGGGGGGGGGGGGGGGGGGGGCAGGAGCATGTCTCCTGCAGTGTTTTGAGTTAAAAGGCTGTGTGTGTGTGTGTGTGTGGTTTTTTTTTCTAAATTAAGATATTAACCTTTAAGGCACACACACCAGTCATTTAACACAGTTATCGAATGTTTTGGGCCTGACTCCTCATTTCTACATCAACATAGAGTTTCCTCTTTCATTTCTCAGGGTCAACATGTATGTGACAAGACAACTCTGGCAGCTTCTCCTCTGTGTCAAGTTTAATAATGATTGAAGGGGAGTCTTAGCTTGCATCAGGGCTCTGCAGCGCTCACTGGCCATTACAGAAGCCCAGGACGGTGGGAGACACACGTTCAAACACATATTTAACCAGAACATCCCACGATGAAGCTAAAAACCTCTCTGACTGGATGTTCGAGGACTTTGTTATGCAAACTGTGGCCTTGAGGTGGGGAGCACAGCCGCGTAAGAGGGGGGAAAAGCAGCAGGTACTTATTTTGGGTTTGAGTGAAATGTCAGGTAGCAGTATCCTTTTTCATTTGTTGCTTTCCGTTCCCAATACATGTAATGGTTTAGTCATTTCAAGCTTCATTTGGAGCTGAATGTCATGTTTTTGATGCTTGGACACTTGAAATTACCAAAAGTGTGTTTGGCACACCCCCAACGCACTGGGCAGGGCCCCGCACTTGACTGCAATGTGCACCACGGTGCTAGGTTCCCAAAAATAAAGCCGTAGGAGAGCGTCCCACTCGCTCAAATGCCATTCCCGACGTTATGTGCCCCGCTGTGCTCATTACTGTGAGACGAAGAGTTCCCAAGCCGGTTTCCAGTTGTTGTCCAAAGCATCAGGGAACATCACATCAGGGTGTCGGAGATGAAAATGTACAATTATATTTATAGACTGCATCGATTTTTAATAGGGTACATTCGTTGGAGTGTGAAACCAGAGCTGCTGCTGCTCTTATTTTTCTTCTGACCCAATTTTACATTTTAAACCGTTACACAACATTTTCCACCCAGACTTTTACACAGAAACCTTTTGCCCTCTGGTTATTCATATTTACCAGTATCGCTGCTTTAGTATCGTGTGCTCTCTGCAGGCGGCTGCAGTAATGTGCGTGTCGTGGTGAATTGTGTTAGTGGAGTAGTGTCACTGCCTTCCCGCTTCCAACTAACACTTTGATAGATTAGGATGTGACAAAACAAGGTGAACGTCCCAATGAACTCCTCTTCACGTTTAATAATGATGGGTAATCAACAGCTAAACCCTCTCCCCCTTTGTCACGTTGTCATTAAAAAATAATGCTACTTTGATTCACACACTTTTAATAAAGCGGGCTTCTCATTTGTAGCCAACCCCGTGGATTTCATTGACTGTTGCTAGCAGATTTGGCTGTAGCCCTGCTGTCACTAGCTAGCTAGCGGGAGCTAAAGCTTGGTTGACAACGGTCACCAGCTGACTTTTTAATGCTTCCAGATGATTTGTTTTAAAACAAGAACCTTGTGAAATGTGCATACGAGGGTAAAGCTAACGCTTTATGTCCAATGCAGAGATTCTGCATCATTACCAGCTGATGATCACAATTTAAAAGCGTATAGAAAAACATACTTGGACGAGGTCACAGAGGTTAGATTTAAGCTTTAACATTCGTACTTTCAAACATGTTTCACCTTTACAACAGAAAAGGATTCGAGCGCAAAGATTAATGGCAAACTTAACTAAAGCTGCTTGTACGTAAACTTCCCCAACCAAATAAGAAGCAGAACAAACTCCGATATATCCCGATAGCCTCTTGGCTCTTGAACACTGGGTGTTCCGGTTCTAATCAGATCTTTTTCTGCTGTTACCTGCTGTAATGTCACATAGTAACACAGTCAAGTAGCCTCTGTCACTTTAGATAGTAAGCTAGCTAGCCTGGAATGCTAACATGTTGCAGTAGAGCAGAAGGACGCACGGTTTAATCCGTTCCTTACACCGTCGCTCTTGCATTTTTGGTTTTGGGGATGTGATTAAAAGATACGTCACCATCCAAACTATGTAACGATATGGTTGCTAAGTAATGATTGGAGCATCGCTGTAGGGGAAAAGGGTTCAGCAAACCTTTGTGAAAATGACTTTATAAATCCTTGAATCACATTTGGACCCCCGGTGTGTGATACTAAGGCAGCTGCACTGCATACCAAGTAGTTCTCTCTCTGCCTTTTGATTAGCCCCACCAGTCAAACAATGTCACATTTAATTATTATGATAACGTTTAATAGAATTAACACTTTAATATTCTCGGTACACCAGAAATTAAATTATGTTAGGAGGTTCAGAAGCTATAAAATGTAGTCTTGCATGTAATGAAAGGTTGAATCCTCGTATTTAACTTTTCTTTTTCAGTTTCATCTCGTGAAACACCATGACCAGCGTATGCAAATGAAACCAGCATAGAATTAGCATAAAATAAGCTGTGAGGAGGAACACTGGAGGTGGTGGAGATCGACCTTCCCCTGCTAGTTGTTGTTGAACATTTTTAATCAAAGTCCTGTTACAACATTTAGTTTCAATGGTGAACAAGTGTTTTTGTGCAGCATTATTTCATTATTATTATGTGTACCCGCCAAATGATCCTTAAATCTGTGTTGATTCCCTTCCGATCCTTTCACAGAACGTGAGCTCATACATATTGTACATACACTACACCAACATTGTAAAAGGATTCAGACAGAATCCAGATCGGTTTCTTATACAGCTGCATGTATGACATTACTCTACAGTTCCACATCAGCTGGTTCATCATGACGTTGACTTCACTCTCCGCATCACGATAAGTTATACAGGGCCGTGGTGCTGGAGCCCCGGGGCCGGCGGTAACGATATAGGAATAGATAAATATGTATAAGCTGGATCCATTTGACCGACCCACAGACACAGCAGCCCACCGGTGACCACAGCTGACTTGGTTTGCCTGATGGCCTGTACACGCCAGGAATAATTAACATTTTTAAAAACACCTGCAAGCAATTCACACCACTCATCCCGTAGTTTATTCTTCTCTTGTCTGCCCCTGACTGCTGTTGCCTGAACAGACAGCAGTGCCGGTGCAGGGATTGGTACATCGTGCTGCAGATCAACCGATGTCATTCAGTCACAGCAAACATCTCGTTGGACAAATCTATTGTGGTCACGCAGAAGTATAAGAGCCGTCAGCTTGACTGATCAATGAGACTCTTGAGAATAAATCCACTTTTTGTTGAATGGAAAACGTGGAGATAACCGATGGCAGCTTTGTGATCTGAATTATTCAGTCATGAACAACCTCTGCAACATGCTACCTGAGGTAACGTTGAGTAATAAACCACACGGGGACCGACTGAGAAAGTAGTGAAAGTCTTCTCACAAAATGACTGCTGTTTTATTATTTAAAAATATGTCCACCTCTTTTCCCCACAGCCAAAATCGGAATTAATTTAAACTTTTAAAAAGTGCACACACTGAACACAGACGTCTCCGTTGTTGGTACACGGAGCTGATTCTGTTGAAGCAGTCAGTGAGTTCAACTGTGACCTTTCGCCTGATTTCCCAGTGTAGGTCCTGATGTTACTGGGCTGTCAGCTGCAGACTACACACACACACACACACACACACACACACACACACACACACACACTCTCCATCTCTAACTTGACATACATACAATCACTGCACTCTGCCTCTGAGGCGGAAGTGTAAAACCTCTTGAGTGTCATGAAGCTCATCAAGAAGGCGCAGCTGGTTGGTTTCTGTTTGACTGTGTAACGCAGCGAGATAATGGGCAGTAACGTGATCAGCCACGTCTACCGACAGGACGGCCGGAGACTCCAGCGGAGCCGGCACACCTGGCTTCCCTCTGATACTGTTACTCTGGGTGAAGCAGTAGTTTCATCTTTATTCAGAGAAAGATTGCAAAAAACGTGCGAGTGCCGTTTGGCAGTATAGTTGATGTTTGAATAAAATGCATCGTTATGAGGACAAACGTGTTGTTCAAAGAGGCCCGTGTGGGTCTATTATAGTCCTGCTTAACCACCAGACGAACTTCATTAGCTGTAAATAACCTTGTCTTTTTTTAATGCACCTGTCATGACCATGTTCCCATGAAGCTTTTTTTTCGAATTATTTTATTGAAGATTGTGAACAACATTGACATCCAGCAGGTCATGAGCATCTTAACACGGTTCCACTGCGTAAAAAAAGTTACTGTCAATCAAATTAAATATGAAAAGCAAATTAATTAAATTAAATATGAAAAATAACGTAGACGTGATAAATAAACAATAATTAAACAAGTCGATATACAGACGGTTAAACGGGGTTTAGGATTAATGTATCGTGTACAAAATGAATTCAACTAGAATAATAAAGTTTGGGAAGGACTTGGAAAATCATTAGGATATCTATGAGGATATCTCTTCTTGTTGTACACAAACGTCTCCACGTCTCTCCAAAGCACAGATGAGTCGGTGACGTCTGATTAAATGTTGCTCTTGAAACGCGTTTAATCCCCGATGTGGTTTTATTAGTTCTTTGCATCCTTGAAGGTGAAGTTCCATCTCAGTCGACCTTCAGATGAAATGAAGACGACGTTCATTTTCACAGACGTAGAATTGTTTGTTTGGTTCCTCATTAGCTGTTACCATGGCAACATAGCCCACGCTTCCTTCGGGTCTGAACCTAAAATATAAAACGTATACTACACACTACGAACGGTACATGTTTGCACTTTCACTGCATACAGTTAGAGATATTATACAGTTATATTAACATTACACCCGACATAATACATCAAAGTCCAAGATGTGAAAGAGAACAATCGGCACTAAAACATGAAAAAAAGCTCATGAATTATGAACAATACTGCAAAGAAATTTAGAAAAATATACAGTACATGTCATGAAATGTATTCCTTTACACATGTATACTATTGTAACTGTCCAATTGTGCCTTATTAGAGAAATGCATTGGAAATGTAGCAAAGTAATGATTTATTGTTCTGTATCATCACTGCATTATTATTCTAATTTAGTTTAATCCGTCTGATTAACTAAACGTCCTTATTACTTGTGCCACATCTTCCACATGGCTGCAGACCTTCTGAGTGTTTAAGTGTTGTGGATGCGCTGCATGAGGTGATGGCGCTCGGTATCCACGGATGGAAGAATGCCGAGGATCAGAGCGGAGAGGAGGAGCCTGAACAACCGCAGTTACATAAAATAATTGGAAGGTTATATAACCTTTATTTTATGTAACTGCGGTTGTAAGTATTCATTAAGTTCAATATCAGCAACATATGTTCTGACGTTGTGGAACACGTTTATTCATCACCGCTAAAAAACACTGCAAATGTCAAGAGGTTTTATTTTTTACATGTGAAAAATAGGAGAAGATAGCATGCAGCTGATTGGCTGTCAGTGACAGACATCTGCAGCAAAGACACAGAACTTTAACGAAAACGACGTCTGTCCGTCTGCAAAGGTACGTCGTGATGCATGACTTAATTGGTCTGTTAAAGGTTGGAAGAAGAAGAAATGACAACTTTCCTGGAACTTCGTTTACATATAGATAGGTAACCGCTCCACTTAAGGATGTGGAGAAGTGCGTTATTCTGAGAAAGCATTTCCACTCAGGATAAAAAGGGTAAGGAATAAGTAAGCTGAATAATATGTTGCACATCAGTACAGATGTGGTCTTCAACGACAAAGCAGCTTCTGAGGATCGGAGAGGTTAGTGATGATGAGTCCTCTCTCTTCGTGGAATGACTCTCACCACAAATGTATATTGTGTGCACGTTGTATTCTTTCTTATTTATTTTGTTCGATGCAGCTATACCTGTCTGCCTGTTTCCCGCCTGCCAGACCTGCTGCCATCGTAAGCTTTTCTATGTAAATCATTGAAGCGCACCAGTCTGCGTGATGAGTGATTTCCTGCTAACATTGTATTATCGTTCTTCCTTCCATCGGCTCCTGCTGCCTGCTCTCCTGACTGTGACACGTCTACTCTGAAGAGCATGTGTCATGAAATAAGATCAGTGATTAGCTGAATTACTTCTGAGATGAGCGCTTCCCTATATTCCCACAAAGTGCTCTGTTTGAACCCACAAACCCTTTATTTGTATTAACTACAAATAAAAGCGGATTCAACCGGCCCTCAGGTAACTTATACCCAGACATGCGTGAGTTTGTCCTCTTACTTGATGGGGAATCGGATTGCCGACATATTGTCTTCATGAAAAGCTTCAGCAGCTCAAGTTCACCATGGCAACAGTGTTTTAGTCTCAACTCAGCGCTGTTGTCTTTGCAGACCCAACGGTTGAGCTCCAGCTTAGCCTGCAAACATCTGGATTAGGTCTGATTTGACAGATGTTCATTTCTTCTGTACGATAATATATACATTGTGTGTTTACACACGGCTCTTGTAGGATTATTGAACAGCATATTTGTAATATTTCTGACACAACACGAGGTAAACAACGTTCCTCACTTGAAAAAAAGACAAACAGTTATTTGCATATGAAGATCATTGGTTTTAACACAACAGTGGGTGAATATTTGTTGTTCCCATTATGAAATACCAACCACTGCTTTCTACAATACGTTCTTTTCACAGCAGCGTGTGAATACAACCATCAACATTCATGAGATGCACATATTCAGTTTCCCGCAGAGAGATAGATGAGGAGATTGATCCCACTGTGTGTCAATCTGCAAACTGTATTTCCCCGAATGTCAAAGTATTCCTTTAAGGCTTGATAATGACGCTCGTACTAATTTCCACATGTAGACTTATATAATGTGTAGTATTGTGATATTGATATTAATCCTGAATGAGTATAGTTTATGGAGTGTACTGGATAAAACACGGCTGATCTGCAATTAATCCAATGTTGTTGTTGTTGTTGTTGTTGTTGTTGTTGCACTGGAGCAAACACTCCAGTGTCTCGTCTGTGTTCTGTCCTCAGTAAGTCGTCTGCAGTGTGTGTCTGCTCTCCACAGGGTCTCCTGAGGTCATGTCATCTTAACGGCCTCTCCCGCTCCAGGAGCTTGGTTTACCAGCTCCAAGCCTCCGGTGACGGCATTCTTTTGTCTTCGACTCTGCGGAGCAGCAGAAGGTTAGCGAGGAGCATTGGCTTCTCTTTCACTGATGAATCATTTCTTCACTTTGAGCCTTGAAGTTCATTTTAAAGTTTCTCTTCGTGGCTTTGCTCCTGTTTATGTAACGGTCTTACTGTGATGAAAACCACACATGAGGGAAAGTAATTGTGCAACACAATACCTGCACATGTCCTCGCTTGCACTCTTGGTTACTTATGTTTATATTTATGGCAATCAGTAATGGCTCATAGTTGACTCATGTAAATCCACGAGACGGTTGCAGAATTAAGGATGTTTTGTCACTAATGCCACAGACTCCATCAGGTCTTTTGAGTTTATTTCAGTTTCACAAAAGAAGAAATGCATAGAAATACAAAGGCAAAGGAAAGTTGTCTTTCCACCCGAGCAAAACCTGCGTGTCATTTGAATGTTGCGTCTCAGAGCAGATTCTCAACAAACTCAAACTCAAATACAAAAGCATATTCAACAGGCTGCGAAACTTTGTTCCAAAACACAAAAATAGTTCAACAAAGAACACCAAACTAAAACACAGCCAAATACTGTTGCATGAGGCCACCACCTATACAGATGTCTAAACTCACACACCTTTCCACAGACATAGTCACGCCACAGATGAGCAAACACAGTCGGTTGGAACAGAAACTTATCTTTGAGGGACACCAGATACAAATCCTAAAAAAGAGAGGATGTACGATATGAACGAGGTGTGAAAGAAGAAAAGCTTTCACAATAAACAAGAGGTGCGTAAAGGCAGTAAATCAGCGCTCCTTGTTTTTCCTACATGGGAGGACTGCCTCCTTCTGGCCATCAGGATGAAGTGAAGGTTTGATGAAGTCATTTCCTACAACTACCAGTAAAACAAAACACATTATGGCATTTCAGAACACAACTGCTGTTTCTGCAAAGGTTGAAGTCTCTTTTTTTAAGATAACTGCACATTGTTTCATCAGTCAAAGTCCTCTCAGAGTCCACAGCCATTAGTTCTGAGTGCCAACAGTGAATCAGTGAGCTTAGAAAAGCAAACTCCCCCTAATCAGGCAGGAGGGGAAGTCAAAATACGCTTTTAGATTTGTGCTCAAACCAATCATTAAATCAGCTGACTTCCTCATCTCCAGTTAAAGATTTACAAACTGACTTAAACATACTTATAGTGTGTTGTAATCAGTTCATGGCACTATATCATTTCAATCATAAGCACTTAGAAACATCCACCATGCTTTATAACAATCACTATAACACATTAGAAAGCATTTTATAATGTGTTATGGAGTATCATGATTACTGACATTGTGTATTAAAATTCCCATAGTTGTAAAAAAATGTCCTTTTAATGTTCTATAATGTGTTGTCGTAGTTATAAAGCATTATGAGCATGAATGAGTTTAATTATATGATGCTGTAAGCTGATTATAATGCATTATAGACATGGGAGTCATACAAGTGTTGCTTCAGGTCTCGTCTTTCCAGAGAAGAGAGTTGCCCGTCGGCTCTCAATTGCAAGTCACTAGATAACATGTTGAAAACAATGAAGTGCCCACTCAACGGCAGCACTCAGCAACGATTCAAACTGAACTACACAAGTCTAACAGACCGTCGCCCTTTTTAATGCCGTGCCTCAATCTTTGCCTCCTCTCATTTCTGTTTTTTGCTTTTCTATCAACAACTGAAACACTGTTTGTTCTCTTCATATCATAAACGTCATGATCCCCACCATGATACAGATCCACTGCAGTTTGACCGTGCATCCTGATAACCTGATCTGTTTCTCAACCAAAGGTATCCGTTGACTAGAGAGCAGCTTCCTGGCTGAGGGTATCCACAGTGAGCATTCGTACGGCTGACTCAGGTTTCCTTGCTGTACACTAATTGTACTCGAGACATTGAACCGTCCATGAGGGTCCTTCTCTGCCTGTGTGCTGGCTGAGAGCGTGACGTTTTCGCCTCCCTGGAGCCAGTGGACGGTGCCGATGGGGTAAACTCCATTGAACCAGCACTCAGCATGAGACCCGTTGATGGAGGAGCCACAGCTTCCAACGCAGTCTGTAATGATCAAGGACTTTTAGACTTTTAGAAAGAAGACAGCGAGAAAAATGTGTTTAAAAAAAGAAAAGGTTGTCGCTCACCTTGTACTGTAACTTGAGTTGTGTTGGAATTTGCGCCGCTGGTGGAATGTAGTTTGCAGATGTATTTCCCCTCGTCCACCGGCATCACGTTGAGGAGAAACAGAGTCAGTCTGTGAGGCTTTTCCGTGCTTTCACACAGAACCTCAGATGATCCGCTGTCTCCATATTGACACACACTTTTATTCTTAGCCAGCCAGGAAAATGAGAGAATATTGCCTGATGAGCTGGCATCACATGTCAGTGCCACATTATCTCCACACCGCGCAACCACCTGGGAAATGGTCTCCAGCGTCACACCTTGACTGGCTGAATTATCAGAGAAAGGGATGATTCAGGTTTCAAAAAAACACGGTCTGAAAACATTGTATTGTCATTTGTCATTCCACTGTCAATATTGATTAGAAGTTAGTATATGAGGGTCAAATTATGATAATTACTTTGTGAAAGTAGTCTTTAGTCTTTCGTTACCTTTCATTTAGATTTGGGGCAGCTGTTGGTATACAGTTGGGTTAAACAGTTTTATGACTCTCTTAAGGAATAGTGAGGAATTTTGGGAAATACACATAATCGCTTTCTGGCCAAAAGCAAGATAAGAAGATTGATACCACTTTCAGTTCTGAATGATGAATATGTAGACAGCCAGCAGCCAGTTAGCTTAGCTTAGCACAACAACTGGAAACAGGGGGAAACAGCTAGCCTGGTTCTGTCCAGATGTAACAAAAACAATCCACCTACCAGCACCTCTAACACTCACTTTGTTTAATCTGTTCTAAACCCAAAGAGCGACTACAGAGAGGGTTATATGTTGGACTCTTATCAGGAAGAACCACGCTAGCTGTTCTGTGCTGTTTTGATAAACGTGTCTCTTCATGCACAAAACAAAAGCCTCACCAGCAATGCTGACTGCTGAAGTCAACCAGAGGATGGAAACCCAGCCAGAAACATGCCGAGTCATCACGTCAGAGGAGAAACTCATCTCTTTCGTCTGCATTTGAAATCAATAATCACATTAGAGGAAGCAAATACAAGCTAGACACAGGCAAGCGATTGTACTAAAGGGCTGCGCGTACTCACCATGCAGAGGATCTACTGTGGAAGAAGGCTCACTGAGTCCACTTTAAGGGAAACACTCAGTCATGTGTTGTCAGCTCCTAACGTGAGCAGACATGCTCTGGAATGAATGGCCGATGAGCAACAAGAGTAAAAGTGAAACCTAAACCTCTTTAAAAGAAACCATATCCCCGGGCGCCTGTCATTGGCAGCCCACTGCTCCCTATATACAGGGATGGGTCAAATGCAGAGACAAATTTCCCCCTTAAAGGGATAACGATAGTATAAATTCTATTCTATTCTATATTGTAATACTCACAGTCCATTGGCTCAACTTTCCAATATAGCCTTTTTTTTCTCAACATCATTTTTATTTTAATATGTGTAGCCCTAAAAGGTAGAACATTTATTCTCGTAAATATGTATGTATTATTATGAAACATTTGTCAATTTGAGATGTTTAGTACTTGATCTAACCAGTTTTCTTCCCCTTTACTCCACAGAGAAGTCACATATTTATTAATCATGCAAACAATTCTGTGTTCCTTAAGATCAAAGGTCGGGAGGCTGTGTGAAGATATTTCAGGGCTTTTCTATCAGTGTTGCCTGATGTTTGCGTCAGAATTTTGTCCAAGAATAAGTCTTGCTGAGGACTGACCTTTCTGCAAGCAGCTGCATTTTGCTGCTTGCTGTGAAAGCGCAGCCTGGAAGGTCTTTGTCATGCCCAAAGAACAAACCACGTCGGCTGTAATTAAATAAATAAAAGACAAGAATAACAGGCCCATTTCCAAACTCCTGCTGCTACATGTGCTGCATGGTTTTGTCTGTCCTGCTCACAGCAAAATCGGTATTTTAGCCGTAAATAATTTCAAGTCTCTATAGTACATCAAAGCAACAATTGCAATCAAGATGTATTGGATTCCACATTACTTTCACCCTCTACGTCTTAAAACCTCCAGCCACATTCTCGAGTTTTACAACAAACACTGAAAAAGAGCTTTAGTGTGTGTGGAGAAGGTGTGGGGGCTGCAGCAAAGATCAAAACAAGCAACCTGACGCAATCATCTAAAAACTGGTGGCAAACAGCAAAGATATCTGTCCAGACATCCCCAAATACCTCAGTGATCCTGTATGAGAGCAGGCATGAATTGACAGGTTACTCTTTCTCAAAATGAAAAAGCTGCATCGACTTCTATTAGTCAGGATCCTTTGTTTGAATCACGTTTATGTTTACAGAAAGAACGCCCTATTTAATAGTATTAGAATGTGTTATTGTTATCTTAAATTATGCCCACATTAGGATCTGGCGCAATATGCAAATTCGTTTTGCAGAGCAGACGAGGTTCTTCCTAACGTATCCAGAGGAGAACACAACGACTGTCTGGGAGAAGAGAGAGGAAACTGATCAGCTCTGAACCTCCACGAACACTTTCCTTTGATGTGTCAGGATCGTATCTGTACAAAGGAACTGATGAGCACTATTTCAGTCTGCAAAATGATCGAAAACAACCATGTGAAACTGGTTTGTACTGCAGCACAGGTGAAAACAAGTTGAAAGGGCTTTGCATTCACTTGAGTTCTTTTAAATGTAGAGATTTACTTCACGATCTGCCTTCAAACTGTATAAATCCTATTAAGACACTTTTTGCAGCAGAGCTTAATTTAATCCTCTTTTAACATTTCCTCATTTTATCTTTGAGAATATTTCCCATAAACGCATTTTAAAGAGTTACATAAGTAATATGAGCCTCCAGCTTCTCATCACTTGCCGCGCTGCTTCTTGACAATAACCTGCCAACAGAGCTGCTGCAGGGATTGTACTGTGATTGCTGCCAATGCTGGAAAAGCGTATCCTCCGCAAAGAATTTATTTACTTCTCCTCTAAAAATGTACAGTGTAGCTTGTGCAGCTGTCGGATAAATATAGTGCAACACCTGGCTAGTCAGCCAAAAGTCCCCTGGAACTTGAACTGGATATTTTTCCAAACAATTCTCCAGCTTTTCTGCCTTTCACACAACCGTCACACGAATAGCCCTATGCACCAGCTCATACCTGCACCTGCACCCACGTTTTGAAGGATGCACGTCTTTTCGTGCAGTGTGAAAGAAAATCTCACTTGTGAGGTGTTGCTCTGCAGGTACAGGCCCTCACAGGTACAGACATCTCAATACTGTACGCTCGCAGTGTAACTGTTGACTGAATCATTTATTACTAATGAACCTAAGTACGGCAGTATGCGTTTCATTGAATTATTATGTAAGTGTAAAAGCCTCAGCAGAGGAGGAAGCCACTGCTGCCATTTAGACTTGAATGCATCTGAATCTTGATGGAGATGTATAAATGAACATTAAGACTGTTTTCAGCACCAATATTAGATCACCGCATTTGCAGTGCCATCACTCCCAGTTACATTAATGGGTGTTTTGGACATTTATGGCAGTGTAGAGCAGGTGATCTATCTATGAGCTGGCACATATCTGCTGAGAGCTCCTATGTGAGTAATAACTCGTCATGTGTAGCTGGTGAGAGCCGCGGGCTGGAGAGAGGGAAATTAAGAGTTTAAATGTGCTACTCTCTCACCACTAAGGGGCTACAGCTCTACAAAGTCACAACTGTTGGTTTTCCTGGCTTCACGATGCTTGAATGCACTTATTCACCGTGGGATATGTAAACATCAAAGACCAGTGTAGCTCAGTGTGGAACTGGCACGAGCTGGTTTCTCAATCCTGAAACATGGGGGTGGATGTGTTTCAACAGCTGCTTAGAGGAGAGAAGCAGGGTGTGCCCAAGCAGGTGATAGTTTGTTCATGCAGTTTTGCCTTTATTGTGTAATTTGTGGATTTGTGGACCCTTTATGTAGGTTTCTGAAATGTGAAATAACTTTATAGCTCATTTAATTTTAACAAAATAGAAATGATCTGAGTGATCTAATCTAATGCTAGCTAAACTTCACACATTGAGTCTGCTGTAAAACCTGAACACAAACGTTAACTTATGCTAACGTTACCAGTTAACGTGAGCTAACTTAGTTACTACAGTAAGAGCTAGTTGAAACAGTTAGCGTTAAGCGCTAGCTAAAAGTAATCAACCGCTCAAATAGTTCAGTAGTAAACGGTTGACATAGTTAGCTAGCTGAAGGCAATGGCTAAGCTAAGTTGTTGAAATTCTCAGTATCTGCAATGGATAGATTGCTAAAATAGTTAGCTAAAAGTTAAAGGGTTGAAATATTTAGCCAAAAGTAATAGATGTAATTGGTAGAAATTGTTAGTTAAAAGTAGCAGAATAGATAATTGGCAGGAATAGTTAGCTAAAGTAATGGCTGAATGGTTTAGTTTTGGTTTGGGGACAACATTATATCAGACAAGAGGGAACTGCTGAACAACAGAATAATAATACAATGTTAGCAGGCTATATGTTATTCCAAAGAAAAACGGTTTTGCTGTTTGTCTTCCTCTCACATTCCTGGCAGACAAACAATAGAGATTCAGTTTTTGGTTTGGTTTGTTCATCAGCAGGATTACTGGAAAACGTCTGGCCTTATTACTTGCTACGGGTGTAGCAATGGCCAAAGAAGAGCTCATTAAATGGCGGATGTCTGCACTCTCTGAATGCCCTTCTAGTTTCTACTGTGATCAAAGCTGCAAGTACATTTGATTTTCCTCCCATTTCGTAACACCTAAGCCTGCTTTCACACTTGCTTTTCCCAGATGTATATTTCCCCGTTATATGCATACAGTGTTTAGTATGAAGGGAATGCTTTTAAGAGTTCTTTGTCCTTGGGCGTCTGCTTCTGTGAGTCCAAACCAAACAGTGGGAGGGAAAGAGAAACTGTACTCAAGAGACGAGTAAGCAGACGGAGACGAAGATAGAGAGGCTCAGACAGAGAGGCAGTAGATGTCAGTAAGATAATAAATATTGGTGGTTAGTGCGTTGGCGAAGAGGTCATCATTAAGAAGTAGGAGAAAGACGATAAGACTCAGGACTGGACTGGAGAAAAGCAGAGGAAAGAAAATGAAAAGATAAAGATGAAGTGTGAGAGATCCTGACACGATGCTGCTGGTGGTAGTTTCCTTGGTTCAACTCTCTCCAAGTGGCATTAAGATTCATCCTCTCATCAAAAAGGCGTGAGAGGTTATCTCCGACTCAGTGAACACTTGCTTTTCTGTGATTGTTTTGCTCATTTCTGCAGCCAAAGCTAGATTCTGCTTTAAAATATAAAGAAAACAAATGAGGAAATACACTGTCCGTATAGCACACACACACACACACACACACACACATAATCTGCTTGCCCTCCTGCCGAGGTTCTCTGTCGTCCTGTAGTGAAGCCCTGCAGTCAGTCATGTTGTCATTTCACAATAAGTGAATGTGATCTGACCGGTGGTGCATTTTACATCTCAGCCCAGGCTCGTGATGTCAGCGGAGTCAGTCAGTTTGGGCTGCAAGCCAACAAGAGGCGATAGCGGCAACAGGCAGAGCCGAGGCCCGCCATCGGAAGAGCGGAAATAGTTTCCATGGCAACAGAGGATGCTTGCGGTCCATTACAGGCCGACGCTGGATGTGTCCTTGGACGACTCAACGATGGTCACTCTTTCCTTGATGACTTTAAGATGGTACGCCGGGTATACCGAGGTCAAGTCAACATTTTAGTTTCTATTGTTTTCATCTGTTTTTTTTTCAAAAAGACAAGGACAAACTAAAGGACAACAACAACAATGAAAGCAGCAACAACTGATACTTCAAGTGTTTTATTGTCATTTCACAATGTATTACATTTTGAATAATTATCCTTTTAAAATAAAATAATTAAAAGGCAACGTTTTTATATTATGAGGAAGGTATCACAGTCTTCATCTCAAAGGAAAAATGCCACCGTTTTACAACGTCTTTTAAAAGCCGTAAATACAGATTCAAGAGTAAAAGTTTCTTTCATGCCTTTGCGTTCAGCACAGGGCTGTGAGTGTATTCTGCGGTCGGTCCACTGGGTGTCGCTGCTGAGCTGCCGTCTGTCTGCATGTTCACACTCGGAGCTGTCCGTGGTGCTGAAATAAATCCTGTAGCCTCAGAGGGAACAGCTTCTGTACCATATTACATTTAAAATGGTGCTAAATGTATTATTGGAGACAACTACGTCATCGTTATGGAAAGTGTTTTGCTTAATTAATCCATTAAATTGGATCAGTTCATGTCTTGATGATTAGTTCACTTGAATTAAGAACTAATTCCATATTAGCCCTGTAGTATTATGCATTTACATTGATCCTACTGGTGTATAATTTCATAATATTTCACTCACTACTTGGCCTACAGGCTACTAGACGTTTGAATAATAAGGCCTATTGTTTGTGTCTTCATCCATCGTCTGTTTTTTTGTTTTCTTAAATAAACACAGAAAATAAATATGTATTTTTCTAGTGTGAGTCATTAGATGGCGCTGTCGGTAAACGAGCCGCAGCGAAAGATCTGCTCGCGCTATGAGAGGAGTCGGTGAGTGCTCCACCGACTCAGAGGAAATCAAGGAACTCAACAGTCATGTGTTGTACAGCACCCGACGTCGCTCCATCTCCAACATTGCAAAGGATACAACCGTAACTGATCAAAAGGAGATTGACATAGTTCTGTGTCGTATTTAGTCCTCTGCAGAACCGGAAAAGAGGACTATCGACCCGCTGCTGCAGCAGGACGCACAGGCGGGATTTCCCGCTGAAGTTGTTCACACACACACACACGCAGCACAACACGGCCAGCTGTCGGACCGGGAAGTTGCGTGCTTCGCTGCGCTCTCTGTCGATCCTCCGGACTCTGGTTAAAAGTTATGTTTTTGACGCTGGTTGTCACACAGACTCGCACAATGTCAAGAGGACCCGGAGCTTTCTACGTGTGTGGGAAATGATTGCAACCAGCACCGACCTTTCCATTATGGTGAGAAGATGTCTTCTCACTTTCAAACCGTTCAGGTAAGAACATGTTGGAGTGGATGTGTGGACTGTGTTTACTCACGTGTTAAATAATGCACACTGGTTGGTTTTTATACATTAATTGCTGTTTATAAAATGGAAAAAAACCGAAATATTAAACTGAAAATTATGAAATTAAAAGGAATAGTGCTGCTATTTTGTTTTTTGCAGTAGAGCAAATCTTGCATGCAAACCATTGGCATTCTTTTTTCTTTTTATTGGAGCCATTGGCATTAATTGGAACAACAGAATGCCTGCTGTGCTATAATTAACGTTTGCTTACACAGCGAAAACTTTCACCAGCAGCAGCAGCAGCAGCCGGAGAGGAGTGAAAGCAACTCAAGCAGATGTAAACTCATTAAAACGTACACGTCTGACGAGATAGGTTGTACACAAACTCCAGGGTTCACTGGCATTAATATGGAAGTGATGGTGTCCGTAAGAGGAGTCTCTCTTTCCGAAGTAAAGTTCCCAGATGTTTTACAGCTGTCTGAGTCAATACAAAGGTGCTCACATTATGCTCTCTGCCATGGCTCCAGAGCTGTTTTAACATCCAACTCTTTTTTTTCCCACACAGCATGCTTCCCTGAACATCAAATCCCATTTTTTTCACCACTACCTCACAATTGGATAGTGATACGACACTCTCACACACTCTTGCTGAGTGACTGCGGCCTCTCTGACGGTTTTGTGCTTGACAAAGATTCCAGTAAGCAAGCTGTGGTGTACAGAATGGAAGCCCGCTTTAGAAAGGATTGTTTTCTCAGCACGACCACTGGAGAATGCCAGACGAGCCCGTTTTCAGCTAATCGGTCCAAAGCATTTGTTGTCAAAGCGTCAGGACTTCACACATGTTTGCTGTGCGTTCGCTGTTTTGTCTCCAAAATGCAGCCATCCGCCCGTGAGCTAATGCTTTTATTTTGGATGTTAGCTCACTGAGCATATAGTGATGCAGAAAACACACCCATGTCATGGTTCATTTCAGATGACACACTCAAGCGAGTACGCAATGCTTTTCTGTGGGTTGATTGGTACAATACGAACTTTACACAAATATGTCCTCGCTCCATGAAGCCTGACAAAGGGCTTAAAGTGATGTCGTCTCAAAGAGCTCATGTTGATGTGGGGCTGGGCGATATGGCCAAAATCTTCTATCACAATATACGCTTTATTAAATGAACATGTATACTCCTGTGTGGACTAAATACTTGACAAAGCAAAAGTGTTTTCTCATTTACTTAACAACGTTATTGCAAAATGAACAGTTTCAAGTGAAACTACAGAGAAAAAAATGAATATTTCTATCTACACCGACTTTATTTACATGCATGCACACAAATACATAGTATTTAGATTAAGACATCATTTGATTTAAGTGAGTATGTGTTTGTTATTATCAATTTAGACGACACAATTGTGTATCACAAGATCTCGGTATATGATTTCATCACTATTCCATTGAAAGAGGAGATAGTCTATTCCATTATCCCCCAACCCTTTGTTGACGTGAACTCTCTTGTCTTGTCTTGTCTTTCCTTCTTCTACTCTCTTGTCAGTACATGTCCTCTGAACTCTTGTTCTCCTGAGCTTGTAACCTCGTCCTGCTCTCGTGTCACTTGATCACCCCCATGTCTCCTGCAGGATCTTCGTGGTGGGGATCGGCTTCTTCAGCCTGTGCTTTCTGATGACCTCTCTCGGGGGCCAGTTCTCGGCCAAGAGATCCGGAGATTCCCCGTTCACGGTGCGAGCTGAAGGTAAGCCTGCAGTTGCGAGTCCGTGCTGCTTGGTCGCCTCTGACTACACAGCGGCTGTGCCATGCGCTGTGCCAGCGCTGGTAATGAACAGGCCGGGAACACGCTGAGAGTTTCGTGGGGCTTCCTTGACTGCTGCCAGGGGGCTGACAGACCTGCTCACTCTGCTCATCATGAGTGCGTCGGGGGGGGTACATGTCGCCTGGAGAGGCTCCATCTTTTTTTACACCTGCTTTCATCTTTGCTCAGAGCCCACATAACCTCGTTCTGACCCACATTAACTCATTTTAGTTGCAGTACTTCTACTTGCTGAGGTAGGATTTATGTTGCCCTTTTATGAATCTTTATATGTGATGTTGACCCTGAGTGTATTCATGTAGTACAAGTACATTACATTTATTTTATAGGGGTCCTTTTAGTCCTGTAAGCTCACTGAAGCAAAAGTAAGTTATTGCAAACATGAATTACCCTGAAGATTTAAAAATGAAATTACAAAAAGTAATACTATTAATATTATATGTTTATAAGATAGTGAACCACCACAGCTATTGAATGTAGTCATGAGACATGGTGCTGTAGTTTCTTAGTGATAGTTGTATGTTTCATGTATCACAAAGCACAAGTGATCATGTTTTTGTCGTATAAAAGTTATTAACAACTTCCTTTTGACAACTCGTATCTTAAAATAACCAAATGGCCACTCCAATGAAGCCGGCAGCATTTACTTTGCCTTCGCAGAAATCAAATAATCTAAAATCCAAAACAATTTCCAAGTGCCATCCCTGAGAGAGTTCTCTGTGTTTGCGCTCTGTGCCTCTGCATATGAACCACCACAGCACTCGCCATGTGGGAGAGTCGGTGTTAGCTATTTGGACTTTTGTCTCTCACCTTTTTATTGCCGCCTGGCACGATGTTGACACTGCGAGTCGTCCTCTGTGACGGATACCAGCTGGCACGGGAAGAAGCGATGCAAATGACCCGATGCTCATCATTTCATCCCTCTTGAGTAATACAGTCCAACCGTTTGGGCCAATCGGTGAGCAGCATGTCGCCCCGTGGTGGCTTGTTGTGCGAGATGCCAAGTGTTGAAATGTGTTTGACCGACTGACTTTAATGATTGCAATATTAAAACATTGGCTCAGAGTTGGAGCACTTCCTCTGGCAAGTCAGTGTGATTCTTGTATTGATGAAGGCGATGTTGTATGGAGGTGCATCAGGTGTCCTCACCGCAGACGATTTCAAGGCTATCATGCGTTTAAGAAATATTATATGCAGGGCTGATTCAGGAGAGAGAAAGAGAGAGGAGGGGGAGACGACAGGAGAGCTGTCTGATTAATTAACCCGCTCACAGGCCGCAGTCAAGGGAAGGCATTGGGCCTCAAACTCATTAAACACTGCCTCACCGCAAACCAGGGAGAGCCCAGCTCTGCAAATCCTCACCGTCTGTGTGCGAGAGTGTGCGTGTGTGTTTGTGTACATGTGAATGTTTCGGGTTTGGGGATTAGCGGCACGGGGAGTTTGCGTAATGAATGAGCCGGGAAGAACTGTTCAGTGGAGCAGCAACTTGATAATACTTACAGCCATCCAGTCGCTGAGCACCGTAAAGAGCTACAGGAAATATACGCACACCTACACCTGCAGCCATGTTGTCACTCAACGTGTGTGTGTGTGTGTGTGTTTGACACACATTCATGCAGGAAATCTGATAATCTCATAAAAGCAGTGGAGGCACGTTAACATGCGCAGTGTTTTGAATCTGAAAGGGGAAACAAAATGGCCGGTCTGTGCTGAGAGAACCTTGTTTTTTGCTCGTCTTGTGAATTGCCTGAAGAGCAAAAGGTGTGAAGAAACATACGTAATTATTGTCTCTCTCTCCTCTCTCTCTGCCTCCCTGCCGCCCTCTTTCTCTTTCTTTTTTATGTTCCTCTCTAGCTCAGTCGATACATGTTTTGGTATTATTTTTCTCCAAAATCTTCCCGAAGCTGCACAAAGAATCTTTCACCTGCTTTTCAGGTTTGCTCCGACAGAAACGTGCTATTTTCTGCATTTCTATGTTTTTGTGTGCTACGTATAAAGTACTGTTACACTCTTTGACACCCCGGAGCCAGAGACCCAGAATACCATTGAGTTTTGCATTTGGATACCAAGTTATTAATCCAGTTTTAAAGTGCGTACCTTGCTTTTGAAGGTACAGGAAGCTAATGAGGTGGAGAAAATGAAAAACGGAGGGGGGGGGGGGGATTTTTACCAGAGTAGGAAGCATGAAAGCGGGAAGCGTTTGATCCTCGATATCTTAAAGGCTCCAGAGGTCTACTGTAGCTTTCTAATAAGCTCTTTGAAGACCACCTTCACAGTGTGTCCTCTTACCACAGGGGTCTCACTGCAGCTTTGCCACAAAGGGAGGAATAGGCTTAGGACGCTATCTGGTTCTACCATAGCGTCCCAGGACTAAATGGTTCAGATGCTAATGCGTTGTATATTCCTACTTGTAAGCTCCATTACCTGAGCTTTTTTTTATCCACCGTCCTCTTTAGCGATGGAAAAACACATTTTGCTGAATGCAAACAGAAGCAGATGCTTCTTATTACCTTAATAATACCTTCTTATTTGTACGCCTACATTCGCCCCTTCATTTATGTGACATTTTTGTGGCTGGACGACTGAAACTCTGCCTTTTCCCACAACGTCTTAATCCATCACTGAGTCACGTAGCGGAGCACCAGGTGTGGAAGCAGCGTCGTGTTCAGTATCCTGCTCGCTGCGATCCTTTCACAGACTGTGACAGGACCTTCTTTTTATTGCATGGCTCAGCAGTCCTGTCTCTGCATGGAAACGAGTCTTTCCTGACACCGCTCCTTGTAAGGGTGTGGCATAGGTCTGTCAAAGCTGTGAACTTCATCGCTTGGTTTCAATGAAAAATGGGATCAGTAGTAATCTGCTGGAGATAGAAGTGAGTGTAGATGTTATGAATACAACAAACTGATCTTTTCTACTGATGCAACTTCACCAGAACTGCAGATGAATCGTCCAGCTGACTGCCTGGCTCTGTGTTTGACAAAGAAACACAGACGTGTGAACAGAAGATGACTGCTCGTTGTTCACTCTTTCCTGTCGCCAGGCGGAGAGACCAGTGATTGTCTCTTTGATTGTGAGGAAGGTGCAACAACACAGGGTTTACTGACTGTTTTTGCCCAAAATGGGCAGTTTCCAGATCCAACTGCAAACATGTTTTCTGTGTCTCAGATTGCTTTTTCTTGTTCACGGCGTTGTGGTATTCAAAGCATCATCCGATAGGTATTTAAGGCTGAGGCTGATCCACAACATGTTTTTTTTGCTCTTGGTGTTATTGTTTGGCTTCACAATAGACACATTTTAAACAGATTATTCTCATGTATTTAGAGTGCTCATTGGTCTTAGATAGGATTTAAACAATACACACACATTTGTTTGTAGTGTTGGTGTTCACCTCATTCGATTAAACTGTCTCTTGGGGGAAATGAAGTACTGCAGTTTTGATTGTTTCTGTAAATTAGATGCTGCAACGTTATTACCTTTATGTGAGTGTGGTCATGAAGTGCGTGCACGCCACGTGAACATGCAGCACGCACACAGACACAACAGTCTTTTTCAAAGTCATTATTGCACAAACAAAAGTGCAACTCATTGAAAACACCGAGACCACACCCTGTGCTCTGTCATTGTTTCATATTATGGGAAAGTGAGTTTGGTATGCAGCTTTACTTCAGCCTCTTTTGGTGCGTATGCGTATTGTTGATCCGGCATCGTCAGTAGGGTGAGCTGCAAACTGGGTCAGGAAGTTCACTCCCAGACTGGGTTCAGGTAGCATTCTCTATTCTTGTGGCTGCTTTTGCATTAATGCAAGAATTGTCGGTGTGAAAACAGGAAATATGTTTATGCAAATGTTCATCACATTTTTATGGTTCCGCACAATCTGAGCAGGGGGAACATAAAAGAGAATAAAACCAACCTCCCGAGCCGGGAAATGATTGTATGCAGTGACACTTGTGTGTGTATTTAATAAGGGGTATTAGACCCTGAGCTCTGTCTCTGAGTCAGCCTTTCCTCACCTTCTAAGGTCTGCTTTTATCAAACACCCAAATGAATGGGGGGGGGGGGGGGGGGGCAGAGGACATACCTGAGGAAAGAGACAGATTCAGCTTTTAATTAAAGCGATAGAGAGCCATGTTAAAACAGAAGGTAGTGCAGGTGGTTTCCCCGTTTCCAGGCTGTCGGGTGCAATAAGAGGCTGGAGCTGCCCAGAGGATAAGTGACAGGTTTTCTGCTCTAATAGCGTCTGGATGTCAGTTGCCCGCATTCCACCAAGAATAGAGCAAAAAACTCAATCTCATTCAGCCTTTCCTGGAATGAATGTTTGAATTGGGAGCGAGAGGACGTCTGTGCACGTGTAAGAGTGCACGTCAGGAGGGAATACGTGAATGTATCCCGGTGACAGGTGAGACGGAGAGGTCTGGAACAGCCAGCATGCATTATCAGCGGGGATGACAGGATTTATTTATTTGGTCCTCAGTTATGCTGACGGGGAGGAGAAATATTCATTTACAATGAATCAAACATGTCACACAGAGCTATAATCAATTATTGATGAATAAATTATTACGTGCAGATATGCTGTGTTTACATTTGACATTTGAATTAGTTTGGATATATGGGATGTTATATGATATATATTTCACTGGCTTCTGTTGAGGTTGGACGACATGTCTCCTCTGCTCAACGTTAGACAAAGAAGATGTCTTCAGTTGGAGTAGATTTCAATATGTGAGCTTTTTTGTTTTGGCGAAGTTGCTCATTTCACCTTTCTGTAGAAAGAAAGTGAGACTGGTTTAATTGCAGCAACTTTATTGCTTCTTTTTTTGCAAGTTGCCTCCGCTCCTGGGTCGGAGTCTCTGCAGTGTAAATATGAGATGGTTCTGACCACTAATGTCTGCACAAGTGAAAGCTTCTGTGCATAATAATCTGTGTGTGTGTGTGTGTGTGTGTGTGTGTGTGTGTGTGTGTGTGTGTGTGTGTGTGTGTGTGTGTGGGAGTTGCTGGTAGCAGAATCATCCTAGTGTTGTGAGACACTGTGTCCCCCTCTGAGACAATGTCAAGCAGCGTCTAACTCCTCACGCTGCACGAGGGCCACGGTGGTGAGATGCACTTGCCGCTCTTTCTCGTAAGATTTCACTTGTGGTTTTCGATAAATCTATTCAGTGTCCCTGATACATCTAAATAAACTCCAGTGAAGGACTTCTGACTTTGGTCGGGGATTTCAATGAAACATACCGAACCCCAGATAGTCTACAAAGACAGTCTTTTGTGCTGTTTTTAAAGAGACCTTTGAATTCTGAATGAACCGTAGACGGACCGATCAATGAAAGCACTTGCCCCTCTCACTGTCTCACTTGGACCTGTAACACTTGTATGCAAGCAGATGTTCTCTGGGGAGCCTTTGAAGCTGAACAAAACACTAATCTGTCAGTCAGGTGAAATGCTCAGTAAAACAGGGTGAGGACTTAAAATACGTGACTCACAGACGGAACAGGTAAGGTCGTTGATCAGAGCACAACTCAGCAGGATAACAAGACTCTAAGGCTGAGATGGTCACTTCCTGCCTCTATGTCCCGCCCTCCGGCCACTTCCCCAAACCCATTCATTGCCATTCTCTTCCTGTCCGCCGGATGAGCTTTGGCTTTCCCTCCGGTCCCAGGGTACATCCCAAGTCTCTTATTAGTGTGTATGTTTGTGTGGGTGTTGGAACACACAGCTACTGTTCACTGCGAGGCTGATGAGAAAGTTAGGAGCAGGTGTGACGATGTGGGCATCAGGTGATGGGGAACATCTGGGTCTGAGAAGACAAATCAGAGAGGCAAGGGAGCATCTTTCAACCTGTCAATAAAAACAGCTGGTTTGAGGTCAACCAATTGTTGCTGACGGTTAAAATAGTGTGTGAGGGACATTCTCTCCTGCTTATAGTCGTATTCAACATTTATTTACGTCCTTTATTCCTGTCAGCAACATTCAGTTGTGATTATAGCAGCCTGTTAAACTAAAACATCTCTCTGTGTGTCAATATAGTGGACACTGAGTCCCTCCAATGGGCGGTTGTTTATAGCTGGACGGCCAGTGTTTCGCAGTGCACACAGCAGGCCGCAGTACAAATGGCGATCTAATTGGGATTTGTTCATGATATCGATTGTGCTGTGGCACTTCCGAAATTGAGTCGTTAAAGGAGATTAGCTGCTGCTAAATCGGCCCTTTACTAAGCAGCAGATGAGGAATGACATCGAGGAGGCTCTACGTTAGCACGTAGATACCATCAGTTCCTGCTCCGCCACTGTGAGCCGGCCAGACTGTGCGTTGGGAAACAAAACACATTAGCCAATGTTTCCCAAGAGGCAGCAGGAATCACGAAGGGAAAAAAGCAGTCTGAGGAACAGTTGATTGCAAACATATATAAGGCTCAGTTCTATAAAAAAAATAGCGCTGCGTAGGAAGGCTGTTAGGTCTCGGTAATGGTGATTTACGGGCACAATGTGTGCGAGGAGCATTACTGTGAAGAAATGTGAGTTCTTCCCACACTAACCCGGAGGCTTTGTTTAGGTTTAGTACGCTGGAGCCGATGGAGGATCCTC
This sequence comes from Lycodopsis pacificus, assembly GCA_028022725.1. Taxonomy (NCBI): domain Eukaryota; kingdom Metazoa; phylum Chordata; class Actinopteri; order Perciformes; family Zoarcidae; genus Lycodopsis; species Lycodopsis pacificus. Next base: position 6,233,404 of record CM051702.1, read on the forward strand.
TGAACTCAGCCAGGAGTCTGAGTCCACACAACTAAATGTACAATAAGAACGATCACGATATTGTTTTGGTCATTTTGGTGCTCAGAGTTTGGTGTTGCAGTTACGTGCAACAGGTTTCCGACAGTTGGCGGAGTGTGTTCACTTGGACAATATAGTCATGTATTACCCTCCTAAATCTCATCTCCTTTCCTATCCTGTGTCGTTCTTCTTTTAAAGTGTATTATTAAACTGCTCTCTTTAGGTCTGTGGAGTGGAACAAAATCAAGTTGTCTAACTGCTGAATGATTCAAAGCGAGACGTCTTCGGGCCAGTTTGTGCGGAGATATTCTAGAAATGACTGAAACAGTGCTACGCCAAAGACGAATGAGGCGGAATTAAGAGAAGAGATTTAGGGATGTAAAGCTCTGGACTGCAGCTTTTTTTTTGTAATTCTTGTTTGTGATGTGATGTGAGTGCTTCTCTTCCTTTTTATAATCTCAACAACAGACAGACACACACATGGACACAGACCAATAGATGTGGGTGTTTTTTCCTCTCGGTCCTTAATTTTATTTACTGGTGATGTAATACAATCTCTTTTCAGAGAAAGGTGACTTTGGCTCGGGCAGTGATGAATGAACTCTGACAGCAGAAGTGAGTCTGCACACATTGCGGTTTCTAAAGAATAATGCAATTGATGAGGGGACACTGAGAGGTGAGGCTTTATTTTCACTCGCAGCCTCCGAGAACATTACCAGAGTATATTTTCTCCGGTTCAAACCAACAAATGATTTACTCCCAAGTCCCAAGAGTGCCATTATTCATCCGGCTTCTTTGGATTTTCTTCATCAAAAATGACTTTGATGCTTAGAATTCTCTTTTCTTCGGAGCACATGAACCCTTTGGTGATTTTAATTAAACCGCGTTGATAATTACTCTCGGTATTCAGCGTAGAGCTTAAATGTGATCAAGAAAGCGGTTGAGGATCAGGAGCTCGTCTCACAAGCGATGCAGTCTGGAGACCTGCTTTGACCTTATTGCCTGTAGCTGCAGGCTCATTAATTGACTCGGTGTTCACTAACGGCATCATTCTGTTTTACCACCTGTCGGCTCGTTAATGATTTGAACCGAGCGGGAAGACGAATCCAATACTGTCCGACTAATTCGCCTGTTCCTGTGTTTTTTCGCTGGAAAGTCTGCTGCTTTAGTAAAGAAGGACAAAAGAAAGTAGAAACTCAGTGATGTTTTAAAGTAATCAGTAAAATGGAACAGAGAATGGATAGATTTAAAGTGTGACGACGAGTGAATCTGTGTCAAAGTGATTTAAACTGCTGGTACACTAAATCAATTCAAAGAAGAGAAATATATCGTATCTGAGAAGAGGTTTGTCTTGTTCCTTGTTGTTTTCTACAAATATAAAGCCAAACGTAGACACTCTGTAGCCGACCATTACTTTTTATTTATTTATCCCTTTCTCCTTTTCTCTAGACTGCCTTTCCATCTCTCTCGCATCTCTATGATTTACTTCAGTAATAGTTGTCTCACACTATCTGTCTGTGTGTTTTTCAGTGCTCGGTGGACATGAATCTCGTGGGGTGCTGAGGAAAATCAGTGACATGCTGGAGGTGATTATGAAGAGGATGGACGCTCTGTCTAAACTGGGCAACACCACAGACACCCACAGGATAGACGAGCTCAGCTCGGCCCTGGACAGGTACGGCATCTCGGTTTCTATAGCGCTGCAACTGCCGACTCGTCGATAATCGATTCATCTCATTGCTTCATTTGTTTTCTTTAAAACCTCGGAAAACACATTAAAGGGAGAATGCTCATTTTCAACGGTGCCCTAGTTCACTGTATGTTTCCGAGGTTACCGCCACGATTATTAGTAAATAGCTGGAGACAGAAAGTGCCACGTTCCTCTCATTCTTTATGAGTAATAGCACTGCACTGTTTCAGCTCATCTCTGCCAAAAAAAAAGCATTTTTCAGGAGCTAGAGGAAAGGAGTGAGGCTCGGGTGTGTTTCGAGGAAATGGGATCGTGAACCTCAGGCCCCACTTGAGGCGGCCGCTGAGTAAAATCCCTCCACCAACAGTGTTGCTTCAAAGCCCATCCTGTAACTGTTCAGCACCTTTCGATCGAATCACATGATCTTTATCCGCAGACTTTGCCTGGTTGTATTGCACGTATACGATGCTTAGAAAAATGAAAGTTTTAACATTTATGACAACTGTGAAAACTCCATCTGCTGATGCCGACTGAATATCCAGGTGCTGTGCTTCGTGCAGATGGGATTGTTAGTGTGGCAGCCTGTTCAAAAATTACTCTTTTTTTCAACTGACCGTGGATCTTTGAATGGTGTCAAGGAAAACAAAATAGATCTTCCGGTTTCGCAGGTTGTCAGTGATCATATAAAGATGCTGTCATCGGCCGGTATAAAGAACAGCAGCTCAAAGCTGTCCGGTTTAAACTTGAGGCTGTCCGCAGAACATTCTGTCTAGTTCTCCAGCTCAACCTGTGTGCCGAAGGTGAATTTCATTGGCATAGTAATGGTGAGATAAAAACATGGAGGCTGAAGAAGGAGGCCAAGTATGGAGCCCTGGGGGAATCCAGTAGAACAGGTCCATACAGTGAAAAGAGCCTCAGGATAAGAGCAAAACCTCTCCTCCTCTCTCCAGTTATACATATGTATACTGTGTGTGTATATATGTGTGTATAGGTGTGTGTGTGTGTGTGTTTGTATATGTATACAGTATATGTCTGTATATATATATATATATATATATATATATATATATATATATATACATATAAGTGCAGGGGTCTTGCTGGTCAAGTTGAAGCTGCCAATGCTGAGTTTGTGTGTGTGTGTGTGTGTGTGTGTGTGCTCTGCGGTTGCCTTGGCAACAGACCTTTCCTCATATACCCACACCTGCTCTGGGTTTGAGGAGAGGAAGCTCCCTCCTGCTTTCTGCCTTTGCTGTTGGTTTCGCTGCTGGACATCACCTCCCCTCTGCCTCACAGCCGGGGAAACATATCGCTCCCGAAAGGCACTTCAGTGGAGGCGGCACCGCCTCACACACACAGCAATGAAACCACCTCAGATATAATAAATTGAAAGATATTGTAATAAGCCATGAAGTTCACAATGTGTCTGGCCGCGGTGTAACTGCTGTTGACACCGGCTGATGGACAATGACAGAAGAGGTGCGGCGCCTCACCTGGCCTGCTTTCTCAACAGCCCCGGGGGAAATATGTGTAGCGCTCCGGCCAAAACGCTGCATTTATTTTTTATCGGCAGTCTAATATTACACAGAATTTAATTTTGTCGCCAAAATGCCCCGTGGATCCACTCTCAGTCATATCGTTTTTTACAATCATTTAATTGGCCTCTCAGGGACTGAACTGGAGAATGTTACAGTGACAAAAAGACCAAACGGTTGTAAAACGGACTTGGTGGTGAAGATGCATCTCATGCTCGCTTCGTTTTTTACCTCCGATGATTAAAAAAACTCTGCATGGCTTAAGGGCAGGGGGTTGACCCTGGAGATTACTGTGAGAGCTTAAGGCAGGAACAACTTTGCCCACCTGGTATCTCGTTAAACAGTGATTAGGCGGTCCTCTTGCTCTTCAACAGCTGATAGCCTCTCCTGTGTAAATATGGGATGCTTCTGACCACTAATGTCTGCACAAGTGAAAGCTTCTGTGCCAATGCATGATAATTACAACTGTGTGTGTGTGTGTGTGTGTAATTGGCAATTCATTTGTGCTGACCTGCTAGTCTAAAGTATAGATGAGAAGGTTTGGCTACCACTTGCCTCCTGGGCACCACATGGAAAAATGAAATTGCGGTTTCGGTTATTATGTTAAGTTATGCACATGAGCACGGTTAGATTGCTTCACCCTGCCACACTCGCAGAAATGCATCCGAGTTGTCGCTGCTTGCTCTCAGAACCACTGTTCCGTTAGTTTCCGTGAGTTTCCTGCGTTTCCATGTTCAGAGCTCTTTAATGACTTGTGTAATTTCCAGAAACGCTACTACATAGCAAGAGAGCTCATTAAAATGATGGATTTGCATGTTTGGTTTCATGTCAAACAAGGCAGCGATACAGCAGTTCCATGATGATGATGATGATGATGATGAATGCTGGTTGATTATAACGAAGGCAGCACACACCATTGAAGTGTTGCAGTGCAAAGATTTGAGGTTAAGATGTACTTTTCTCTTGGTTCTCTGGATGTTGTTTAGTTGTGCAGAGACAAGGATCTCACTGAGAAGGACTCTGAATGGGTTTCACCAGTAACTAAGTTATTATGCAAGTGTGTATGCAGATCATCACTCTTTCTCTCTCAACATTAAAACTACCCCAACTCTAGATTACAATATAACATGTAATATAACACTATTAAAAAGGTATTTGTTTGTATATATATACAAAAGATACCGCTGCAGGATTGTACAGAAGTTTATAGCACTATTTGTGGTGCTGAAACAATAAGTTGATTGATTAATTAGTCAACTGGTGGAAAATTTATTGCCGGCAATTTTAGTAATTATTCATGAAGTAAAAACGAGAAACATCTGCTGATTACTTCTGTTTGTAAATGAATTGATAAACGTTTGAGCTTTGGACGTGATGTGAGACGAAACAAGCAATTTGAAATGTTTTCCTCAAATAATTGACAGATCGATGGATAATCACAATCATTGTTATTTGTGGCTGGAGCTACAACAATTAGTCAATTAATGAATTATTGTGGAGTTGTATAACAGATTAGTCTTTTAATTCATATTTCAGGCTGATCTGGCAGAACATTGGCTCCAGGTTCTTACATGTGAACATTTTCTGCTTTTCTTATCTTCTGTGGCAGTGAACTGACAGTCATGGTTCAGTCTCTACGAGCTCCATGAAGAGTTGCACCGACCTCACACCGCTGCACACCAAGCAGATGTCTGACACGTCGACCGGACTTTTCTAACTATTTTTATTTTTTCCTTTCGGACACCAACAGGAAAAAGATTTTATTTCTCTGAGGTTGTTCTCGAGAACATTTAATAATTCATTGCATAAATCCAGTACGCATTAATGGAGGTGTTGCAGTGCATTCCTACGGTGTTGCAGCAAATGTGAAGAGTCTTGAAAGCTCTTTCTTTTGAAGTTTCATTTGTTCCGGAAAGATGAGATCTGGTGAGATGACGTCGCTTCACCTTTGGTGTTTGCAGCTCATAGAGCAGATATGGCAGCAGGTGTCGGGACGTATTCTGATGAACTTATAGGCTCTGGTGTAAGATGGAACTTTAACTATGATTGCTCTGCTTCTCATAGACACGGTACATATTTCCCAAATCTCTCAGAACTATAACACTGCACATACAGTAAAACCATTGTCTTCTCTTTATCTCCTTTTGCGTTGTGAATGTTGCTTCCTGGTTGTTTTGCCACCAGCTTCCAGGTCCCAGAGGTCCAGCGCTTTAAAACACATTTGCTAACAACCTAATTGTCTTCTTGTGTTCATCCCTCCCAGGGACCCGCTTTAATACGCCAAGCTACCTTTTCTATCTTAACGAATTAATCACATGTCAGTGTTTTAAAAGCTTTTTTCGATTTCACGCCTCAAGTTCGAGAGAATTAGCGTCAGTGGCAAAACAACAAATACAGCGGAATGAAAGGGAGCTATAAAAGAGACGGAGTGTCTTGCTTGCAGGTGAAAGATAATTCAGGTTATAACAAGATTGTTTGTTGTGGAATCATTTGAGATATCCTCGTTCTCTTTGTGTGTTTGTGACGTGTGTGTGATCAGGATCCAGCCCATCGGGCTCGTGGAGCGGATTCAGGCCATAGCCCAGAACATGTCTGACATGGCAGTGAGGGTGGAGCAGATCCTACAGCGCAGCATGGCCAGCAGCAGAGGTACGATTCAAAACACACACTCGCCCAGCTGGAGAATACCACATAGAGCTCTAACCCCTCAGATGAATCCCCCCCCCCCTGTTCATTTCAAATCCATCCAATCTGAAGACACTTTTCCTCTCCTGCCCACGTAAAGCCCGACCGCCAAGCCTTGATCCTGCCCGACACTTGAATGCATGATATATGTCGAACATGTGCACTCGCTGGTTGATCATATAGAACCTGACAGACCTTATTCACAGCACGTTACCCGTTCAAATGGCAAGCCACCGTCTGTGTCAGGCGCAGGAGCAGCACGGTGCTCCATTGTTGCTGCCGCATCATAACAACACGACTACAGGATGTTTAAATCATGATGATGAACTACTGCCTCGTTAATGGGATCTGGGCCTGTCGGCTTTCTTTATTAGCCTCCACTCTCAATTTCTTTATTGGGGCGCGGAAAAGAAATCGGACAGCACGATTTAATTCACGATTCAATTCCCCTCCTGTAGCCGCTACATTGCACTTCATGACTGAAAGCTATTTGCGCTCGCGCTCTCATTAATATGTATCCGATAATTCTCCTGTTGTCATAATGTCTGATATCATTTAATAAGGCTTATGTGACACCTGGCTAAGTTTTGACAGCAGCAGGCAGCAGCGCTTTCTCATCCTCAGAGTTCTGCCGTCATCATGATAATCAGACAGAATGGCTGTTATTTGTCTGTGATTGTGCTCTTCGACGACTTGGCAGGATGCTGGCGGAGGAGCTGCAACTGCTCCTTTTAATTAGACTCGCTAGAGCCGGGCATCGAGGAGAAGAAGGGGAGGAGAGGAGAGGAGAGGAGAGGAGAGGAGAGGAGAGGAGAGGAGAGGAGAGGGGAAGGGAAGGAGAGGAGAGGAGAGGCAGTGACAGCAGCAGAAAGAGACAGGGAAGATGGGATGAGAAGGTAAAGGGAGCAAAGAAGACTTGGTGTGTGTGGGGGGGTGTAGTCTATGTATAGTAAATCCGGTGAGTGAGGTGGAACAGAGACTTGGCCGTTCAGCAGGGGGACGCCAAGCTTTCACAGGAGCTTGTTGGCTATCTCTCCTCTCTCATTTATCTCTGTTCATCCCAGAGGCTGGAGGATATGTGGCTGTAATGCAAAAGACAAACCGAGGTAAAGCCCAGGAGAAGCACTGTTAATCCATGTTTGATCAGAATGAGCGCTGTTCAGTCTCGAGAGGTCCACGGCATCGTGGTAATTATACATGTGCATTCTATGGAGCTCGGTGACGCATTCACAAATTAAAACCTTGCATAAAATCTAATATCTTGGCAGAATTTTCGAGATAATGGAATAAAAAATTGATGCTTTGAACAAAAAAACACTGCAGATGTTTTGGATGTTTCTTGCCAGCTTGTTTTTATCACCTTTCTCTTTGTGTTTGTGCACTGAAACGGAACAGAAAGACAAAAAACAATGCAGCCTTTTTGTTGATTTGTGCCGGTGTCTAGTGTGTGTGGTGTGTGTGTGGTCTTTTTGTTGGAGCGTGTGTGTGTGTGTGTGTGTGTGTGTGTGTGTGTGTGTGTGTAGGCTTTGATAAATACTGCTATTCTGTTCTCCACGCAGTCAGGGAAGGAACGTTAGGACAATGTGAGACTCCTAAAGATCCCCGTTATCCAGACTGCCCCAGCAAGATGGATGTAAGTATTCACACTGTCGCTCACTTAAGTCCAAACTATTTCACACAGAGAGCGAATATCTCATTGTCCTTCACTGGGGACTCATCTTTTGTATAATAAGACAAGAGGACGTATAAAGGCTCCTTGAGAACAACTTGTCTGAGCGACAACAAAAAACACTGAATATAGAAAAGAATAAAACTAAATATGGTTTTATAAACACACTGCTTATACTCTGTATACATTGTATGAATTACAGCCAGCAGCTGTAGCCACAGCAGTGTGTACAATATAAGCATAAACAATAAAGCATGTCCAAAGTGTGCTTCTTACTCTTAACGTGTGGATATCAAAGAAGAAAAGTGTGAAAAATATGCGCCTTCTGTTAAATATAGAGCTGAGCTAAAAACCGCTGTTCGTTCTTATATCACAGTCATGTTTATGCATGAGGTATGCCTCCATGAATATGCCAGTCAGTCCCTCGCCCTATGAATGTGTGAATGCATTATACGCACACACTCATTTGAAACGGTTCTAGTTTGTGTGGATCGTAAAAGCCACCTGCTCTACTTCAACCTCACAGTTTTCAGGCGTTTGATGAACAGAAAATGGTTTTCTGTTCCGTCAGCAAAAAAAACAGAAGCACCTCTATACCCTGGAGGGGGAGACGTCTGCACAGTTTAAGTACCCTGCCTGCTTCCTTCCCTTGGATGTCCACTCTTTGCAGCCTACAGTGCATGTCAGAAAATGAGTTGACCGTAGCACCAAAAACAAATCCTGCCCCCCCCGTCTAACATCTTTATCCCCCTACCGCGCTGGATGACCTCGTCGTGCTGTTTTTATTGACTCCACCTGTGAGCGGGAAGCCATGAAAACTTTTAAACTGACTTCAAATACCAATTATTTGGGGGACTTGACCACAGAGCATCAAAGGTTGATGTAAGCGGACACAAGGGATGCATTTTAGCAGCCTTTTGTCAAATGTAAGGGTTTGCTGATATCCACATTGTGAGCGATAGTATTTGAGAGAGACAAGAGTTTGGGTTCTTGTCTTCCAGTGGATGCGGGCTCGTTGGACCTCGGACCCTTGCTATGCCTTTTATGGTGTGGACGGCTCAGACTGCTCCTTCCTGGCCTACCTGAGCGAGGTGGAGTGGTTCTGCCCCCCGCTGGCCTGGAGGAACCAGACTGCCACACCCACCTTGAAGCCTCCGCCCAAGAAACAGGTAACGCAACGTCTCCTCGTCATTCAGCTCGCTGAAGCGGAGAAATAGGAACAGAACACAGGGCAACAGTTTGACGTAAAGGTGCAATTATTACTGCAGAGACTTTAGGTCAACGAGGGACATGAGCTTGTCGGCTGGTTAGTTTCACACCTGTTCAGGTTGAGGAGAAGATCCTTCGGGAAAAACATGGAACTAAAAATGTCAGCTGGGAGTGAAAAGACGGCAGCAGAGCGCACTGAGGAGGCACGTGGACGTGTGCACTCTTCACGTGCAAACAACGGTGTCCTTCATCTTGCAGTGACAAGGAATCTGGTATACATTAGTAACTTAATTGACTAAATTGTTCAAAGTCAATTGATAATTTAGAATGAGGAATAGAAACGATTAACACCAAGGTGCTGTTTAAACACTGCTGCTGTAGCTTTAGCGGCTTGACTCTGATGCTACAGAATGCTTTTTTAACTTATTCCCCAAGTTCAAGCAGAGCATTTATTACTTCAGTTTGTGATCCAAAGCTCCTGCGAGAATATGAACAGCCTACTGCACACCGTCTCTCACGGGGCGCTGGCTGTGCAGCTTTCATTGCCGTTTGCCTTTCTGCATCATTTACGCATCGACACATGATGCATTGTGCTGCTTACAATCAGTCCTCAAGGTCTGTCCCACTGTTCGCCTCCCCCCTCCCCATCCCCCCCCTTCTCCCCAGAGTAATGTACAGCCTGCAGGACGGGCCCTGGTGTGATTTCACTCTGCAGTTCTAACTTCTGCTCTAATTGCCAGCCTGCATTCTCTGACACTAATCCCAGGGCTTCCCTTGAGTACTCTGCATTTTGCCGTGCCGCACACAACTCGCTCTTGACAGCGATAATTCACCTGCGTTGGGAGAGAACAGTGCGGCTCTGCATATTGATTTTGTCTTTGGGAGAACCTCCGCCTCTTTCATGGCGTATACGGGTATTCGAGAGAGGCAGCCGGTCCGTGTTTGTGTGCGTCACTTTTCTCTTCTGTACATTTCTAAGTCCTCTGTGCTCCCTCATGCAGTTACTGCATTGATTAATACTCGCACGCTGTTACTGGGATGCGATGCAGTGATTATAGTGGGCGGACGAGGAGGTGTAAAATGAGAGCAGACTATTTATGAGGATGATCCAGGAATCCCTCAGGCAACCTGTCTGAGAGGCCTAGCCCCGGGGCTCCAACAGATAACAGGATATGACAGGCGCTCTGTGCTATATACAGTCTCCTCTAATGAAGGGTTACACTTCGTCAGCATCACACCTCCAATCTCCTGATACTCAGATTCATAAATACCTGTTTTTTTTGTATTTGCTGGTGTAGAACGTCTGTACAAGGTCTAAAATAAATTCAGCACTGGCTCATGAAAAGAACACGTCAGAATTTCTCTACGTTTGTGATTCTCTCCGGTGACTTTGACTTCTGTCATCCAGGCTGTGCTCCAGTGTGACATCAGGGCTCTGCTGGAGCAGGTGGGCACCGGGAAGGAGTCACTGAGCTTCATGAAGAGACGCATACGAAGGATGGCGGCACAGTGGGCCTCCGGCGCTCGACGGCTGGATGACAAGCTCCGCAACCACTGGAGAGAGCAGAAAAGGGTGAATATGCTTCTGCACACACTGCAGGATGAGAGTGTGGGATGAGAGAACGAGTCTGTGTTGCGCTTTCATCTTTTCAAAGCCGTGTGGTTGCAAACAGACTGCGGATGACGAGCCAGTAAAAAAGTGCTTTTCTCAGTTTCAACAGGTTTTCTTTCTTGTTTTTTTCCGTAACTCTGGAAACATATTCCTCGGCTCCAAATTTAGGCATTAAAAAAACCTCTTAGCTCAGGATGTTTTGGATCAAACATCAGAACGCCAGACAGTCCTTTAATGCCCCCATGCTAGGCTGCTAAGTGATCAAAACACCAGTGAGTTTGTCGGACTAACGTCTTCGTTTATCTTGAGCTACTTGGCGTGAATCTCAGAATGTTGAGTAACAGACATCGTAGACGATGCAGATTTGCTCCTGGCGGGCATTGATTGGCTTTCATGCTGTTTCATCACTGACATTTACAGAGACACAAAGTGTCAAAGAGCGCTGCCTCTGGAACAGACGTTTGATGAAATGACATTCGACCCCTCCTGGCGTATATTGTAAAACCTTCAGACACTTTAACTTGTAAGGGATTAACCCAGAAAAAAGGGGAAATATACTGTGAATGTCCATCACTAAGACATTTAAGTTTGTGTTGAATTGCTGCCAGTCGCTGTGCCAAACATTCTTTCTACTTTGGATTGCTTCATTTTTTTGTCCATTTAGTTTCAGACCCACAGAGTACATGTATTTGAAATAGCGCCACCAGAATGTGTGCAGCTTTGAGTGCTGTTCTCCACCCAATGCACTCCACACCCACATTGATATACAACATAAGGTTCCACTGCCTGACACGTGGGATCATTTACGCTGTCGAACATATGACTAACTGTAAAAATGTTGGCGCGCATAACAGCATCATCGTAGCAACACACTATGTTTATACCCACGCGATAGGTGAGCAATAAATGAGACATTCAGTCATTGAAACGATGGAGACCTTCATATCTGACGGCAAACCTCTGAGTCTGACAAGTTAAGCCAACGAGGAAGTGCCTTAAACTTTCGATTCCTCTGGTTATAAGTCTGATTGTATAGAAGTCTGTGAGAAACTGACCCTACTGCTCACTGGGTTTGTTATGGAGTCCCATTTAGAGTAACTTAAACATGCAGCGTATGCTTTAGGGATTGGCTACCTTGTGATTGACAGGTGGCTACTGCAGCGTTGTCCGGTTGAGGAGTTGTCAGTGTTTTTGTCTTTGAATTTCAGCCCTTTCACAGGATGTTTTCTGGTCAGGAAAGTTAATTGTAAGCTTTTTGATTGCCAAGAAATGTCTAATTCAGCGTTGGGTTGTACTTGCGTCACTTCTGGTTGCAAATAAACGACATGGCAAGTTTGCAATGGCCAAAATGCCAAACTCAAGGCAAGAAAATGGCAAGCCACAAACCCCAAATTTGATATTTACTCAGCGAATGCAGTTATTGACAGGGTGAGCTCCATATTGTGGATAATTACGTCGCTCGTTTAAGTGATAAATTCAGTTATCAAAGTCAGCACCCTATAGAAACATACTGTCTACTCAACACATGCTAACAGCACTGCAGGGAGGACATGTACAGTAACCCTTATCATTTCATATGTATAAATGATTCATTAAAGAAAAACACAACCTTACCTGTACTGGGGCATTTCATGTTTCTTTTGCTTGAAGCCTCATTCATGTCTCACATGTGACTCATCGACATGCATGTCTCAAAGGAGTATATTGATTAAGACCAGTGTCATTATGTTTCATAATAGTGAAGAGGCGGAGGACTGTATTTATCAGGTTCACCAAATCGTTTCAGAAACTGTGAATGTTTCTCTATGTTTCTCCCTCTGTAGCTGAAAACCGGCTTAAGACTCAAAAAGCTTTAAGGAAACAAAAGGGATAATAATAGACGTTCATTTGTAGCACTTTGCTTTGTGTAAACAAGCTGACAGTATCCTGGCGTGTGTGTGTTTCTTCTTTTTAACGTTTTCAGTTGGATAAATCAAAGCCCGTTCTGTTCATAACAATCCACTCTTCCAAAATGCCTGCTTCTTCCCGACTGGGCAGAGGGCTCCGTCTCTTGTAAGGGTGTGTTTGACAGTAATAGCTACTGTCCATTAACCAGACCCTGCAGGCTCGGCTTCAATCGCTGAAACAGAAATACAGAAACAGAAAGATTTGTAGAGAAGAGAGGTGTTTTATCCTTACGTATCCTGCCAGCTTGTCTGTTTTTTCTACTTCCTGTTCTGAGTGTGCACTTCATAACCCATATTCAGCCCCTAATGCTCTTTACCTGGTATCTTTGTGATGTTTGAGTTGTGAATCATCAGTATTGTGTTGGTTTCATCAGGTTGTACTCTTAATAAAGTATAAATAAAGGGTAAAGTGCAATGCGGATGTCAGTCTGCAGGCTGGGCAGCTAATTATATCGCTCAGTTCATTAAAGGACATGGACTGTAAACATACCTGCAATCGTCACTTGGATCCATTGAGATGCTGGTGCCGTCCTTACTCTTCGGTACCGCCGCTAACAACAAACTGTCTGCCCGAGGCTGGGAAGCTACAGCCAAAGCTTGTTTACTTTGTCTCTGGTTCTCCTGCTGGTGCCGGTTTGGGGAAAAAACTCAACAGGAGTGAGACACTATTTCTGGGTAAAACAGATTTTCGACACAAGACTTGTTCTCATCCTGCCAGCTGCTGTCAAACACAGACCTTTGTTTTATTTGGACTGCACGGGTAAATGTCATTACAGTTGAACCTTCAGGAGGACTTGTAACAGTATTTGTACTGTATGTGAGCACTGTATATTTTCTATTTTTATCAAATTGAATAAGCTATTCCCTTCACCTCCTTCACTAAACGGAGAAATCTGCCCGACCAGATTTGTCATGGTTGTTCGGGCGGTGAGTTTTACATCTGACACGTGGGACTCATACAGTACATGTGCACAGCGCTGCAGGCTAAACAGCTTTGTGGCTCACTCACCGTTGTGTCAGCGCTGTGGGAGATGAAATATTGTAATGTATTGGTATTTGTATCAGAACTGAAAAAAAAATGATGGAGAAGTTTCTAGTTATTGGCTTTTAGGTCTGAAAAGCACCCATTTGAAAACCAATTTAGCCGAGTCGGATACAGACAGACCAGTCAGTGAAACATGAGGAAAGTCTTTTTAATAGAATAGAATAGAAAAGTACTTTATTCATCCCCAAGGGGAAATTAGTCTGTGGCAGCAGCAAACAGGGTTACACAATAAAATAAAATATTGGGTATGGAAAATGCACACTATATACAATATAATAAAATAACAGAGCAGGACCTATTCAATTTAAGAAAGCAAAGTAATAAAAATGCACAGTATATACACTGAATATAATTGTATTAAGTTAACTAAGTAGGAAAAATAAAAATAAACAAAACAGTAGTGCACAAGATCACCAACAGCAGCAACAACAGTGTATCAGTGTTACATATAGTGTATCAGTGTATCAGTGTTATTATAGTTCAAGGGAAATTTGATAGCATATTTGTTTTTTTTCTGTTTGCCATTTGGACTAAGGACGGGGAACGACTGTCTGTCTAAACAGCTGTGGAAGTGAGAGGACTCGCTGTCACGCCTTCAAACAAATAGTTGAATAAATGTGTGGTCTAGTCGATGAATAAAATGGAAAGTTTTTTTCAAGAAAAAAAATCTAATTTCATTACATATTTAACAGCCTGGAAGTTCCATCCTTCCCCATCAGCAATCAAACCGCTGGTGTGTCGTTCTGCATATCAATTAGCTCTCCGCAAGTCAATTTTCATTTCAACTGCGTGCACAGTTGATTGTAATTCTTCAGAATTGCGTCGTGTGGCTTTGCTGTCACTCTGCTTTCTCGCTTTCATTGGAAACTCAATTATATTTCAAATTTGACATCACCGATCCATGACAAATATTTGAAATTATTCCCATTTGAGTCCTTTAAAGCATTTGTGAAAGTCGCTCCCACAAAATCTGTTAGTCACCGAACAAAACTAGAGATTGTCCGGATCTAAAAATCTAAAAGAATGCTGGAAATAATGACTTGTTCTCGACAATAACAAGTGCAGAAAGGGTTCAACAAAAATGCCCACGTTGCATTAACAGAACACAATGCTGGCGTGCGCTGCACTCTTTTCTTGACTTTATTTTATTTTCTTTCATTCTGCATTCAGATTCTAGTCCATGTGGGCTTTCTGACAGAGGAGTCCGGGGATGTGTTCAGTCCCAAAGTGCTGAAGGGGGGTCCTCTGGGCGAGATGGTGCAGTGGGCCGACATCCTCACAGCCCTCCATGTGCTGGGACACAACCTCAAGATCTCGGTTTCTCTCAAGGAGCTGCACGGGTGAGTTTGGATTTGATTTATTCCTCTCTGATCATGTTGTTTTTCAAGCTGTAGGCAGAACTGCTGCAGTCAATGTACAATACTCAGCTTTGTGTGGCGATGTTGCTCACATCCATATTTAATGTGAGATTCTGTGGGGGCATCGGTGCAGGAATCATCCGCTGGTTTTATGATTTATTCTGATTATTTATTGTTGAATAAAAATGCTTTGTTGTCCATTCTGCGCACTCTGCGAGGGAGCAGTTGCTCACACACTGTTTTCGATCACCTTCGGCCACACAGATAAGCTTTCTCTCCCTCCTGCAGAGTGCTGTTTCAGCCTGAGGGCTTGACAGCATCTCTACAGTTTGTGCACCTCCTTCCTGCCGCAGCTCGCCCGCTGCAGAGTGATAACGGGCTTCTCGCTTGCCATCACGAACACGAGTGCTTCTACCAGTTGACACACACACTCACACACGCGTTTGCACAAAGTGCCGTCCAGTCAGGCCGACGAGATGGTTACATCTAAAAACACTATTGACCTGTCTCGGACATTTTCTCAGCTTCACGCTGGCTGGTCAGGAAAATGACCGTGAACAAGATGGGATTTTCTGTCGATTTTATTTTTCTGCCAGCGGGCGACGCGAAGCCGAGGCAGACTGGCTGATGATAATGGCCGCTTGTTATTGAGCACTGTATCCATTGCTGTAGGCGAGAGGTAAGGGCATTGATGAGTTTGAGCTGCCCTTTGATCTCAAACGTGTGAAGAAAAGCTGCCTTGATATTTATAGACCTGGGAGGTCAGCGAGGTGGGGAAGTCGCCGCAGTGAGAATGCTTCCGCTAACCGTGCTATTATTTACCCCACTAATTGGTGTCATGGCGTATGGAATCACTGCAGACCGACTCCATTGGGAATACCATCAGAAATGTTTCAAAAACTGCTGAAGACTCACAAAGAAACATCGTCCATGGTTAGGGCTAGTACTTTCCAACTGATGACTAAAGTACATGTCCATGTGTGTTCATGTGTGTGTGCATTAAGGTCATCATGCCACAGCACAGCGAGAGATGGACTTTATTGAGAGATTTGTATGGATTTTGTACATTTATATAAGTGTGCTGTGGCGTTCCATTAGGGCTGATATTGGTCTTTATTCATGAGGAAATGAAATGTTCAGCCTGAGAGAAAATATAATGGAAAGCTGAAATCGGAGGCTTTATATCAGGCTCAGACCGTAGTCTCTCTCCCCTCGAAGCACAACCCAGTGTACATATCCCACTCTTTTCATGGCCATCTTCAATTGGCCAGTTAATGGTAGATGCTGAACATCCATAAATCCCTTTCCTGTGACTATTAGCGAATATAAAAAGGGAACATTTCTCTCCATCCCTTACTCTCCCACGCGCTATCAAATTGACGGATCATTATGTGGGTTGTGCTCCGACAGATTCCCTCGGGCTTGTATCTATTTACATTTCCTGCTCTTCACTTTCCGACCAAGGCTTCCCACTAAACCGCCCGCTGTGGTTCTTACGTGGACAGGAGACTTTAGCGTTTTCTCCGACGGACAGATTAGTCACAACGGGAGCTTAGCTCTGGCGGGAGTCAAGCTGTTGGTTTGCATCACATAATTGCCTCTAATTGGCAACCTTCATTCTCTGCGATGGCTTCACTGAGTATTCACTTTGGCTGGCGTCTTTGAAATCAGTTATGCTCACACATCCCGCCTTCAGCCAGTCTTGTCCACTCCAGATCCTGCAGATGCTCCGCTGAGGTGCCGTCTGTGAACAGGTCACAGTCTTTCCTCTTTCCACCAGTGGTGGGCCGTCAGGGCCTGCAAGGCCTTCTCTGCTGGCCTAAACAGAATCACAAAGCTATATACCGGTATTATCATTTATAAAAATGTTTTTCCCATTATCTTATTTTCTCATTGCACAGCTACTGTCTTCATCAGTTGCTCTGCTTCCAGTGCAGCTTGTTTTAAGTAGAGCTTTTATCCAATCAGACCTCACCTCTGTGTCTCTAGGTAAGAACAGAGCCAGAGACCTGCAGACTCTCGCCTGCAGCCACTGCAGATTAAAGTGAATGGGGACGATATTGTTGATTGTCATAGTGTTCAACCAATCAGATCTTTAGTTTGACATGTTGGGCGTATTCTTTGACGTGTCAGCGGCTGCTAGCCGGCCTATAATGACGTCAGCATTACATGCCGCTCAGTGTTCATCTGTAGCTTTCCCGCTAGGTGCAGAGTGTGTTGTGATTGGTCAGTGGGCGAGCACGTGACTATCGTGAAACGAAACTTAACAGCCAGCAGAGGCTGATGGGTAGTGAATCACATCACGTGATGCAGCTCAGCCAATCAAAATGCATTCTGACTGAATTGAGCTGCACCATGGTAGAGGGTGCTGAGCAGAGCAGTACGTTCAACGTTCAAGTTGTGAAAGTAAAATCCTATGATAATCTCTTTGGGTTGCGGCTTGTCATTAAGGAACGACACCACTCCAAGCTCTGGCTCTGCATTCACAGAAGCAGCAGCCATTGCTCCGTAGAAAGCCACAGCTGAATATTGTCTTTCTTTCGCCTCGTCCTCGTTATCGTCTACTCGCGACTTTGCTGGTTTCAACTTTGCAGCAAATAAATAAATTACAGTGTAAGCGTGGACATCAGTGGCCTCCGTGTTTACGTCCGACAGCGTGCTGAATCAGCACCTTGACCGTTTCATAGTGGAATCTGATACTGGCTACTGGTTAGTGAACTGCTTGGCTGAAGAATTCAGCCATGAAGAGAAGAATGAAGATCCAAAGGGAGAGCAGTAACAGAGGCTCGAGAGAGGAAGCACAGTCCTGGTTTTCTGTAATTGAGGTGGAGACTGAAGCGGCTGTGACATCACTTCTGTCAGCAACACCGGCACACCGAGGAGGGAGGCCCTTGGGCGGTTTGCAGGGCGGCAAAGACAGCTGTCACTTCCGCTTGGGGATCTCATCCCCTCCCAGAGCGGCGTGGGTAATTAGCCGGCAACAGAGCATGGCGCCTCAACACCTGAGGAGCAGTGGATGAGGGGGAGGACGGCGTGAGAAAACAGAGGAGGGAGAGGATTAGGAGGGAAGTTCTGTTACCACACACTGCCACCGAGTAGTGTTGTGATCCCGAGATGGTTCTCACAGTCTCTCTGCCTTCTCTGTCTTACTCGTGCACATCTAGTTCCACTGTTTTTACACGCTATTGTATCTCTGTCTGGTTTAACATGCACGATGTGAGTGCTGCTGTGTGCGTAGGCATTTTCTTCCTCTCTATATGTTGCCCTTAAGGCTCAGTCTTTTAGTTTTTACAAATTTTCACAGAAAAACACTTTTTTTTAATGACCAGACAGGTTTAAACCAATTTTCCCACAGATTCCCTACTCACCCAAAATAGTTATTTTCGGACTTTGTTTACTGCACTTTAAGAAAATGCGGCGCTCGTGTGATGTTGACAGCTCAGAAAGTGCTTCAAAGAAAATGAAGACAGAAGGCAAATGAGCTGCTGACAACACAAAAGCAGAATAACGTCTGAGTTTACTCCTCTTAAATGCACATATATTTCTGGTTTTCCTTTTATTTTTTTAATCAAAGCTGAAGATGATGAGCACAAGTTACTCCACACATTAACATAAAGAAAGGCTGTCATAGCGACCATTTGCGAGCTGAGATGGAGCCATGCTGCGCACCAAAGTGGCCCATCGGCTGTCTCTGATCACAACAGCGTCAACGTCTGAGTTCTTCTCTCCTGTTATCCTGCAGTCTCAAGTGGTGGACCAGCATGCCAGACTCTGTTCCCTCTGGCAGGCCGGCTTCACACACATCAGCTCTCCTCTCTGCCGTTCCCCTCTCACGGCGAGGCCGCCTTGCTGCCCTCGTACCTGTAAATCTGCCTCAGCCAATTCCCCTCACTGTTGGACATGTGCACCCTGTAATGCAGTGACTAAGGGGTCTCTACCGCTCTTTTGTCTGACTCTCTCCCTTTTCCCCAAACTGGTGCGCTGCCATGGTGCCAGTAGCCAGCTGTGAAACAGAGAAATTGTGCCCGATGGTTGTCAAATGGTTTCAGGAAATTTCTGCAAGTCTTGCACCTTTGTTCCTCTTTTTGCAGTCGCACTCTCACAACTTATTTCTCCATTTTAAAGGCTGAGCAGATCATTAATGCAGATGGTTTTCCTCTGTAGAGCTGACTTTCATACTGTTAGAATAAACATAAAAGCTGATTTTATCCGTCTCACAATTCTTGTCTGAGTAGCCGGAGCCTGAGCCAAATCCAGCGTCGTCCAAAACCTGTTCAAAACACAATTGTACACACACAGTGACATAATCCTTCATTCTAAAGGACGCGGCCAGTGTGATCTCTTCTGAAACAACTCTGTTGTTGCATTTTTAATATTTGAAGAGCAGCTCTGGCTTGTTGACACGGCCGAGCGTGCTCACGGACGTGTTTATCCTGCTGAGAGGAATAAACTACACGTTGATCACAGTAGACCAGACAACACCAATATACCAATATAGACGAGCATGGCTCTTTTATGTGTGTTTAATGGTTTTGGAGCTGTAAATCATGGCCACAGTTCTTGTAAGTAGGGATACATTCATTGCTGGTTGTTGTCTTGTTATGGGATTTGTTGATAATGATAAAAAGATGAAATAATGCCAGCCTGCGTGTGCATCTGCGAATGACAGCGATGGAGTTGTTTGTGCCTGCTTGTGTATGCGTACTTTGTAATGTACGTGTGCTTGTGTGTTACATGTGTGTGTACTCCCATTTGCAGACTCCTGGCTCCTTAATGCACTTTAATCCCTGTGTGTACTCTTCCTTTAATAAAGTTTGTCCGGATTTGCATATATCTGATTAAACCTCTGAACAGCAGCAGCTTCAGTGGATCAGTGAGGAGCAGAGTACAGTCACTGCAATACATCTGCTCTCACATTTACCCGTGAGAGGCTATACAGCCCATAATTCAACCCTGAACACACAGACACACAACTGGACAGTAAAACACATGTGGCTGAAAGATACAATACATTTTTATGTATCACAAAAGGTATCTTTAGCATGTGCAGGTGAGTTTCACCTGTGGCAAATTTACAAGCACATTTTTGAGATTATAAAGTCTCATACATTAATGGGAAAAAAACTTGTGTAAATGTGTAAAATGAAGAGTGCAAAACTGTGGTAATGACAAATAATGGGAGGGGATGTTAAGGTAGCACATTGCTTTACTTTGCCAGGATGAATCAACCTCATCGCACCACAGATGACGCCGTGTTTAACGTGAGCCGCTGAGTGCAAAACATTACATCGGAGCAGACTCTCCATCATCCATCCATCCATCCATCGGGTCGCAGCAGCAGGCTTCCCTCTCCCCGACAAACTCTAAGGACATAATTCACCGTAATCTGTGGTTCAACACAAGCAGACATGTGGTGGGCCTTTTCTGTGTTGTTTTCCCTTCAAACTGACAGTGAGTTGGTCCCTTCAGAGCCTCAGTGTGGAACTAAAGCAGTGTGTTCAGGGTAATGCCTTCTTCACTGTGCTGAATTAAAGATAGAAGTTGTTCGTTTTTACTTTTCTGTAACTTCTACAATGTTAGTATTTATTTATGTTGATAAAGAAACAGAATATGAAACCACATGTATGTATGTGAGGGCCGTCACCTCGCTCAGATGTCATCATTATCACAATAAAACTATTTACTATCCACTGTTCACTATCCACTATCTTTCAGAATTATTTCTCATAAATATGAAACTTTATAATCTTGCAAATTTCTGATTTTTTTCTCGTAAATGTTCAACTTCAATCTTTAAAGCTGCAACGAAAAATGACTTTTTTCTCAGAATTTTACGTCCCTTCCCCGGCTGCGTTCTAATGTTTTTTTTACCTGCAATAACCCTAAAACGCGGCCATAGTAGACGGCAGATAAAAGTTGCTGAAATGTCCTGTATTATGGCCTTAGTGTGGTAAGATGGACTGTCTTGTGGCTGCGTACTGCACACAATATATCAAACAGAAATACAGCGTGAAGAAGAAGAAGAGCATTTTTTTTTGTGTAAGCGCTGAATTGCCTGCACACCTTTTGACTTGACTGATGAATCCGCCGTTTAAAGTACCGGCGGCTGACACACTCTTGCTCATTATCCCATCTGCTGTAGGGGAACCGGCCGCTATGTCTGTTTCCAAAGACCGCGGTGCTGACTGAACATGTTCACTGTCCAAAGAAAGATCAATACAGGCTCTCGTTGTGTGTGTGTGTGTGTGTGTGTGTGTGTGTGTGTGTGTGTGTGTGTGTGTGTGTGTGTGTGTGTGTGTGTGTGTGTGTGTGTGTGTGTGTGGCAGCGAGAGAAAGAAGGAGTACAGTGTGAGGTCAGAGGCCCGCTGCAAAACTTTCTTGAAGTGGATGCAGTTAGACACTGAAAGCTGTTATATTTTCCAGCACAGTGACTAAAGACGGTCTTTTCTTCACTGGTTCCTGTAGTTTGATCTCATCATCCTTCACAGAGTTGCTTACATTGGTTTTGGTTTGCTTTTCTTTGAAATATGAGACTTAATACGAATACAGAGCTCTTTTTTGACATGAACGCCTTTGATCACTGACAGTTCACATTATGTTATTTAAAATATATATATATTGACATCCAGACCCTTTTCTTTTGCCTGTAATTTGTTCAGTTACACATTGAGAAAGCTGCAGGAGACGTGGCTGGATAGAAACCAAGGCTAAGTTTCTCACATCGTCATTTCATTTTCTGTCAAAGGAAATGGAAATGTATCGTAGTAAAAGTCAGTTTTTGTGTCTGTAGTGGTCCCTCCGAGCTGTGTTATCATATTAAAACAAAGATTTTACAAACTGCCTCTTGTTGTGTTATCTTGACATCCAGTAAACTGCATTTAGTACACCGCAGAGTACTTTACAGATCTGCACATCCACTTACTCTTCTCCTGCCGTACTGCTATTGCACTGTGGCGTGTCTCGAAAGGACTGCTGAGGTTTGACAAAGCAGCACTTCCTCCTGTAATAAAAACAGACACACGAGATTGTGTTTTCCTCAAACAAAGCGCTACCTTGATCCCAACTGAAGGCAGAGCGCTCTGAAGCTGCGCCGTACTTTGTCATAGCGGACAACCGACGTACATCTCCTGTCTCTCCTGGTTTTGGTGAGATAAGGCTCTTTTGTAACTGCTCTCGTCTGGGTTTTATTCATGCCTTCTTTCTTCAGGCAGCGGGCGCTTTATCGCGACTGATCAAGCCCGTCTCGTTCACTGCACGGAGCAGAGAACTAACGAGGACAAATTGTGTCGTACAACACTGACTTGCAAGCTCACATTATCATATAATGAATATGAGAGAATACCATGTGCCTTGTGTGGAAAACAAAATAAATGTGGTGCACAATGGAGAGTCTGAGGATGAAAGTTATTACAGTTCAATCTCTGGGGAGCGTGAATGTGTGCACCTAATTTCATGGCAGTCGCGTAGTTGCTGAGATATTTCAGTCTGTAAGTAGTGGATCGACCGACCAACAGGCTGACAATGTCCTCCGCAGCTCAAAGAAAGCTAACAATGCAAGGGAGAAGAAAAACTTGAGAAATGGCACTCTCGCGGCTCTCTCTGTGCCGACGTTTATGCAGTAATTGCTTGGAAGGCGGCGTGACAAAGGCGGATCGAGCACAAACGCTGCTTGAAAACATCCATCCCTCGGTATCAGTCAACGACGTGTGGTTAAAGCCGTCTCGCTAACAACACTGACACGCTTCAGCCAAACTGGGCTCTGTCATTCTTCCTGTCCTCCCCTCTATCTCCGTCTCTCACCCAACCAAACTCAAGTGATATTCAGAGAAATGGGAGGAATTGCACAGCTGTAGAAACGTGGGACTCTCAGGATCCTCACTGTGTGTTTGTATCTGTACAAATGAGGAAATGTAAGTACAACAAATGTTAAGTTTGATTTAACTTGGTCAGTGCGCAATTTCCCTTTATAACTCCCAAATGAACTTGACATAGTCCACACATGGATCAGCCTCTGTCATTACTGTACGATGGGTATGTCAATTCTCTCTTTCTTTCTTTTTTCCCCTTTACGTTTTGTGTGCTTCATCTCTTCTTTGGGATTACAGAGATTGTTGTTGTATGCCGCTGTGCGCACTGTTTGGCTCAGTTCGACAGTAAAATCCCATCTGCCCTGTTTGCAGGTTTTTGGGGGTCCCTCCAGGAAGAGGAAACTGTCCTCTGACAGGACCTCTGCCCTTTGACCTCATCTACACCGACTACCACGGCTTGCAGCAAATGAAGCAGCACATGGGTCTGTCACTGAGGAAGCACAAGTCAGTTTTATTCTCTCTCTCGCTCTCGCTCTCTCTTATCAGTGTGTCTTGTCATTCCCAATTGCTTCCCAAGGTGTAAGTGCAGTGTTTGTTTGTTGCATTCATTTCTTGTTTCCAGTAATTGCCTTATTGCTGAAATACTTAACTATTGGTTTATTGACTGGCCGGTGGACACTGGGCCGGAAACTTTACTGTGCATCAGCAGAACTCTCCCTTATGGGGCATTCAATTTGGCCTCTTTACACAGTGATTAATCAACCAGGTGCAGGCTTCATCACAAACTCTGCTCTTTATATGCACCACACAGGGACGTCTGAGTAGGTCGCTTAAAATGAATGACTAAACCTGTACACAAGTACACAGATATGTACTATATTATACTATATAATTACAAACTACAAAAAAATCCACAATTCTGAACGGTTCCAGGTTCGTTTCTTTCTAAAAATCCAGTTTTCGTTCCCATTTCACAATAATCCATCGTGACTCTCCTGCGTTCTGAGCTCTGTAGGACCAGTTCCTGGCAGAGCAGCAGTGGAAACCTCGCTGATTCCAATCAGCGTCAGTGCAAGGTCTGCTGATCGACCAGCACTCAGCTGTCACACAGCGAGAGACCAATACATGTCCTCTCCTGCCCCGACACTGATTAGGGAGGCAAGACATTGCTACATCTCAGATTGGATTACATCAATTGATTTTTGATTTGCTAGTGTGAATATTCACCGCCTATAAAGTGCTAATGTAATGTTCTTCTTCTCTCGTGAAGCATAATTCCTCCTCTGTTCCTCCCTGATGTTTCTGTTTGATATTGATTTGGGAGGACATCAACACATCTTTGAAGATGTTTCCGTGTTGATGCTGTCGAAGGAGTGTAATCTATTTCCTGCTGAAGCGTTGCCTTCATATTATCAGAGAGAACATTTTCCAGTCTCACGCACTGCAAGAGAGTTTAGCATCTCCTTCAAATGTATTTCAGCGATTCGTCCAAGTGTTTGACTCAAATCCATCTCAGACTTGTCCAGGCTGCATCATGATCTGTTCCAGCAGAGGGCCGTGTGTTGGCTGTGACACCTGGCTGTGATTTAAGCCTCAGACGTCTCACCTTGAGGCTGGTAAGCTCGGCTCAGTGAGGAGGGACTGGCGGGGGACGTTGATATCCATCACCACTGACAGCTTTACGAACCACCAGTCTGACAACAAGACAGTCATCGTGCTGAAATGAACTCTTATTCCTCAGAATGAGGACGCCATCTTTCATGGCTGTCAGTTTTTTTGCACACCGTTTATGTGGACTGACATCGACAGAGCAAATCTCTCATGTGAAGTAGTCTGGAAACCTCTCGGCTCCTTTTCGATTTCCAAGGTGCTTCATCGGCGAGTTATCAACATGTGACCAGTGACCAGGTCTGCCCGGTGTAGATGGCCAATCACAGCACTTCACTCCCAGTCAATCACAGCACTTTAGGGCGGGACTTGGTTAAAAGCAGGTGGGGAACAATTAGGCCGGAGCGACGGAAAATGTAAACATACAACAGTGGAGATGAGCTGATACATTATTAGTTGGAATATCAAACTTTCGCCAAATCCTGTCGGAAGTACAGCCAAAACATTTTCTTCTTAAGAAAAGCTTTACATGCAGTTGCTTGTTCTTATTGTAGCAGAACTAGTGCAGCGCTGGTGCTATAATATGCCTGTTCTGGTTCTCTGGGGAAAAAAACACACCAGAGTGGCAGCTAGTCACGCTCAGAAACAATTGGATCTGTCAATTTCCAGTGCTGTGCCTGCATATATGTGCTATGTGGAATGAACCAAGCTAGGAGCAATGAGTTTTATTTGAAAGACAACTGTGATCTCATTTTCGCTCAGCCTAATTCTCTTTTTTGTCCCAGGTGCCACATCCGAGTGATTGACACCTTCGGCACGGAGCCCGCTTACAACCACGAGGAGTACGCCACTCTGCACGGCTACAGGACCAACTGGGGCTACTGGAACCTTCACGGCCGGCAGTACATGACCATGTTCCGTATGTGGCCTTTCATTTCTCTCAGACAGATTGTCTCTTTGCTGAAGTGAACTGATCTGCATCATTCTCACAGATGAGATCAAAAAACGTGATGCGTGCGCGTGTTTGTGTGACTGGAAGTGCGAGCACATTGTCTTCAGACGGCAACAGGCGAGAAGAGACAGAAGAGACACGCTCGGGAAACAAAACACAAGCATTCAGGGCACATTTGGTGAAATTGGTGACAGGAGAAACTTCAGCTGTTTGCGTCGTCTCCCATTAATTCAGCGAGAATCGGCAGCCCCGCTGCTTCCACGATGCGTTCATCACAGAGCCCGACACTGCGCAAGCTTTCATCTCGAGTTAGAATTGACTGGAAAATACTGTTTCTTCTACCTTCCCACTTGATAGCTCCCCGCTGTCGTCGACTCCCTTTGTGTGCGCCGCCATTCATCGTGTTGTTTTGTATCCTGACAGTTGTAAGCTGTGGCACTTTAAAGCTGCAATCCAAAAGTCTTTCAATGTTAAAACTACAGCAAAGATAAAGATGAGGGTGAGGAAAGTGTTTTGTAAAGTTGCAGCAAAAGTCAACCAGACAATTGATGCGTATGCAAATACATTGTATTGTTTATTTAAAAGGTTATCGTGGCATTGTTTTACCACACAAATCAATGGAACAATTATTCATATAAAAACACACATTGCAGCTTCTCAGAGTCCCGGCAGTTGTCCCTTGGTTCTGTATTCTGCAGCCCGGATCTCCGCTCCGCGTCCTTTAGTTCAGTCGTATTTCTGTGAGACATGAAATTGGACATTTACGGTCGTGTTGCCGGTTGCTTTGTTTATCCTTGGCAGCCCACACTCCAGACAACTCCTTTATGGGTTTTGTGGCGGAGGAGCTGAATGAGACGGAGAGGCTGAACATTCAGCGGAACAAGGTTAACAACATGGCCGTCGTGTACGGCAAAGAAGCCAGCATGTGGAAGGTCAGTGTCGCACAATGTCCCCGGCAAAACTTTCTGTTGCATGTTTTTAATTAGTGATTAGAGGAGAACCTCTAATCTATAATGCTTTGTGTGATTTGGTGACTTTAAAATGTTTACTCAGTGGCTTTGCGATAGATAATTACGAATGGATTTAAAGGGCATACAGAGAGACGCAAAGAACTCTACGTGATCCTGTTGAGTGTGACGCCGTCTTGGGTAACTCTGGGTTCACACAGGCAAATGGCAACTCTTTTAAGAGGCTCGCTGCTTCCTCCTGGAGGCTTTCACATAACTCTCATTAAGGTGACCTCTTACCACCTTTCAGTAGAACAGAGTTTTGCACACCAAGTTCATATTTCTTATATGTAATTTGTTTTAATCCGTCATCTGATAAAAATCTCTAATCACAGAAACTTTGCACACTCAGTCTGATGCGTTTTAATATTCTTTTCGTTGTGTGTAAAGGCCTGAATTACGTGAGAGAGATCTCGAGTCCCATTCATGTCATTTGCCCCAAAAGTAACAATACACGGTCTATCTCATATTGTGTGATTTCTTAGATGGCTCTCAATTCAATACAAATTGCAGTGTACTTTTGTTCAGCGTATTAAACAGTGTAGTGTTTGGTGTTTTTGTTACAGCCTCCTTAGAAATCAATCCCTAAAGCTTCAAATACAGCACTTTGTACTGAAGGAAAACTATTTGAGGATAAAGTTAAAGTGTAAATGTTCAGTACACGCTCTTGGGCTCTCATTGGGTTACGACACCAGCAAAGTATTAATAGAACCCTGATTAAGGGCAGAGGTTTTCAAACTGTGAGCCGTGCCTCCGGAGAGTTAAAGGGGAGGTGGGGAAGGAGAAGCGTGACGCAAAGACGCTGCATGAGGTGAATTTGAGTCAAAGACTGTACTCCTCCTTTGAGTCTGAACTCAGAACACTCACACAATACAATGTATCTCTAGAGTCAGTGCGACCTACAACCCACGATAATACCACTATCGATGTTAATCACAAATAAAATCTATTAATCCGCTTAGAAATGATAGAAAAAAGACTTATAACTCCAGAAGTGTTCTCCAGTATCAAGATCACCAGTGGAAGTTGTCTGTCCATCGATGGTTACATTGCAAACGGAATCTGCTATTTGCTAATCTGGCATACTTTTAAATCTGCCAATTTGCCTACATTTAAACAAATATAGGCAAAAAACAGAGCTCAAGTTGTAGCCCACAGGTGAAATTGTAACTCCAGTTTATGCTCCCCAAAGCTCCGCTGTTGTCTCGAGGGGGGAACACAGCGCCGTACTTTGAAACGTCTGCTCTCGGGGAGTTATTATACCCCTACACACAACATTGACAGATCTATCGCATGTCTAGTTGTTGCATTCATGAGGTTCCGAGAATCTGATAAAATCAAGATAAAGTTTGGAGAACTTCTGAATATCACTTTCCTAATCAAACCTGCACAACCCCCACTAGATGTTACAAGTTCGTCCTCCGGGAATCTGTCCTGACGTGTGACGGCAGAGGAACAATCGCTTTTGTTTAGAGAGTAAATTTTCCCTTCGAGCTGTTGGCAGGATTTCTCGTTCTTGCTGTAACTTTGAAGTGTGCTGCAGCCTCCCACAAGGTTTGGTTCACTTCACTGACTGCAGCTTTGTTCCAACACAACATTCCCCGTTTCTCTGAACAACTTGAGCTGCAAGTGTAACATTCGTGCATCCGACAGATTTGCACCGTGAAGCCGGTAGTGTCGGGGTCTCTCCAGACAGTGAATCCCCCCTCGATGAGAGCAGCCTCTTCCTCCACCTTTTGAGGTTTTGAGTTCCACATGAGAGATTTGGTATCTGTAAAGGTCCTATGAGAGGAAAAAGGACTAATACTTGATGTCATATTCTGTCTTTTCCTCTTCACCTGCTTCTCACTACTCCGCTGCCCTCCTCTTCTCACCCTGTACTTTTCTACATTCATCATCCCATGATGCATCATTGATGGATTCCCACAGCTTCAAGTAAGTACACCTGCTTTTCACTGGCATTGTTGATTTTTTCGAACAGCAAAAAAAAAGAAAAGACTTCTACTCTGCTTTTTGTTGCCAAAAAATGTATAATTCTCTTCAGTTGTGTTGGCATGAATTAATCAGAGCCTAACTTTTGAATGTCAGTTCTGTTTCCTGACCTGACATTCAAAAGTATTTAAAATATAAAAAAGATCTCCCAACATCTAAATCTAAATCTGTTACCAAAACAAAGTTTGTCATTCTTTCCTTTTCACTATGAATTTGATCATCATTGAAATTCATTGTAACTCGCATGAAACCATGAATGTCAGCTGGAAAGTGTGATTTCATCTCCATTGAAATGGCCCATGCTGAAAAACGATGGAGCAGATGACATTTATAAACAAGCTTACAAACGCTGACTCGGCTCATTTGAACCGCTTGCCTCATTTCCATTAACCGATACTTTTGTTCAGGCTGGGGTGAGACTATTGCCCTCCCCAACACCTTTGGGCTTTTCTCCTCTGCCCTTTCAAGAGCTGTTGTGTCTAATACTGATGAATCTATTCAATTAAGTCAACCGGACATATAGTGGTGTCGGTGCTGCAGGGGAAACTTCACAGAGTGTTGGCATTGCAACCATATTGCCAAACACAAAGTGAGCAATCAAAGGCTAAAACCAACCAATAGGGATCTGGTGCACTGAAAACACTCGTCCCACCCTTGTAGCAGTGTTTCCAATGATAAAGCAGTAACTCCACAGTGTCCATTTGTAGGTTTTCAGCTCATGTTGTGTGTTTCAAAGGGAAAGGAAAAGTTCCTGGCCATTCTGCATCGCTACATGGAGATCCATGGGACGGTCTACTATGAGACACAGCGTCCTCCAGAGGTGCCTGCCTTTGTTAAGAACCACGGTCTGCTGCCTCAGCAGGAGCTGCAGCAGCTCCTCAGAAAAGCCAAGGTGGGAACATCGCTGAGGCTTTCGTGATCTCAGAAAATGTGTGTGTTGACCCTGTGTATGAGCAGACTCATGATCTCCTTTTTATTTTCCTGTCAAGCTGTTCATTGGGTTCGGCTTCCCCTACGAAGGTCCCGCCCCTCTGGAGGCCATAGCCAATGGCTGCATCTTCCTACAACCCAAGTTCAATCCGTCTCACAGCTCTCTCAATCATGACTTCTTCAGAGGGAAGCCCACCTCCAGGAAGGTAGATGCTCTTATTTTCATCTTGGCCATGACGATGAAGGCACTTATACAAGCATGTAAATATTAAGCACACTGATCTTGACTTCACTTGTTTTATTGTGACTGGGAATAATACATCCCATTTATTCCTCCCCAGGTGTCCTCTCAGCATCCTTATGCAGAGCAGTACATTGGCCGGCCGCATGTCATCACCATCGACTTCAATAACTCTGAAGAGTTTGAGGCGACCATCCGTGAGATCATAAGAATCAACGTATGTTAATGTATTGGTGTTTACCATCCAAGCTCAGCAACAAAAAGAATGGCCCTATAATACTATAGTCTACCACAGTACACCGCTGCATAATGATTATAATAGATTGCTTTAAAGCCTGGCGTGACCCACTTTTGCAGCCCTCAGCCTTTAATAGACCTCTTCATCATGGCTTCCTGCATTATAGCGCGATGCTTAGCTGGCCCGCTCTCCCCTCTCCGTGCTGCTAATTGCTTGAGATATTATGCGACTCGGGAGGTAGACTGCGCCCACACCTGGGTTTACATGGCAACCTTCCAGAGGCCAGCCCTACAGACAGAAAAGCATTGTCCGCAGCAGATCATATTAATCAATCACGCTGTGCTCAATCTGTCGCCAGAACAACACCGAGCAGCCGCCTCTCGCAGTGCCAAGATGCATGTGTTCCTCTCTCCCTGCCAGGTTCGTTAAATAGACCTTGTGTGTCCTGCTGATAGAGGCCAAATGAAGTACCACTTGTGGCGCTGGTAAGTGCTTGAAAAGTGGATCCTAGTGAAAGGCAAAAACAATACTAATCACAAAGGATGACTGGGCAAGTGTCCCCTTCATTTTAAAGGATTAGATGAAAGGAAGAGCTGCTTCATTTCCCATCATCGTGATGAGCATACCTGATGCGTACATGTGTATTTAATTCAGACACAGTTGTAAAATAATTTGTAATCTCGGGTTGAATGTCACATTTTCATAGTATAGATAATACCTGTAAACATAGCATCAAAAAGTGTGACATTTTGGGAGAGCCGCTCTCTTACTGAGAGTTAGAGGAGGAGATTGATTGATCACTAGAAGCCGGTTAGCTTAGCTTAGCTTAGCTTAGCTTAGTTTAGCTTAACACACAGATTGGAAGCAGAGGGGAAACAGCTAGCCTGGCTCTGTGCAAATCATACAAATCTGCACCTCTGAAGCTCACTAATTAAATGATGCGGTGCGTTGAACTGTTTCTTGGCTGAGAGCAGTTACTTCCTGTCTCCAATGGTTGCCTGCCAGCTTTAGAGTTGCTGGTAGACAAGAAGACAGAACCAGGCTAGCTGTTTCCCTCCGTGTCCACTCTTTGTGCTAAGCTAAGCCAACGCACTGCTAGCTGTAGCTTTGTATTTACAGTACAGACATGAGAGTCAGTCTTCGTATGACAACAAATAAACGCGTTTCTCGAAATAACGAAGCTTTCCTTCAACTTCTGTAGTATTTGGATAATAGGAGTTGTATGTGATGAAACCTTTAAGTTGAACGAGATGCATCCTAGTTTACTCATATCATATCTACTCAAATCACATAATGTTCTTTACTCAACACATATTTAGGGTTTGTTCCTGCTGCTGCTCAAGTTGTTGATGTTAGATACCTTCGTCTGTCAGCGAGCTCGAGAGCCGTCTGACACACTATTGCCTCAGATTTTAACGGTTCTATGGCAACACTGCATGATGGAAATGAAGCAACGAGAAGCTGATGAAGAAGCACTGAACTGTCTGAGACACCTGCCTGATCTCACCCTCTAGCTGGGTCTGTGTGCCTTTTTCTGGACATGGCTGCTCTCTGCATAACCCACCTCAGGAACGTGGAGGAAG
The DNA here is from genome assembly GCA_028022725.1 of Lycodopsis pacificus. NCBI lineage: Eukaryota > Metazoa > Chordata > Actinopteri > Perciformes > Zoarcidae > Lycodopsis > Lycodopsis pacificus. The sequence continues at coordinate 6,264,530 of CM051702.1, forward strand.
TTTAATTTTACCGTCATCGATGATGGCATGAAATGATGGATGTTGCTCGCGTTCACTTTATTTTATTGTGGCACAGCAATGCAGTCATTTAATGTATAAGTCATTTAAAAAAAGTTTTACGCTGCTGAATTCAAATCGCCCTCGATGTAACATTGTTTTTCTCTCTCGCTCAGATTCTATTATATAAATATGCCCAAAAGGCAAATTGCATTGCGGAATATCTGATGAAGTGCCAGATACATTTCATTAAACTCAGATGAAATAAAGTAATAGGAGAGTGCTAAAAGGAACACAACACTAAAAGGAACCATCTATCAGTTTAAAAGCCTGAGTGCTTCAATGGCCTGATAGTAAACAATGAGATCTCACTTCAGGTACCACGGGAGAGATTCATTGCACAATCACTTCCTGCGCTGAGAATGTATCCCGATATATTCATAATAATCAAAATATAATATTTTTGAAATGTAGTGATAATATAAACCAGCTTACATCCAAAGACATTAAACTGCAGTCATTTTCCTACAGCACCAGCAGAACGTCTTCCTGTTACACAGTTAGCATAAAACACTGGAAGCTATTGATCGGTGTCTCTGTGAATTAGAATCTATTTCCTGTCAGACGACGAGTGACAGGCTGTAACAGCGACACTGATAACGGCACCCAGAGGACGAACAATGCAGAAAAACATCAGCCCCCTCAGTGCTGGATGACCTGTGCTCTGCTTTCAGTTTAATCCATTGTTTGACGTTTTGATGTGGTCGTCACTAAACACAATGACATCAGTTTTCATAGCTGTCACCTGTGATGTATTAGGTCATTGAGTTTAATGTGTGGCATGATATAAGCCTCTCACAATCACGCTAATGAATATGTCAGCTTTGATTAACTATCAGATGCTCTGTTCCTGTAATTATAATGTCTGTGGCGACACACACACACACACACACACACACAGCCCCACTGTTTCGTCATCTGTGTGAACATCTGTGTTTGCAGGTGGAGCCCTTCTTGCCCTATGAGTACACCTGTGAGGGGATGCTTGAAAGAGTTCACGCCTACATTCAGAACCAGGTGGGTCTCAAAACTCAACCAAGCCAGCAGGCATGCTGGGTAAGGTCATAGTGATGCAAGAGAAAATATTTCTAGGTGCATTTGTTGCGTCACAGCAGATCAGGTTGGTCATAGTTTGGTGGTGTGAATAAAACACAGAAATAGAAACCAGATTTATTGTTCAGCTGCTTGTGCCTGGCTCAATGTGGCTCATTAGAAGAGAAGAGAAGAAGTGCAGTGCAATAAACTACAGCAGCTTAGTTAATAAATAATGTTACTAAATTACCATTTTAATCATTGCTACAAAGGGAGTTTAGGTTAAATACCAGTAGTAGTAGTAGTAGTAGTGTGTCTAATATGTGTTTTTACAGTACATATCTTTTATTGGCAGTTTGAAAATAGACTGCAGCTGTTCCAAACACTTTTCAAACCAGGAAGGTGCACTCAGTAGAGGGCAGATCTCCGCCAGGTGTGTTTCTGCAACGGCTGCTGCTGTAATGTCTGAACGAACACAAACCACAGTTGGCCGACTGCTCGTCACAAGTGTACGAGACGCGTTTCTTCACTCGCACGTCTCACACAACCGACACGCTCTTCATGACTCTGCGGAAGTCTCTGCGTCAGCTCTCTGCAGGCACGCGTCTCAGCTCCGTCTCATGGGTCGTAACCGTGACCGCGGCGTTCTGCAGTGAGCTGTGTGAGTCGTCCCGTTGGCTAAACGCCCGGTCCGAAACTGTTTAAAGTGAGCGAACAGTTTCCCCCCGCTGGAGTAGTGAGTGAGGTCCTCAGCAGGGAGTTGATGGAAGTATAACACAGGCAATAAAAGGTGTTCTGAGAAAGTGTGAGTCGCCACAACCATGAGAGGTCCTTGAGCATGCGGCCATAACTGGGCATCCAAAATATTATTCAGTTTGCTGGTTAGCTGTGGATGGACACAGAGGTGCACACTCACTCACTCACTCATCAGCGACCGCGTGATTCTCACGGCGGAGGTAATAATTACATATAAAGTAAATAGGCTACTAGGCAGTGGTTTCAGTTCATTTCTAGAATTTTAACAGGCCTGAAAATACACTTTAGGCCTTCTTACAAAACATCAGCTTTTCCAAACGTCCACAGTCTCCCCATCTCAACAGATGTGTGTCTCTGGTGGTAAACACAAGACTAGGACGGAATATGAATGAGGCCAATGAAGCGGTACGAAGGAGAAGTGTATTCGCCTCCGCTCATTCGGTCTTCACTGTGAGGCGGCTCACCTTCTTTGTTGACAGGAGAGAGGAATAGATCTTCTTTGGCATGCTGGGTCCTTGTTCCTCGGCCAATCCATTTTATTTTCTGAAGTGTTTGTGAGGCACTTTTCCTTATTCATCATTTGGCCATCTCTAGGAACAGGTGCACACCGCACCTTGTGTCCCCCTGCTTACCTTCATGGTTGCGTTTTTAGTCAAAAGGGTGTCGGTGTCTGTATTCATTTAATTCTGTGTTTTGGAGGAATTCAAGCAAACGTTTTCACAAGTTCCAGGAAATGTCGGCTGGATAAATGATGATAGTAGCTTTAAGAACAGAACCAGCACGAGGATTTTTACACAAGGTCTCTTCTCATTAAAGCCTTCATAGAGCCATTGAGTTCAACTAATAAACTGAACTTCTATTGAGAAAAATCCTTTTCTGGGCTTTCTTATTTACTTATAGCCACAATGCGTATCCCTCGGCCACGCTGCCTGGGTCGGCTATTAAATTCTTTGCAGGCGGCAGCTGCGAGTTCAATAGACGAGCACGGTGACTCATTTTTCGCAATGATGGTCCTCGAGGATGGCGATGAAAGAGGAAAATAATACTCGCACTTCAAAAACGGACTAGTTATCCAACCTTTTACGCACATGACAATGTAAATGAATCCATTAAGATATAATTTTATTGTGCTTTTTACTGAAATCCAAAGTGAACGAACCTGTTTGGTTCAGTTAAAACAAACTGGTGTGAAAGCCGTCACTCGAACGCACCAACCACAGGACTTTATGATCGCAGCTGTGTGATTTGAGAGATTTCAGAATCCATCTGCTGAATGTGAAATCTGTTCAGGAAGCGATCTTATTGATCTATATTTAAGGCCGGACATTTATCAACAAGTTGCCTGTCCGTCCGTATAACTTCCTGTTCATTTACACCCACACATTTTATACTGTCTTTGTACAGATGTTGTTGTCTTCTGGTACATCCGTCATGGGATGGTTGCTGTAGTGTCTTTCCGTGGCAGGTTGAAGGAATGTGACACCATCACTTCCCAAGCTGTCACTCACACACACACACACACACACACACACACACACACACACACACACACACACACACACACACACACACACACACACACACACACACACACACACACACACACACACACACTGCCCGTCTGGCATGTACATTGTCAGACTCCCAGCAGACTCTCCTCTCTCGCTTTTCTTCAACTTCTCTCCCACCATTTTCAAGTTTATTTCTAACTTCTCAAGTCACTTAAAACTTCTTACCCTCGTTTGTCTGCCCTGTGACTGAACCTCTCCTCCTCATCTGTCCCTTTTACAATCAACTCTGATGACAGCTCAGTCTCTTCCCCTGTAAACGCTGTCTGGATGATGCCATGATGGCACACATTTGTTTTGTTGTGTCCCCGTAGCAGCGGAGTCACTTGACCGACTTTTCTCATTTGGCTCCAGAGACACGCTGGTGGAGGTCACACACATTTAGAGATGTTTGTGAAAAACAATCAGTGAGGACGATTTCTCGTGACGGGCGTCGTCCATTTTTACGTCGTGGTTCAGAATGACAATGACCCCGCTGACCCGTTACAGCAGCAGATTGATGCAACTAGACAACATAGATCTGAGATGCCGGATTGGATGAACATGAAACCTGCAGATGAGGTCACCTTTCCCCACTACGTGGCAGGTCAACGACATATGGTGGCTCCAGTGAAATGGAATGAATGCTAATAGCCAATGTAAAAGCTTGATTGATTAAAGAAATGAGTGTTTGTTTAATAGGCATATTTAAGCAGGAAAAGCACAGGTGTGTGTGATGAGATTAGTGATGGCTGAATTCCATTTAGCTGCTTCAGCTTCAGGGCATCAGAAATACAACCCAAGTTTGTGTCAGATGTTCATTGTTCCTTATGTGTAGGATTGGACATTGTCTGACTTTGATGACTCAGAGTGGTAGTATTAATAACATATAATTATAAAATTGATATCATTTCCTCACAAGCCCCACATTCAAAACAAAACACATGCACACGTTAAAAATAAACTTGTTTTTATTAATTAAAAAAAAAGGTAATTCCAAATAGTAGCATCTCCACACGCCCCTGCTATCCATCTCTGTCTCTTAACCTTGCCCCGTTCCATGCCTCGTTACATTCCTGATGAGCTGTGTGAGTGTGTGTCACTGTGTGTCACTGTGTGTGTGTGTGTGTGTGTGTGTCACAGATGCTGTCTGTGTTTAGGAGTGGAAGAGATGGAGAGATCGGAAGCCTAGTTATTGCCTGCGGGTGCTGGGAGCCTGTTTTAATAAACGGGTCTGGAGGCCAGTGGGACATGTCAAAGCAATGTTATTACCTGGGTCTTATGAATAGCCCCAGCTGGAGGGGGAATCTCATCAGGCCTCTCACCAGAGCCTAATTCTGTCTCCAAACATCATTTGTTATTGGGTGGCATAACTGCATTCATATCATTTCCTGGAAGATTGACGAGGACTTGTCAGCTCTGATAAGCAGCTCTGTATCACAACGGTTCTTTTGTTATTTCCTCTATCAGCTGTCCACACCACGTGTGCCAGAGCTGAAAGCATGATTTGTCAGAGCGTGGAGTTTATTTTGGATGACAGGTCAAAGTGTTTGCAATACAACACCGAACATATTTCTGATCTGTGTCTCTTTGTCTTTTCACCTGCAGGACTTCTGTTCCCCTGAAGCTCCGTTTCCTCCAGTGAACTCGTCCTGGCTGAGCAGCGCTCCCGGTCCTTTCGTCCTCCTGCCGAACTCCAGCATCCTAACCTGGGCCGCCAACGCCAGCTCCTACTCGTCCTGGCCACCCCTCAGCGCTCTGCGCCTTTTGGCCTCGCTGGAGGGCCAGTCGTGTGTGAAGGCGTGCCAGAGTGCAGGACTCATCTGTGAACCTGCCTTGTATCGTTTCATCAACATTAAGGAGGCCTTCAGCGCGTAAGATGAGGGATACTTTGTTGACTGACAATTGACTGACGAACAATTTGGCCCCAAACCATTATTTATTATATATATATATACAGTATATATATATGTTTTTCGTTTTTGTTTTTTTTAATTGAAAAAAATGATTTTTGGGTGCACATCGGGCGGCTGTTTCTCAGGGGTTGAGCAGGTCGCCCACTAATCGGAAGATCGGCGGTTCAATCCCCGGCTTCTCCATTCAGCATTGCGAAGTGTACTCGGACAAAATGCTGAACCCCAAATTGCTGCCGAAGTGTGCGTGCGTGTGTGTGTGCATGTGTGTGTGTGTGTGTGTGTGAGAGAGTGAATTTAGCATATAGATTAGATCCTGATGGGCAGTTTGTATGCCATCAGTGTATGAATCGGTGTGTGAAGCGGTGAGAGGGTGAACAGGTCCATTCACCATTATCAAGTCGACTTTACAGCCGTGATAGTGATGTACAGTACATTGACCAATGCACCATCCACACTATTGATTACTTCTTGATAAATTCTGGACTTTTTGAGTTGCTCATTCTGCAAAATAATAACTTGGTTTCAGTAACTTTCCCTCTCCACAGCGTCACGGCTCATTAGCACATCTAGTTTCAAAATGATGCAGCAGCACAAACTACAGAGGAAGACCAAAGCTCACCCTTTTCCTGTCAAATCTCAAGGGGCAGCACTGTAACATTAATATTAATCATATTACTGTGGTGCATTAGTGGAATAATAACCTTTAAAAGTCTTTATAGTTGCATCCTAATCTGTGTCCTCCTCTTCTCGTCTTTGTCTCCAGGCTGGAGCTCCAGTGTGACGGACTGGAGTCGGAGATGAACCACCTCTTCCCTGCCTTCTCAGCAGAGCACGCTGAATGTGGCCTGCAGCAGGATCCGCTGCTGTTCAGCTGTGCCGGCTCCGGTGCCAAATACCAGCGCCTCTGCCCCTGCAGAGACTATCGTATCGGCCAGGTGGCGCTGTGCAGAGACTGCCTATGACTAGAGGAGGATCTGTGGACGGAGACTCTTTCCTAACACTCGGCATGATCTCTTCGAAAAGGAGAGTCGATGGTGAAATGGTGTAACACATGAACTCTACTCCTTTACCTCTGACCAAGGACTGGCTGCCAAAATTGTAAGACGGTATAACCTCTCAGGGAGCTGCATGATTGTACTTTGAATGTGTTGGGTTTGAAGCCTCAGTTTAAAGGTTGCCATGGCTGCATTAGGACCACCGTCTTAACTAAAGTCGTGATGAAATGTCTCATTTGATGGATCAGTTAGATTAGTAGAGAACAATCAAATGGAGAGCTTTGATTTAAAAAAATATACATATTGAAAATGCTTGAAATTCACAAGTGTGTTGACTCAGTGTTGTGTGAATACCTACAGTATCATAGTGGAGTTTGGATATTTGTACTAGATGCACCCAAAGCCATTTACACCATGTTGAGATGTCCTGTAACCAATATATTTGTACATAAGTGTTGTTTAATAAAATACAGACCAAGAGTAGTTGATGCCCTTATTTATGGTCGGATATGGATGGAAATTGTATTTAATTATCATACATTTGTTGTTAAATTGTAAGATTAATTCATAATGATAAGATGTCATCAATCTAAGCAGGAAGGGTGACGCTTCAATTCTTGTGTTCTTGCACATTCAATTATTCTCTGATTCACTGTCGTTGCCTTCTCTCAGCTCACCTCCTTTAGTCTCACGTAGGAGACACTCAAGTGTTTTTTTCGTGGGATCCTGGTTCTACCGTGATCCTAGTAGCTGCTGCGGTTCATCTCTTATAGCTCTGTGTAAGTTTATGTTGTTGAACAGGAGCCTCTGTTTATATCAAGCCTTGTTTTGCCTCAAGGTGTCCTCTATCCCACCACCTTTGGCAGGTCTTGCAGGGTCTAACTTTGATTGTTAGTGCGTAGAGACAGTGAAACAGGAATATTCATTGCCAAGTTCACATACCTTTCATCTCCTCTTTCGGCAGCATTGGCCTGAGGAGACTTTGGATCGTCCTTCCCCTGCTGACATAAGCAACACTTGGTCCAGTTCTTTAGTTTTGATCCTTTTGCCATCCTGTAAATGTATGGATGTCCTTGACATCAAGTCTTATCATTGACGCTTCGTCGAATCATAAACCACTGTATTTCTAAAGGGAACTTAAGAGTGCAAAAGTCCTGGTCCCCTTCTTGTTAACTTGTACAGACGAGCAATATTGGAAACTGTAAACATTACAAACTGGGATGGGGAGTGTCTACAGCCAGTGATAAAAAAAACTCATCATTGATAGCCATCGACCGAGCATCTGTGATATTGGAAGAGCCCAAAGAATACTAAAAGACAAAACCCACCCCATCCACGGCCTGTTCACCCGGCTGCCATCTGGCAAGAGATACAGAAGTATCAGCTGCCGTACCACCAGACTTCAGGGCAGCTTCTTTCCTCAGTCTTTGAGAATACTTGACTCATCCTCCACCCTCCACATATAATATAGATGTTTCTTTCTTACTGTAGTTAAAAATGGGACTACAAACTGCATTTCGCAGCACAACCCAACTGGAATAGCCCGGAGGTCTTCATACCACCAACTATGTCACTGTCATGTGAAATTGGGGCGCTGGTGGCAGGAAGAACAAAAGATGTTGCAGCTGCGTCCCAAAGACACAGAGAACAACTGCAGGTGTTTTTTCACACGATACACCAAAACGGGGACGGTTGAAAACCTGCAATGTTTCCTGTTTTAGTTTGAAAGTCCTCGCCTCGTGTTTCTTTTCTTGTTTTACGTCCTATCTTTATCCCGCCTGTAATTGTCTGCCCCGCCCTGATGAGTTTCACCTGCCCCTCGTGTACGGCCTCCTTCCCTCGTGTGTTTAGTTTGTGTCGGTGTCAGATCATCGCTCTTTTACTCTGTAAGTAGCATTCTAGCCATTTTTCGGTTTCTCCTTCTGCTGCAACCAGCATACAGTGAAGTGTTTTAATATTTCCTGTCGCTCTCTGCTTTGTTCTTGTAGACGTAAAGTTTATTGTTGCTCCGGTCGTCCACTAACAATGTAAAGTGTTTTCTGAGTTTTCAATTTAGTGACATGTGTTTCTGTTTCTTCAGTATGAAGTATGGTCAACATTAGCAAACAGGACAGTCACATCTTTCAGATGATTAATTCTCCAAAAGAGAAACAAAAGAGGACACAAAAGATTTGTCTCATGGGCAATTAATTCAAACACAAAACTCTGCATGACAGTAACATAATGAGTAGCAGTCATCGTGTTATTTTATATTCATTAATCCAGTCATATTTCTTGTGAGCCATCTCAATATACAGATGCATTTTAAGATTGTAGTCCGTTCCTCTCCCCTCTTTGGTTTTGTTTGTGTTGGCCTCGTGAATGGAACCGTTCAGTGAAGTTTTAATATCCAGCGCTGTTTTAAATCACCTTCACAGATGCACGTTGTAATATGCACGGAAACGATGCGATGTCACCGAAGTCGTTATCGTGTGAGCTGTTGCTCCACTGGAGCTGAAACCCTGCACTAAGATAAGAGGGTTTTAATGAGACGTCCTCAAAAGACAGTCAGAATTTACATTTAATGATGGCGCTGGTGCCTCTTTGACTGATAGTAAGGACCATTTCACAATGTGCCCATTTCGCCTCTGCAATCCATAATCTCTGAACTCATTATGAACTTCCTCCCAAACGCCAAAGGAAAAAGAATGCATGTGTGGTAGCTGCAGTCGGGAAGGCTTTCAATCCTTCACGGATTTAATTGCGTGAATTCAGGTGTTGGACGAAAACTTTGTAAAGTTAAGAAGAAATAGAACTTAAATCCACCACTTCAGCGTTTTCTGAAAAGGTATTTTTCTGTGAGTTGAACCTACAATGCTGCACCCACACTTCAGTGTTTAGCTATTCAGCTACACAGAGAGAAAGAACTCACCTTTGTGTATGTTTTTCACTGCTTCAAAAATTCTATTAATTTACCTGCAAGAAAGAAATGCCACAATAAGAAACTGTTGGATACGGCATAAACCCCACAATGATGGCTTCCCATCCTGCAGATCCGATCTGCTCCCTTGACAGATGTTTCGTCCTGACGACCTGCTGATGTGGATCGGTCTGGGACTCGGCGTGCTCGGATCGGAAGCTCAACGGTAACCGTTTCAAGAAAACACGGTGGAAGAGAAGAGAAGCTGTGGAAAACCTTTGCTGGCCAAAAAGACGACAATATAACTCAAATAATTAGAAAGAGTCACAAGAAGAACACAGGCTGTGGATAACCAGCCACTTCATCCGCAGGCCTCTCTGGTTGAACTACACAAACTAGTCTGCATGTGAGAGAAAGTCGACGCAGATGTTAAGTAAAGTGGGACCTTAAAACATTTCATCCACCTAAACATAACCATAACAAACCGTAACAAACGTACGTGCAGTAAGTCAGAAAATGACCCTTCTTCTCACCTGATTTATTGCCTCGCATTGTAAACACGAGTTTATGGACTCTAGTTTCAAGTCTTCTTCAGTACAGCATGATGTTCGTTCAGTAAACGATGGTCCCGTTGAGAGTCAGATGGACCATAAAGCTGCCTCGCTACCACGTTGTCCGGTCTGGGAGTTCGTCTGTGTTTTCTTCTTACAACTTTACCCCTTTCACAGTGTTTTTACTTCATGACTGTCAAACAGTCTTATTCAGCGTTGTGCTCAGCACCAGCCTCTCGTGTCACTTCTAGTTGCAAAAAAACACAATGACAAGCTGGTGACGGTCAAAACTCCGAACTCGAGCCTCCAAAACGACAATGGGTGACGTCACTGTGACTACGTCCACTTCTTATATCCAGTCTGTGGTTTAACCTCCTTAAAAGTGCTTTTAGATTCTTCTTTTTTTGTTTTTAATTGGTTGAAAAGACTTTGTTGTAGCAATCCTCCCAGGTTCTCATATGTAGAAATGATGGTACAGAACAAGCTGCGGGGTGTAACAGAGACGATTTATCTTTGAACATAATAACTATTCACACAATTACACAGCATGGGCCCCGTCTCATTTACACACAAAACTGGATTGTATATATCTATAATGTCCTGGCCGTGATGCGGTGTGTGTGTGTGTGTGTGTGTGGGTTGTTTCAGAGCTGCAACACAACAACTCTCACGGCGCTGTGAAGGTGTGATCTCTTCACTTGTGAATTAGACGGTGGCCACGACACAGTATGATTCATGGCATAGCAGGCCACCTATTCTGAAAGGAGAGGTCACACAGGCCTCGATTAATCACTTTTTCTCCCCACACAGCAGGCGTCTTCATCCCTCCTGCCTCACGCTCGCCTCCTCCCCCGCTTACCTACTCTTTTACTCTCAATCCATCCAGGTTCTTCTTTCTCCTCTCAATCCTCACCTCGTTTTTTATTTTTTTTTAGATGCTGAAACCTTCTCCGTGACCAATTACCCACTCTTTCCATGGATACTGTGTATTTGATACTTCTCTCTTTTCACTTCTCTCTCTGACTCTTTAGTATCTGGGACAGAGTGGAGACTCTGTGGCTGCCTCCCACAAAGATAAATGCATCACACATCATGACTTTGCTCCGCTCTCTGTGTGTGTGTGTGTGTGTGTGTGTGTGTGTGTGTGTGTGTGTGTGTGTGCGCGCGCCCTGTATGCTGATGCCTTCCTCCATAACAATGGGTGTCTGAAAAACGGACACTTAATGGCGTGTACCTGTTATGACCAAAGAGCTGCAGAGTGGAAGAAATATTGATCAATTTGAGAGACCATTCAATACAAACTGTGGTGCTGCAGGTCAGAGATGTGCAGATACACATTGTACTTGTATTGGTTATAACGGTAGTGTAGGAGTTTAACAATAACGCTGTGCAGGCATGAACAGATCTATGATGGCTCACACATTATTAGCAGACATCTGTTTTTGTCTGCGAGCTTATTTTTCCCTCCTCCTCTTCATTCCTCTCTGCCTTCAGCTTCTTCATCACATGTGAATGCAAACAAGAACGTCAAATTCAACAGCCGTTAAAGACGTGGAAAGGCTTTATTTGTCATTGCATTCTTGTCCATTATGCATTCTTCTTTTGTGCTTCTCTGCATTCCCCAGGTTTGGCTGCAGACCGTCAATATTCCGTTTGCACTTGACAACATGAATAAGTGAAATGGAAACTCGCTCGAGGTCTGTGTGCCTGTTTCTGCAGGATTGGATGTGAATGTAGCTCCTGAGGTAACGCTACTGCTGCCCACCTACAGAGAGCTCTGCTGCTGCATGATGAGGCTCCGTGCTGTTGTCCAGCACAGTGAAGAGCGCTTCATTTCATACGTGACGAGGCAGCGCTCACAGAGCAAACACATGCAATCACAAAGGGCCATGTTGATTTCTCAGCTTCGCATCCTCTGATCGGAACCAATATACACTCGCACAATACTTCATTCACTACTTATTCAATCAGAGGAGAGTGAACATCAGTGTATATGTGTATATATATATATATATATATATATATATATATATATATATATATATGTATATATATATATCCAATCTTTCTGTTAACTGGGATAAGCCATCCATCTGTGCGTTCCAATACTCATACTAACATGCTATTTAATTTGCCTGAAATATATTTTGTACGTCGTAATACGGAGCGCATCAAATGCAGTATGCCAAAAATACCTGCATGTCCGACAACATCAGGTCATATTTTGCAGTATAAGCCAGGATGCTCTCCTGGCTACTCTGACCCACAATCCTCTTCATAGCAGATCAATGAGCAAGAGGGTCAAAGATCCGATGTTATGAGGAAGAATGAATGCATAATGCATGCAACAGTACCAACTGCAGTATTTACTCAGAGAAAAATAATGTTGTTTAAACACAGAAATGTATTTCCCAAACTGTTTAAATTATTCCTTTAAATTTCAGCAGCAGTAAAGTTTGTCTGGACAGCAGGCGAGGGTGCCTTTTTGTGTGAATATATTCTGTGGAGGTTCCACTTAAATTACATCTGTCCGGTAGTCAGAGGAGAGTCACGAGTCCTGGGAAATCCTTTTCCACATGTCTTCAGGTTCATATTCTTTTGACATTTCCAGCCTCCTGCTGAGTTGTGGCCTCCAGGCAGTGTCTCGTTCTGCAGGATATTCCGTCCTCTTTCATTAAATGGACCCATTTCACACTCGACACATCTGTATGCATTTCCTCAGTAATGCATGTCCTGAGTGGCAGTGGAGAGCAGAATGAGAAGTCAAGAGGCTACTCCACAGTCATTCTCTCTCACCGAGTCATGGATCCCTCTGCCAGCTGGCAGCAACAGACACCCAGGCTGCATCTGTCACAGCTGCCTCACTGTCAGCCTCTGTGCAATTGCAAAGGCCTCTCCATTACTGAATCTGTTAGAGCCGAGTGTGTAGCACACTAGATGTATAAGAACTAATTCTCCACGGTGTTGTGTGGCGAGAGAGAGAGAGAGAGAGAGAGAGAGAGAGAGAGGATCCGCCCTGTGACCCAGCTGTCTGAGTGGACTGTCCAGCTGTAACAGGAGTGATTGAGACGGTGGGGTGCATGGGCGAGAAGAGGAAAAAAGTCTATCTGCAGAGAAAAAGATGAAAAAAAAAAACCAAATGATTGAGAAGTGGGAAAAAGAATCAAGGCAGAAGGATTAGAGGCTGTTTTTTTTTTATTATAAAAGTCTGGAAAGAGATGGCAGGAAAAGGAAAAAGCAGCGTGTGTACATGACAGCTCTTATTAGGGCGTCAGCCACTTCAAAGTGATCCTCTACCAACGCCATATGAAGGATATGCAGTAAAAGCTCTCCAATGGGAATCAAAGAAAAACATGTTGATCTTGAACCTAGTTGTCAGGACCTTGATGTCGATCAAAAGTATCACGCGGCTTTACAGCCAGCATGCTGCATGTTCTTATGAGTTATTCAGCGAGCTGTGGATTGATGCAGGAGGTGAAGAGGCTGCCAGATCAGATCAGAGAGAGCGAGAAGCTGCTGTACCAGCATTAAAACTTAAAGTTTGTCCCTGAAGCTAGAGAAGTGAGGCAACAGTGTGTGAATGCTTCGACTTAAAGGGTCAAAAATGCCATTGGGCAAAAAACAAAGCAAGGAAGCTGCTGGAAATGTTGAGGCAGAACAGTGTGGCATGTCTTGATGTACAGTAAAGTCATTTTTCATATCAGCTTCGTAGTGTAGCTAGTTCAAAGGCCATAATGTTAGTTGAATGAACATCATCAACAGAATGTGAAGACAGTCTTGAAGACGTCTATGGATTGTGCTGCAGAGATATCGATCCCCTGCCCGTCCTGTCTTGTAATACCACTTGTACCTGGAGAGGTGATAGTGAGTCTTCAGTCCACCATGAGAGGACGAAGAAGCAGAGCTGCCCCGAGGGCGTGTCAAACACGTTGAACGTACGCGGTTCGTGTACAGTTTGACAGAAACGAGTATTTGTGGGAACATGAAGCGTGTTCCTGGATAACAAACAGAATCAGTTCACTAATGAACTACAAGTAAAGCTTGAGTGTCTCATGTGTCCTCATTGAAATGTGCACGAGCATGATTTCTACCTTCGGCTTTTCCCTGCATGGCCCTGTGTACCTCTGCGTTCATCTGGAGCATTTGTGAAATTGGAAATCTGAGCTTAGACCGGCTTGTTTTTCGAAGGCCCGGTCACAGATGACGTCCCTGAAGCAGCAAATGGCCTCGTGCCAAAACGCACATCCTGAGTGGTAAATGATGAAGCGGTTTACCTGTGATTAAAGATGTTCCATCTCCTGGAAACGCTTCTGATGAGTACCTCAGCTCGCTGTTAGCCGGCAAGAGACGGTTTTTGACAAATGACTCAGCGCTTGGTTAATCAATTATCCTGACTTCCTGTTTTGTTGCTGTGGGATAAACCATGACTCAGTTAAGGGTTGTTGGCGTATGAAGGGACCTGTGTGTGTGTGTGTGTGTGTGTGTGTGTGTGTGTGTGTGTGTGTGTGTGTGTGTGTGATTGATTGATAATATCCCGAAATGAATCAGCAGCAACAGAGAGTGCTCAGGGAACTTTGTGTCTTCCTCATTGTTTCTCCTGACACTTACTTTGTTTTCTGTCAGCAATTATTTAAGAGAGACATAATTGCATTGTTTGTTGTCTCTGCATGCAACAATCTGTATATCAGCTATTTTGAGAACCCTAACAAATGGAGCTGCAGGAGATGGTTATTCCAATCACTTAAGCCACATGCACAAGAGAATAGTTTCCTGAGGTGTTGGATCTTCGTGATGACACTAAAATGAAGCAGCTGTGTGATCTCCGGCCTCTAATTCCAGCTGTTTAAGACGGACACAACTGCTGCCTGGCTTGTCTCACTAACTTACGAATCACATGTGACCTCTATCATGTGACACAGGTTTACGTCTGGCCTCACAGAAGAACCCGCCGGAGGGTTTCTGTTTGGCTCTCCTCTTTCTAACATCATCTGTGAAGCGCGACGTATGCTGAGATAGTCAGCAGCCGAAAGCAGAACACCGCATCGTATCTTCTCCCACACACTCTGCTGTCTGTTCACACGGAAGAATACATGTTGATGCAGAATATATATATATCTGGGTGTCTTATGCAATATTCTGCGTGGTGATATCTTTACTGAAAATGACAGGGTATGAAAAGAGAATGAGATCTTTAGGGAGGCAATGCCTTCCAGTCGCTGCACAGTTAACCACACAATTCTTTCCCTCTGGAGATGTAATAAGATCCATTTAGTGAGAAAGGGAATAGTTTGACACTTGGGATATTTGCTTATTTGCTTCCTTGCAGTCAGATTAGAAGATCTATATCGCTGTAACTTATCTGCAGTGGATTTGAAGCTGCAGGCGGCAAAGAGAATACAAAGTAAAAAGGTTTTCTGGGGCGCTCACGTGGTGGACTGTTGCATGACGGGCACAGGGAGTCTCTGGAGTCTCTACTGGTTGGCAAACCTAAAGTCACGACAAAACTCCAGGAAGTTTCAACACGAAGCCAAGAAAACTTCTGACACATGAAAGCATGGGAATGAGTGAGCTTTGGAGGTGCCGGTAGACGGTGTGACAGGGTTTCCCCCTGTTTCCAGTCTTTGCGCTAAGCTAAGCTAAGCTAAGCTAACTGTCTCCTGGCTGTTACTTCACACTAAGCCCACAGACACGAGAAGGGAACCGTTCCTCTCATCCAACTCTCTGCAAGAGTGAAGAAGCGCATTTATCAAGAAGTAAGAGTCTTCCTCTAACATTGTTCCAGGGTAATGGTAAATATATATAAAGATAAATGTCTCCGTAATGCTATGCGATTAATAAAACATTCAGGCTGTTAACAGGAATTTATGCATGGCTTCAATAATTCATACCATGTGATACTAACCCAGCAACCAGTGACCATGAACACCTGAGTCAACATGGTGTTTTATGCCTTAACAAGTTAAAAACTCCATTAAAACAATGCGCACACTGAGTAATAGGGTTCTGGAATGGGATAAGGCAAGGCAAGTTTATTTGTATAGCACATTTCAACAACAAGGTAATTCAAAGTGCTTCACATAAAACCATTAAAAGCATCAAAACATAAGGCAAAAGAAAAGGAGATTTAAAAACAATTATAAAGCAACAAGATGAGTGATATTGCATCGTGATCCCTCCTTTAAATCTCCAGAATGGGTTCTTCTTTCCACACCTGCCCAGCACCCGTACGCTCCCACGTCTTCCTCATTTGAATATGAAAGGGCACTGGAGGCATACATCATGATGATTGATTCTGAGCGGATTGGGGGAAAGAGTCATTTGTCACGTTGCGCCTCAGAGTCCAGAGCATTGCAATCTGTCTTTATATCAGAAGGCCAACATATAGATCTACTAATTAAGTAGCGACTCAGAGATCATCATTACACCTGGATGAGAGCCGCAGCATGCCAACTCTACAGATAACAAATGTATTTTGGCAACCGGTAGCTGTCTGAACGCCTGTACCCGTTAGCATTGCTCTGCTAGCCACGTGCAGAGTGTTGCCAGATCAGATTGACAGTTTCCAGAAGCCACAGAAGACATCAGCATAAAAAGATTTGTATCTGCATCAAATAAGCAAAGATAAAATGTTAAATACGCTGAAGCAGCCCCTCATATTTCCATGTTGGAGTTAATGATGATGACGTCCTTGCCATTAAATGAAAGCTTGTTTGGTGATATTGTTTTCACAATATTTTTTAAAGCCCCGCCAAAACCGAAAGCAGCCCAAATTTAATTTACCAGTCCAACGCTTTTTCTCCCAGCTCAATCAAAAGTAACCTGCCCAACCCGGAAGCGCTGCACGTGCTGTTACAGCACATCCTGCTGTGTGTGCGGACAAACCTTCACCATCTCGGCACGCTCTGAAAGCTGCAGCCTTTCTCCTATGTCACATGTTCTGTGGTGAAGTAGACGCTTCCTGGGTTAGCATGCCCGTTGAGCTGGAAGAAGCACGGATGTGGCATCTGTTGTAGGTTGTTCGGGTGAGTGTTGGATGTGTCGGTTCCCTCCGCGTCCTCTTTAATCCAATGTTGGAATACATTGCTCTCAGACGTAATTATCTCAGCCCGCTCCTGCAGGCAATAATGTGATTTTCTGTCTCACACTGACTTTAGAAGGCTAATTTTAAGCTTTCCCGCTCTGCTTGACGTTTCTTTGAACGAGTATGCACTTCAAGAATCTTCATTGCCTCTGAGATGAGAGGAATGGGATTTCATAAATCATACTTCATTTTGACAAATTTGATCCTTGAGGGTGAACTAAGCTGGCACGGTTTGATGTGGGGTTTCAGGGGATGGATGCGATATATTTAATTAGCCTTTGCATGTGCGCTGCAGCACCTCTATCTGCAAGACAGATGTACAGTTTAACTCCTGACATACTTTAGATTTTTGCAAAATGTAAAGTTAGAAACATAAACTCATCTTTGTACAAATAGACAAAATTGTTTTCTTAACGAAAACAGAATTTCTTTCTGCTGTTCTTGTAAAATAACAATTAATACGACCAAAATATCTGTGCGTTAATGAATTTACAACAAGTCGTAATTAGGATAAAACAACAATCTATTTGTGTCATCCAAGCTTATAAATTCACCTTGTTGGTTTGTTTTCCCTCGGCATGCTTTAAGATTAGATTCATGAGCGTGCAGAGCGAAGAGCCCGGTGCTTCCACAGGGTTAGTGTGTGTGGGTGGAGGAGACTAGGCGAGGAAATCATTTCGCTGTTAATAAAAAAATAAATAGCAGCCATTGCTTTTATATTTCACCATTTGACATGAATAGTTACATGACTTCTTTTCACGGTAATAAGACACACAATAACAGAAACCATCCCTGAGGTTCAGACGATGCATGAAACTCCCTTCCACAATCATTTTCATTATTATTAACAAGTGGTTTGTTTTGACCTTCAGTCTGCCTGCTGGAACCCAGAATAAGCACATTTGGTAATAGAAACATAGCATCTTACAACACATAGAGACATGCAGTTATTAATTATTATGAATCTTATACCAGCAGTGGTGGAGCATTTATAGTTGATGTTTTGGTCCAGAGCGTCTGCCCATCAGCGCTGATTCCCACCTAAAAGACATGAAGAGTATCCTTGTGTATTTATTTTCACACATTCGTTTAAATATCCTGTTGATTTATTTTCAATTTCCCAATTATTGGTAATTGACTGAGGACCTCAAGTGGACGGTTGATGAACAACACGCTCCCCTGTGAGAGAAACGTGAAAGAGAAAGCTGCGTCACTACGTACCGCGTTCACCTGGCGTGACGTTGCCGCTGCTGTCGTCCTTTCTAACCTGCAGCCTTCCCACTCGAACAAAAGACGAATCCCTCTCCGGATCTGACAGGAAGAGGCTTCCCACGCTTGCTCCTTGTAGTTTGACCTTTGCATTGTCGCACTCAGTGTGCTGGTGTCTCGTCTAACCAGCTGGCAAATCTTCAAAAGTGTTTTCATCGGGGAAATGTATGTTTCCATCTTTGTACATATTTGTATTGAGGATTAGTGATTTTTTTCACGAGTAAATATTACAATCTAATAAATGATAACAGAGCAGATAGGCCACTGCAACATGGAAACAAATAAAGAAAAGTACTCTGATAGTGTTGCACTCATTGAATCTCATTGAAAGATGACCGAGTCACCTCGTTCAACACATTTAAGTACAAACTGGTTCACAGACCGCTTCATAGTTTAAATATCTTCTCATGACAAACTGAATTTGTGTGATTTGTTTTGCTTTGTGAACTTGTATTGTTGAATACCTCGACAAGGAATGAAGGTGAAGTGACATCTCTCACTCGATGTTGTTATTGCGTTGTGATTAATCTTTGGTCAAGTTTGCATTAATTGCTGGATGTTTCAGCCATGTATTCATATGTTTCCAACTTCCCACTTTTTCACGACTTTCAGCTAACTTTCTCAACTTTGAACTGTAAATCTACTCAAGATCAGCATCACAGTCATTTCTAATGGTTTCTCTCTCAAATCATAATTTCTATGTTTCGGTTTTGTTGGTTGAGTTAAGTTAATTAATTGAGCTTTCCCTGCTAATGTAAGAATACAAGTATAGCTACTTCCCCTGCTTGGGATCTGCCCTAGAATCAGTATTATTCTCAAAGTAAATGGACAAACACACACACACACACGCGCTTCATTTCATCAGGGAGTTGAAAGTCGGGTATGGGTCAGAGGGTACTTTAATTGAAATTGAAATGATCTAATTCACAGCGCTAAACAGCCTCTGGGTAAATTCTGTCCTCGTCTGAAAATCATTTTCAATTCCTCAAAGCTTGGTCTATCTTTTTCTGAGATGTTTAATTTAAATTCAAATTGGCTCCTTCTCTGAGGTGCATTCTCCAGAGAAACAGAGGAGAACAACAGTGATTCAGGAGCCACATGAAACAGTAATCACTGGAGCTGACGGCCACAAGTAGTAATGCTGACGAGGTTCATTGCCTCTCATCTTACTCATTAAGAGCTTCAGTTGCATTCAAAGAGGAAACAAACGACTTCATATTTCAGTCAGACATGTTTATCATTTTAAAAAATGTTGGCGTCTGGACTCCGATCACGTTTGTCCCCACAGACATGAATACATGAGATATAGGGATTGATGATGAAACATATCCCCCCCTCGTGGCAGCCTGGACGTGGATGCTGAAACAGCAGGTAGCACGATGTGCTGATGCAGGGCAGCAGCATCATAGAGATGGGAAATCCTAGGCTGAAGCGTGGACTGAGGGTTTGTTTGATATACAGCTCGCGGGCATCACTTTCTTTATTTTGGTTAATATTTGTGTATATCTGCTGCATAATGACCACTAACTGGAGGTCACATCTGTAATTGCTTGTTATGTGCAATATTATTGAACATATCCTTCTTTCGGCACACGCCATTCTTTCATTAATGAATCTGAACCGCTGAAACGAGGATTCTTCATGCTCTGGATTACTAAAGCATGCACATACACAGATTTGCAGAAGGTTTCATAATCTCCAGGAAAGTTATTGCCAGAGGTTGCAGCTCAACAGTGCCTGAGGTGTGTTTAGTCTTTGTGAAGTCTGGAGAGAAATACAAGCAATATGCTTTCGTCATTATTAGAGTTAAACAGGAGCGCTAAGAGGATTCTAAAAACAGAATGATGAGCTCAGAGAGCTGGTGGGCCAAGCTGTGAGGAGACGGACGGTAAACCTCAGTGCTCACATTTTACTTTGTTGGACTATGATTACCACGAGCAACTTAGAATGTCGGTGAACATTTAAGTCAGAGGGAATAGATTCACTGAGTCACTGTGTTTGTGAAATGTTTCGACTAGGCGGTGGGATGTGGCAGGATATGAATTTTAAAGTAATAGCTGTTGTCATAATAGAGTAGGACATTTATGGATCTTGATCACAATTAGAGCATCAAATGGAAATTGCTTTTGTACACTCTGTGAAAACAACCAAAATCACCCAACAACAGGAAGCCGTTGTGAGGCCTGCAGGAAGGATCTGTTATGTACAGTACAGTCAGTCCATGGTCTTGTTTTGTAACAAAACTAAGATGATTTGATTTTGTTTGACCATCAGCGTTAAAATTACAGCTCCATTGTGAAAGTCGTAATGGGTGATATGCAACGTATCCTCGTGCAACTGTTCTTACATATCTTACAAAAAAGTTGCTCTTCATTTTTTCGTGCGATTTCCCACTAAACTCCAGCAACACCTGTCAATTTCCTCTTGTTACAACTTGCATGCATACACTCTTTTCAAGATGAACTTCGGTCTCCACAGGAAACAACTTAGTTAGGTTTAGGCAACACAAATACTTGGTTAGGTTTAGGAAAATATTGTGTTTTGGGTTAAAATAACTATGGAAGTTATGTGACAAACAGTGATTTCTCCTTTTCACAAGCGACACAAACAACGGTGTCCTGAAGATCCACTTCTGTTTGACCCGTCCACCTCTACTCCCGACCACCCCGTGTGGACTTTCACTGCTTTCATACTTTCTGGCTCATGATTACGTGATTTATATCCAAATATATTTTGTGGGATATCTAAGAATTCCAGCGCATTGATTTTCAGGTTAACTCTGGATGAGAAGCGCCTGTCATATGAATGTTGATATTGTCCAATGTCATCTCTGTATTATGTGACGAGAGATTTGATGGTTGTGTATTTGTGCACTGGGGCCCGTGGTACCTCACTCAGATATTCTCAGAGAGAGACTCACTGTGTTGCACCGAGGCGGCTCAATTATTTATCCCACATAACGTGGAGACGGTTGCTGAGAGCAGCGTGTTTCATGGAAACATTATTCTTTGTGCCTGAGGCTGATTAGAAATAAGAGCTTATCTGAACTCTACTTCCCCCTCTCAGGATGTCCCCTGCTGGACTCCAGTACCTTTTTGTAGGCTGCCAGATATCCAGAAGCTTTGAATCCCACCCCCTACAGATGCTGCTTCAGGAGTCTCAATGTGGGAACAGCTGCATCTCCCTGGAACAGCTGATGCGAGACAGCGAATATATACATAGTGTCACTCAAAACAGTCTCATAAATAGGCTTTGTACAGGCGCCTCTAATTTACAACTTGTATATCATCATTTGTAAATGAACACAAACAGTTTGCTTGTCATAATTTCACTAACATAATTATTCATTGCCTAATTAACATAATTATTAATAATTTCATAACATCCCCATTTGCATAACGTTCACAATCCTCAAATTCACTTCATTGATATAGCATTTTAAATGTCAACTGTTATTGTAATGTGTAGGAGGACAGAAGTGATCAGCACAAAACATTTGCAGGATGATTCGTTATAAAATTACAAAGTAATAATATCACTCACCTCTATAACAGATAATTAGGAAGGCATAATCAAGCCAAGAATTTCATGTAAATTAAATAAATATTTACTTTGTGAAAAATAAACTGCAAAAAGTCCTTTTATGGACACCTACTTTGTAAATGAATGTTGGTGAGTACGTTTACTTTAACGCAGGCCCATCAGTTAGAAATGTACTACGGGCCTTTCACAATAAAACCACTGAACTTCCAACTTGTCGCGCGAAGGAAAGAGTCACGCGGACTTCCTGTCTGTGCGGAAGATGCGGAGTCAACAGTCTGCGTGCTAACGGACCGACCGACGGACGGACCAAAGTGACTGTTT
This sequence comes from Lycodopsis pacificus, assembly GCA_028022725.1. NCBI lineage: Eukaryota > Metazoa > Chordata > Actinopteri > Perciformes > Zoarcidae > Lycodopsis > Lycodopsis pacificus. The sequence continues at coordinate 6,286,497 of CM051702.1, forward strand.
TACTTTTTCGGGTTCATAATGTGGAGAACTGCTGTTCTACCGCCAGTCAGCTGACGACATGGATGATACACAGAAAGTTCACAGCTTTCATAAACGCATATATAACGCAGCATACATTTAGCGGCCAGGATTCAAATCAAAGTAAGTATAAAGAAGGTTCGTCTGGTTGTTGTGTTCCGCTGCTCGGGCCGTGTGTCTCTAAAATAGCACAATATGCGCAGTAATATGCGCGTTTCTAGTTTTTGCACTCGGCCTACTTGATAATGTAACGATTTCAGCCCTGAGGGCTCTTCCTAGTTCTTCTTCTACGGTTTAACCCTCAGCAGCGACAAAAATGCGAGTCACGTGAACGTCTTCCTGTCTCTGCACACTCAGCTTATTCTGTTTACAAGTAAATAAACCGTGTCGTGCTTTTGTTTTTCTTTTTGTTTGATGATGTTTTCGCTGTGTCATGATACGGTGTGTTTCTGGTTCTCTATCAGAGGCTCCCCGTGAAACCCTTCCCACCATGGTGCAGGAATACCAGTCCCCCGTCCGGGTCTACAAGCACCCGTTTGAGCTGATAATGGCGGTGAGTAGCCGTGTTAATGTCCTGTGACATGGTTTACTGTTATAATGTCAGACTCATGCAGGATCTTTCATAACCAACCTGGAGGTTTAAGGTGCATCTGTGAGGCTGTGGCCAGTGTGGCTGTGACCCTCACACATTACTCTAAATATGAAACAGAAACATGAACTGTGGTTCAGTTTATAGGAAACCAGACACTTTCACAAGAAGCTGTGTCTGCCTCTCAGGGTCACCTGTTTCCTTTTTGATATAAACTCACCTGCATCAATGCTTCGTGTTCAGATAATTGACAGAATAAACTGAAAACACTTTTCTTCTGGTGCATATACATTAATATGCAGCTCAGGTTAAATACTGTGAGAAGCTGCTTATTAAACTGTATGTGCCTCTTTAACCGATCTAAATGTTCATCGAGCATATGAGCACATCTTTGGTAAACACGAGATTTAAAGTTGTGCTTCTTTGTGGAGAAACTCAGTTTTACAAATCTCTTGATTAAATCAACTTATTGATTAGTTGACAAAATCTTAATAAAGAATTTATTATCGATTTTCAAATTATTGGTAAAGCTACTCTTATTATAGACTCATCTGTAGCTGTGTGAGCCTTGAACATCTGGGATAAGTTATTCAGTGGAATTCTTTCCAGCTTTTTTTAATGTAACTTTCAACATGTTTATGTCAGCATTATTCAACAGTCACACCAGGGAAATGCACTGAAACAAAGATGGAGATCCTGTTTTCACTCTTGTTTTTTCCTTTAATATTTCTTTGTCGTATGATAAACTATAGAGGAAGATGTCTCCTTATGGTGCTGATATAGTCTCTTCACTTACAACCAGCTCACGGCTCTCTGTGAAGCAAAAGTAGGACAAAGGGGAAATTAAAAGTGCATTTCCAAGATTCTGTTGTCACAGTCGGCTCTCTGCAGTTACATATTAAGCTAAAATCTTGTGCAATATCCTCAGAGCTGAATAAAGACAGCAGCACGGCAATGACGCTCTGCAGACTATATTTCCTTCACCGAGCAGTCCAAGTCGACACCAACTTCATTTCCAATGAAACATCTCTCACAGAAAATCCCGGCTCTGAAATTCATCTTGCATCACTGCACGTTATTGAAAAGGGTCTCATAATAAGCCCTTTGTGAAAAGTGAATAACAGCTCCTGTGAAAAGATCCAGGCCTCGGCAGCCTGAAGGGGAGAATCCAGTGTATAGTCTGCTCCCGTTTATCTCTGGATGTTGTCATTAGTCTGGCTGATATCACGATCTGTGTCCTGGAGAGCACTCAATGTTTAACCAGTTACATCACCGCTTTCCCTTTTCGTGACACGGCTTCATTTTCCTGCATTTGTATGTAGAAGATGCACTAAGCTGCGTGTTGACTCCTGAAGAACTGCATTTAAACAACTTCCCCCGAGAAAGCAAAGCATTGCTGCACAGCTAATGTGAAATATGATGGTGGGAAATGTTGTTTTCTGACATTACAGACAAAATGTTCCGGCCACATTGACAGTTCTACTCCGCTCATCTTTTTTTAATTTTGTGCTCCAATTAATGCTTAAAAAGCTCTGAGAGGAATAGGAAGGACGACCATTTCAATTAGTGAAAACATAACGATGCACAACACAAGTCGATGCTGCTTATATACCAAGACAACCTTTCCCACTGTGGATAATGTAATCTTATCGATTAGATGTATAATATGCTGTGAAATATCAATACGCTGTGTGTGTGTGTGTGTGTGTGTGTGTGTGTGTGTGTGTGTGTGTGTGTGTGTGTGTGTGTGTGTGTGTGTGTGTGTGTGTGTGTGTGTGTGTGTGTGTGTGTGTGTGTGTGTGTGTGTGTGTGCGTGCGTGCGTGTTGCTGAAGCACTAGCGCTTAAAGGGACAGTTCACCCCCAAATCAAAAAGACATATTTAGCTTTTTATCAATCTAGATTGTCATCCTCCACTATATATATATATATATATATATATATATATATATATATATATATATATATATATATATATAAAAAATCTTTTTTGTGTTGCAAAATGGGAGTGCTCGTTGTGCAACCCTGTTGTACAATGACCGATATAAACCTCGTTACCTAATAACCTTGTGAGCTGTTCCAAAGCGGGTCATGATTCCTAGAAAGAGACGTTAAGTGTTATTGGAGAGAAGGCAGACATCTTTACGGCATGTATCTACAAAACTAAGCAACTCTCACCAACACAATCTAGATTGATAAATAGCACAACGGGTGAGTAGAAGAATATGTATTTTTGATTTACGAGTGAATTGTCCCTTTTACGTATTCATTTTAGAGTCGGAAAAAAAAAATACAAATCCGATCTTTTATTTTTTCCTTGTAGAACTCTGCACACGTGTACTAGTTCAGGCTGTCAGTTTACCTCAAGAGTGGAAGACATAGTGTTCTACTCATTTATTGTTGCTCTACACATTAAAAGCAGTCTTTACTGTGAGGCTGGAGTTCCTTCCCTGCCTTCTGTAACTGTATTTTATCAGTAAAAACCACACAGCTACTAGTTGCATAGACTGAGGACTGTTTTTTTGCACCCAGTGACTCGATCAATATTTACAGGTGAGCTGCGGTGACAGCTGCTTGGCCAGATGGTCATGCAGTGGGCTGTGGGCAGTAAGAAGCAACTGGCTGCTTGTAAACGCTGCCGCAGCAGCAGCTCGTGTTCATATCTTCTGTTAAAGCCACTGACTACAGTAGTAAATGCGTCCTAACCAGACACAGAAAGGATGTGCTGTAAATCACGTGTTGTCGTCTCGAGTCCAGCAACGGCACAGTTTACTCTTCTGGCAAATACAAGTGACCCTGTAATGGGTCCATTCAAAGCGACTCTCCCGTCCAATCAGAGAGCTGCCTCAAAGTGGGCAGGACAAACGACAACAACCCTCTCGGGGAACAGAATGTACAGAACCAGCTCAAAAAATACAAGTACAGTGGAAAAAGTTTACAGTGAACCTGGCTACAGCGATCAGCTGCATGTGGATCTGAAAGCTCGGGACAGAATCGTTCCAAACGCTGTTTGAATAACGAGCTCGTCGTACTCGAGTAGTCCGCTTACAGTTACCCTCGTTGTAACCTGTCTGCTTTCATGGCGGGTAATAAAGTCTTTGTCTCTTAATGAAAAGCGTTGTCTCCGTGAGCCTTGAAGTGCCAGAACAAGAGGCAGAGAGATGCCGCGGTGGAGCTTGTTGTTCCTCAGGCTGCCTTGTGTACAAACAAGGAGAAACAGTCGCGGCTGCCAGTGATGGAGACGGAAAACGAGTGTGCTCAGGGAAAGCACTTGTAGTTGAAGCCGCGCTCCAAACGACTGGATTGCATTTTGAAACGGTCAATAAAATTCTATAAATGATGCGATAATCATCCGCTTATAGGGATCAATTTGACCTGGATAGATAAACCTGCGAAAGCTCCTTAAAAGAGAATCCACATTGATACTATTGAAAATAAATCACCAATATCAGTTTCAGCTTTGATAACGTGTCGATGTAAACTCACTGAGAGTTCTTCATCGACCCGAACGCCGAGATGTTCATAACATCGCTTTCTTCAGTGCGTTTCCGTCACGTGTGGTTCATTTCTCCGCTCTCAGGCCTACGTCAGGAGGTTCCCAAAGTCGCACCTGATCCCAGTGTTTGTGGACAGCGAGGTCATCAGCGAGAGCCACAGCAAGGACGGAGCCACGCTGGTGACCGAGAGGCGGTGCGTGATCGACATCGAGGCTCCGCGGCTCCTTAAACGGGTACCTCTCCTCCGACGCCTCGCAGAGCATGAAAGGCCATGAAGCCATCGGATCATTTGTTTTTTTTTATACAACCAATCACATCTCTGACTTTGTTCCTGCCTGCAGATCGCTGGTGTCGACTACTTGTACTTTCTGCAAAAGAACACACTGAACCGCAGAGACAGGACGCTCCGAATTGAGGTCCACAACGAGACCTTTTCCAACAGGGTCGTTATCCGAGAGTGCTGCAACTACACGGTGAGCCCCAGAGTTTCATTTCTTTGTTCTTTTATATTTTACTTTTAGATTGCCAAGTGCAGAACAAGAAGTGGCAGATCCCCTCTGTTAAATGTGTGTTTTCTATTCAGCGCTTCTACCACTGATCTTAATGATCCTCTTCTAGTGTGCCATATGCACTAAACCCTTGTGTCAACAGGTGGAGTCTTTAAAGTCAATGCCGTGTGACTCACTCAAATAATACCTACCCTGCCGAAACATTTGCTGAATTCCCACCACGTAACCCTCGCCAGCGATATCATTTCGGCTGCATGTGATCACCTCATCTGTGACGCGTATTCATCCATTTTCTATTCTATCGCTGCTTTTGTAGTTTGCTGTGACACACAAGTGAAATGTCAAGTACTACGATGTGTTTAGTTGAGGTTTTGGTGCCCCATCACAGACGTGTATCCTCTCCCACAGGTTCATCCAGACAACGAGGACTGGACGAGCTTCGAGCAGGCGGCTAGTCTGGACATTAAGTCCTTTTTCGGCCTTGAGAGCACGGCAGAGAAGCTCGCTATGAAACAGTACGCCAGCAGCATTAAAAAGGTTTGCCTCAGTGATCTGTTGAGTAGGTTTGTTCTTGCTTTACATGTATTTGTGATGATGTCACATGAACCTGAAGTCTCCGTCCTGTGTTGCAGGGTAAAGAAATGATTGAGTACTACCTCAAAGAGCTGGAGGAAGAAGGAGTGACTTGCATCCCTCGCTGGACTCCCCCTGTTGTCTCTGGCGCTGCCAAGCTTCAGCTGCTGCCCCGCTCCACTGCCAGAGCCATCCCGGTCTGCAGCGCTAAGACCGGCCCGGACAGCAAAGACCCGACCGCTCCCTCAGAGCCAGCGGCGGGCTCTCCCGACGGTCAGTGTTTCCTCACTGGTCGCACATAAGTACAGAGTAGCAGCCAACACACAAGCACCACAGTGATGACGTTAAAATACGTATACGTCACGCGCTTCCTTCCTCATCGACTCGATCGACGAAGGACTGAGATCTTCACAGAGGGTGAAACGTCTGTAACTAATAACGGGAAAGTAATGATTGATTTAAAGGTACTATACGTAGTATTTGATGTGTACTGAGCGTTTAATCTCACAGCAGTAACCCTCCTTGACTCTATTTCGAACAACAATGTTGAAAAAACAGGAAACAGGGCAGCAGAATCAACTCAACCCGTTAGTCACGTCCTCAGAGCTGAACGACAGAATAGGTTGTTTGCCAGTGGCTCCCAATAAGACGTGTATAATAACCTTTGGAGAGTACCGGCGACCGGCACTCGCTGTCAAACGGTCGCAGTTTTAAACACGTGGATAGAATTTAAAGTGAAACTAAAGCTACTTTGTCAGGTTTAACAAAACATCATGTTTTAGTTGAAAACAAGTACGTTTTGTACGTTGCATTGGCTATTGTACAGCTCCTGGTGTCTCAGATTTACGCAATATGTGCTAACTTTACGTGTTGTTTTGGCCCGCAGACAAGCTGGATGCTGACTACATCAGACGTTACCTTGGTGATTTAACACCTCTGCAGGAGAGCTGTCTCATCCGACTGCGCCAGTGGCTCCAGGAAACCCACAAGGGAAAGGTCACTTAAACACAAACGCATGTTGTCTGACGAAAGGGCAGTTTGCGCAATTATGTAAAATACACATTTGTTCCTGGACACTCACGCACGCAAGCCAGACTTCTGCTCAGCTCTCGCATGTGCTGTAGATTACAAATGGAAAATAACAAGCCTCCGTTGGCTGAAAGGTCAAGAAATGTGTCTGCGGTTATTAGACCGGTGCTTGTTGTTGTTGTACAGATTCCAAAGGATCAGCATGTGCTCCGCTTCCTGAGGGCCAGAGATTTCAACCTGGACAAGGCCAGAGAGTTCTTGTGCCAGTCGCTGACCTGGAGGAAGCAGCATCAGGTAGATTTCCTGTTGGACGCGTGGGAGCGCCCGGCTCTGCTTCAGGACTATTACACTGGAGGCTGGCACCACCACGACCGAGGTACTGTGAGGGTAGCCATGGCTAGCCGCCAATTTCATCTTCACCTCATCTCATTTCCATTGTGTTTGTCTCGCTTGTCTAGACGAGTGAAAGCGAACGTTGCGATATTTAGCCTTCTACATTTGAAAAAGTCCTCATGGGTTGAAATGGCCCGTTAATTATTGGCTGTAAAAAGTCTGAGCACCATCTGCTCTCGCTCCCATCCTTGAAAATGAGTCATTGCTTTCTTTACAGCTCAGCTGATCCACCAGGGTTCAGGAAGTGCCCTTGTGACTCATTCTGCCTATTGATTTTACTCTCTGTGTGTGTGTGTGTGTGTGTGTGTGTGTGTGTGTGTGTGTGTGTGTGTGTGTGGTTTAGAGGGACGTCCTCTGTATATCCTGCGTCTGGGGCTAATGGACACTAAGGGCTTGGTGCGAGCCTCGGGAGAGGAGGGGCTGCTGAGACAGGTGACATGAATACACGCCCCAGATTTAAGCCTGAACGTGCACATGAACATTTCATTTGAAAGTATCGGTAATGCCACAACTTGAATGTGACTCAGGTCCTGTCCATCAACGAGGAGGGACTGAGGCGATGTGAAGAAAACACCCGAGTCTTCGGTCGACCCATTAGGTGCCTAAATATGAATCTGTCATTGGCTCACAGCTCGTCACGTGCTTATGTGTGTATATATAGTCGTGTAATGCCTCTGTCAATGTGTTGGTCAGCTGCTGGACTTGCCTGGTGGACCTGGAGGGTCTTAACATGCGTCACCTGTGGAGACCAGGTGTCAAGGCTCTGCTGAGAATCATCGAGGTGGTGGAGGCCAACTACCCCGAGACTCTGGGTCGCCTCCTCATCCTGAGGGCGCCCAGAGTTTTTCCGGTGCTCTGGACCCTGGTGAGAATAAATGTCGTCACTCGTTTTTAATGTGCAGCCGACTGTGGAGGAATGGATGAAGATGTACAGCACGCATGCAGGGATTGCATCTTGCATTGTGAATATGAGCAAACGATAAACAAAGGAAGCCATGCGGTATGTAGATCCTCATGGGGATTTGATTATTGCTACTGTTCAGCAATATATTTATCGACTAATAGAAAATTCCATCAGAAATGCTGATATAGTATCAGTTATTATGACGATCAAATCAATATAAAGTTCACATCCAGATCCATAAACCCGCCAACCCGTTCATTTCTTAAACGTGACTCATTCTAATACTCCTGGATCTACGTTTACGGTTCATGACGTGAAGCTGCCGGTCCTCTCATGACTCTTGGGGTCTTGTTTCCAGGTCAGCCCCCTGATCGATGAGAACACCCGCAAGAAGTTCCTCGTTTACGCTGGAAACGACTACCAAGGTCCCGGAGGATTAGTGGACTATATTGACAAAGAGATCATCCCTGACTTCTTGGGAGGCGACTGCATGGTGAGTTTTAGTCCAGGTCTTTAGTGTGCAGTATTCATTTATTCTCTTTCCACTCTATTTCTCGTCTTCTGTCCTCTCCAGTGCGACATCCCTGAAGGAGGTTTGGTCCCCAAATCTCTGTACAGGACAGCGGAGGAGCTGGAGAGTGAGGAAAACCGCCTGTTGACCGACTCCATCTATAAGAGTGCCAGTATTTTCAAGGGAGCCCCATATGAGGTACAGACTCCGCCTTTTTCAATGGGCTCTCAAATCCACACGTAGCAAAGAGCGAGGCTACCGTAACAGTGCATCAAGATGGGGGCATGGATTATATTCTGTGGATGAGGATGCCACCTGCTGGTAGAAATAGACATTGCAGCAAATGAGAACTATTTGATTAATGGTCCTTTTTTTGTTTTTGTCTGCCGTTCTGTTTCCAATCTCCCAACATCCTCCTGCAGATGCTGATCGAGATCAACGAGGCCTCCTCCGTCATCACCTGGGACTTTGATGTGTCTAAAGGAGATGTGATCTTCAACATCTACCATTCCAAGAGGGCCCCCCAGCCCCCTAAGAAAGACACCCTCGGCGCCCACGGCATCACGTCCCCGGGGGCCGTGAACGCCCAGATGATAGACAGGAACTGGGTGCTGGGGCAGGACTACAGCATGGTGGAGAAAGCCCTCACCTGCAGGGAGGGAGAGAGCGTTCAGGTCAGAGAGATTGTTCTCGATCCATCTGCTGCACTCTGTCCTTTCTTCTGCAGTGTCAACTCGACTTTATTTGTCCCTGTTTGCTGCTGTTGCATCAAAGGAAATTAAAGTCTCCACCACCGCAGACTGAAATTGATCCTGCAGCTCTCCTCTGTTCGAACAGGGCTCCCACGTAACGCGCTGGCCCGGCTTCTACATCCTCCAGTGGCGCTTCCACAGCTCCCCGGCCTGCTCCGCCTCCAGCCTGCCTCGAGTGGATGATGTGCTGGCCTCGCTGCAGGTCTCCTCCCACAAGTGTAAGATCATGTACTACACCGAGGTGCTGGCCTCCCATGACTTCAGGTCAGTTCATTTGTTCCACTCGGCTTCTTTTTTCTCTCTCTCGTCGTGTCCTGTGTTCTTGCTGTAATACTCGAGCTGTCTTTCACACAGGCTGCAGTGCTTTTGTGTGTTGTATAATTGTAATATCTCTGGAAGTTAAGTTCCCTTGTGTTTTACATACCTGTGCATATGTTACCTGTTTGTTTTTACAGTATTGTGTTGGGTAGAATCACGCCTGAACGTTTCCTTTCTGTCTCTTTCTGTTCTTTCCAGGGGATCCATGACCAGTCTGGAGTCTAGTCACAGTGGCTTCTCCCAGCTCAGCGCTGCCACTACTTCCTCTAGCCAATCACACGCCAGCTCCACCGTCTCAAGGTAGCATCTGCCCGCCAGCTGTTTAAAACAGCAGTGATCCGACACTTACTGACATCTTATTTCGTCTGTGCCTTATGCCTCCAGTGAGAGGGGAGCCTTATACTCGCACTCTTTTAATGAGAAGTTGACCTGACAAATGGAGGCGAGGAGAGTTTTATGGAAATGTTTATAAATTAACAAATCTTTGTATTTTTATTAATATTTGAGCAGGATCAGTAAAGTTGAATTGATCTCTGTTTCTAGGGAGTTATGCATTTACAGTTTCCTGTCCATATGTTTTTGTCATAACAAATTCAATGCAAATGTTGAATATCTCTTGTTGTTGTTTCAGTAACTGTGTGTCCATAACATTTTTGCTGTGCATCTGCTGGATCAATAAATGCAAAATCAGATGCCTCACAAACAGCAGTTTTTAACAGAAGATGAAATTGAAACTAAAAGTGTCGAATGCAGCAGCGTCTCTCCCAGAAGCTGCTTTTATTATCCACAAGATGTCAGTGTGCTCTGTGACTTAACTGCTCTCAGACCTGCAGTGCACTCCGCACAGATGTTTACACGTGCACACGTTGTCTGGTCTTTTAAGAGATGCAAAAAAACAATGGTTTAAATAAAGAATTTATCACACGCATTAATATTGATGTAACATCTGGAGTGTGTTTGCGTCTTTATTCTGGATTATAGAAAACAATGACTGCAGTAGCAGCGCTGCAGTCATTTTGAGTCATTCTAAAGATGCGTTATTAATCCGTTTTACAGCAATAGGTGAGACGTTAAGAGCGAGCAAATTATATATATATATATAAATAAAAATATGCAGTGTACTCTCTGTATTTCCTGTTGTTTTGAGACTTGTTAGTTGTAGCTGCTGTGTTTTCTGAGGCTGCTAATTTGAATGCAATCTAGTGCAGCCCCTTGTGAGCTGGCACAGGGCCAGGCAGACTACTGATTTACATAAAACTTTAATTTCCATAAACTTATCGGATGCTTCCAGCTAAAGCGTAATTTAATTTCCCAGTGTTGTTTTCCAAACTTGCTGCTTATCCCGACGCAATTCCCAAAGTCAGGTGGATTTAGTTTTCTGAGGGATTGATTGATTGACTCCTGCTGGTAATGTCAGGGTTGTTAGAAAGAGGAAGTGTGGTGACTTCGCCAGAAGCTTACTTACTGAATTACCCAGCGTGCTCTAATGACCTCCCAGGACACACATTGGCCAGATGAATAGCATCACCTCTTTCTCCTGATGCACTTCGCTTGCTATTAAAACCTCTTCCCGAGCAGTGCGGAGGAATTATTTGACTGCTGTTCACCGGGTTGAAAAACAAGGTATATTATACAGGTAACAACAACATTTGGTAAGTCAATCAACTACTCCTAAATAATGCATCAGCTCATAATGTATCCACATCTGTGGCTGGCCTGACACAACCTTGTGACGGAGGGATGGGGAGCTGACCTATACGGCCGCCATGTGTTGGAATGATTTACGGTTACATGTGTTATTGAACACAGAATTGGTCTAAAAAAAACAAAAAAAAAACAGACTCAACAGAAACTGTTGATCTTATCCAAACATGTCTTTGTTGCAGTGACGAAGGCTGGCTGAGAGGCCTGTGGGCCGGCACCAGCACACATGAAGTTATGGAGCAGGTTGGGCAGCCTTTATGGCATCATGCTGTCTGACTTTTGAAGCCGTCCTAGAGGGCACTTCATCACGTTTTATCCACAATAGAGGCATCAAGAGGGCACTTTAGTTGCAGTTTGTTCGAACATGGGGGGCCTCAAGGGGGGGCAGTCGCCCCGTGTGCCAACCAAAGTCATTGGTCTACTCTGAGGACCATTAACTCCTGTTCAAAATGACATGTATGACATATCCACATAGACCAGGGAGTCTGTGTTTCACCCTCTTCCTCAAACCAGATTGATAAATGTTTGCACTAAACTGGTATAAATAATCTTGCGAGTCGTATTTACAGTAACCGTACATGGCTGTGCATCGATCCTGGAATAAGAGTTCATCTTTGTAGTTTCTGCGACATGCATTTGCTGTTGAGACACCGGACCTCTTGTTATGGGATGACTTTTGCCTCACGTTTCTATTACAAGTAAAATAGAAAACTGGTAAACAGGTGAGTTTAATGGGTTTAAAGGATTACTGTCCTCTGGTTGTACTGAGCATCACAAACATAAGATCATCTTGAATTTGTCTCAGAAGAAACGGACCCAAAGATTCACTCTCACCTAAATGCCTGTAAGGAACTGTTCTTTTTCCTTCATCTGCCTCATAAACGGCCGGTTGAGGTGTTCTTTGAGGGTTGAGCAGCCGTCAATGTAACGTTTTTTTTAATAATACTGCAACCAGGAACACTAGATCTCTTAATTCTCTGATGAGCACAGCAAGCAAAGGAGGAGGAATGAGCTGATAATGTGCTGCTGAAATAGTCTCCGGCTTCTTGTTACCGATATAAACATCCCAGCCTTCACTGGGAATATCTACATGGTAATGAATAATATGTCAGAAGCACCAGAGGCAGGCGTGGGGATAGTCAACACGGGGCTGATTTTTTGGGGGGGTTGTTTTTATTCTAGTTTTTCCTCAAAATAATTACTCGTGAACCACTTTCCCCACGTCAAAATACTAACATTCTTAAAAATACAACCTTATCAACCCACCTAACGTCTCAGCCTATCAACTCAGCCGTTGATACGGCTTTTTTTCTTCTTTTATTTTATCACAGATCCTGTCACGCTCACTGCAGTGATCGTCATTCAAACCTAAGCCCGTGTTTCATTTGCTTCCTCCTCACAAGCCTGACCTTCCCACTAATTGAGAAGGAGAGCGCTGGATTCTTTTTAGGAAGGCTCGACGCACTGGAAGAGGAACTTTGTCCAGGATCGTTTGTGTGAATGTGGAGCTTTGCATTACCGTGGTGTGTGCAACCTGATAAACAGTGCATGTTTAATGCCTCCTCCGTCTGAGTTGTGGGCCTGTCTGTTCAACTAATCTCATATGGACTGGGTTGAAATTCATTTTCTGACTTTATGTAGGCTACCAGTGGGCTGGGCCTGATTAATATGTCCACAAACAAATAGATACAGTCACATCTATTTATCGCTGATGCTTCATGGCTCTCATATCTTCTAATATTGATTTCCTCCGCTACAAGAGAGACCATCAATCTATCTAGCTTCAATTTAGGCCAATTTCTGAGCATTGCCCTCATTTGCAAAGAACTGTCGAGGCTCTACTTCAGTCATCTGTTGTCTTTAGTGGTTTTCCAACATCAGACCGATTTCACTTTATTTCTCTGGTGTTTTCTTGACTTCCACAGTTGACATTTCCATTCCTCTCACTCTAAATGGGCATTGAACTGTGCAGGTCAGTGTGGGCCAGTAGGGAACACACATTTATGTGGCGTGTTTGGACAGAATACCAAACTTGGAGTGTATCTATGGTAATCTCACAATATCGATCACTTGAAGAGGGGTTCTCAAATATCTAATTCAATGTAAATCAATACAGTTATGAGACCTGCAGGCACAAAAAGTTACATTTTTGAAAGGTTACACCAATAAATGACATTCTTCAGTGTTCGCCTGATTATTAAAAAATGAAAACTGTTTAAATTAATAAATAAGATGAATAAAGATACATTTTATATTTTACTTTTTTGCGATACGAATGTCACTTCCGGTTCACGATGTCGCTCACGTGTCTGAAAAGTCTCATTAACGCTGCATGTTTCCAAGAAAACCAAGAAGGGATTATTTTAAGGTTTCAACTGGAAAGAGGTCTTTTGGAAATCTGGACCATTCTTCAAAAGAGTTATCTTTATCTTTATGTGGCACAGACTAACAGTTCATTTATCAATTAACGTTAATTAAAATCTATTGAAACCTATGATTATGCTACGTTGTAGGCACACATTTGGCCTAATCAAAGGTGTAGCGTGCTGCTGATTTAAAAAAAAAAAAAAAAGTTGTTTTGTTTTGAAAGTGAAAATAAAACGGAATGTGTGCAAACTGAAGCGTGCATCAGTGTTGTATTAGTACATGAATAGTGCGTTGGTTGTGGAATGTGTGGTTTCTGTTATTGGTAGAGTTAACATTAGGCTTCCACTCATCTACAGTCATGCTGAAGTTCTGTTGGCTTTTGTATGAAATCTTCACACAGTGCGACGAGCCTTTGAACACGTCATAGCAGGAAAACCACACGTGTAGTTAATAAAGTTAATGAGGGCTGCAATCCATTTAGCTTTACCTGTTTCAGTGCACTCGATGGTGGCTGTGCTCCATTAATGCTGCCTGTGGGTTTCCTGCTATGATCACTTCAAGTGCTGTGAAATTAATGACGTTGCTTAATTAAGATGTTGTCATGGACATGCGTAACACATAGTCGGAGGTCTGTAGTGATCACCTGGAGTATACTGTTTCTGCCAGGGCGGTATTTTAAGGCATCCATATCTGCTCCTTCTTACCTGCCAAGCCTCACCGCCTCTCATCGAGCTCAGGTTGGCCTTATTGGCAGGCAGAGAGGCTGGCAAGAACCCCCCACACCTCAATGAAGTGTCTGCTGAATGAAGAGTAGAGGAGAGCGGGACGATCAAGGCAAAAGTAGATTTTGAAGAGCTCCCGGGCTTCTCATGGGACCGGCTGCCATCTTATCTGCCGGTCCCTTTTCATCCATTCAAACTCTGTCGAGTATGTATACTTACGAGTACGTATGCCTTTATTTCTTATACAATACTAAATTGAATATTTTTAGGTACTGGATTGTTTGTAAACAAGTAATTCGAAGAAAACACAAGGGCTGCATCTAACGATTGTTTTGAGTTACTATTGATCTGCAAATTGTTTTCTCAATTAATCATTCAGCTCATGAAATGTCATAAGACATTGAACTCAAGGTGAGGTCACACACTTGCCTGTTTTCCCTAAGCAGCACTTTAAAACCTTCAGGCTTTCAGCTCAATGAGTAAGATAAAGAAAAGATGAAGACAAAAAGCAAATCTGTGAACTCGAGAAGCTCGAATAGACAATTTTGTCATTTTTGCTGAATAAATGTCCTAAACAGTCGATCAATTATCAGAATATTTCATTGTTATTCTGCCGGTTTACTAATGGATTATTTGACTCATTGTTTCAGCTCTTGACATAACCTTGGCATTTTGGAAACTGTGCCAGTATTGTGCACTATTTACTGACATTTGCTGCACCAATCGTTATTTTCAGCGCAGGGCATCTCAAAACGTTTAATCTCTAAAATGGACTTTTACAAAGGCGCAGGTATAGGCGATGCTTTACAGATGCAGAGAACAAGAGCTCTCTCTCTCTCTCTCTCTCTCTCTCTCTCTCTCTCTCTCTCTCTCTCTCTCTCTCTCTCTCTGGCATTATGAGGTAGTTACTGTAAGCCAGGCCCATAAGCGATCCCCGGATGCATGCTGGCACCACACCGCTCAGTCTGCCTGTGACTTCTGTGTCTTCCTGGCTTGTTTGAACTACCTGCTTGATTGCGGCGTGTAAATTCAAATAAACTATTCTCGGCATAAAGGGACACACCTATTCTCCGCTGACAGTAAGTTAATTATCGTTGTGAGTCTGATTGCAGAACACTAAAGCTGCTGGAGGAGACTGGCACTGACTGCTGGAACTCCCTGTGGCTCAAGTTATGAAGGAAAGGATGCTCTGTGGTTATAAAGAGCGTGCAACTACTCAGAGCCAAGAGTCAGTCCTTATGCTAAGCTAAGCTAGCCAAGAGTCGGTCCTTATGCTAAGCTAAGCGAACCAACTACTGGCTCCAGCTGCATACCGACCGTACAGACATGAGAGCCGTGTGGCTCTTCTAATCTATCTCTCAGGAAAACTAAAAAGCATATTGCCGCAAAAATGTAAATGAAGTCTCAAACCTGTTCCCTTATTGTCCCAATGTTTATATCCCAGTATTCTGTGCTGCAGCCAGTCTAAATGTCAGATTTACATTTATAAACTATCGGGACAGAAAATGTTTTGGACTCTCCTGCCTGTATTTGGGGGGGAAATGGCTTTGACGGGCAGCGGAGATGAGATATGGACCGTGACAGGTCTGCCCATTGTATGCGCCTGAGGGGAAACCCGTCACCTGTCAGACCCAAAATGACTATAGGCTGACGTGGTAGCAATGTTGGTTGCCTTTCAATTCCTTGTTTGAATATTGAAATGAACAATCTTCCCTCACCGGAGGAGTCTCATGAAGCGGACAGCCTCAGTGAGGGAGTGTGTGACAGCCCCCCCCCCCTGTGCTCCTCCTGTGTGGTGTGAAGGCATTGTGGTTGTAATTGCCTTCAAGACTGGCTTAGGCTCAGGCCCACGGATCTTTCAGCTGTGATCTGTTAAGCCTATTACATACGTGTTCCCGCAACACAATCCTATGTGGATGAAAGAGTGTGAGAGCCAATTTGTGCCACTCGCTTTGGCATCGCCGTATCCAGTCTGTGCTGGAATATAGAGCCGGCCTTTTGTTCTGTGGATCATTAACAGACGAGGCAACGCAATGAATTCACAGGTCTTTGATTGTCATAACCAGCTGGTTGTGACGATGGTCTTAAACAACTAAAACCCAGTTGAATGGAAACTCGGCTGTCAGGATGCATCTTGACTGTTATTGGCTGTTTTTTGTACGTTTTGATCTCCTTCTGTGAGCGACCATGACCTGACGTTGTGCTGCACACGGCACGACTCTGTGAAAGTGTCGTTGGTTACCTCGCTGAGACGTTGGGAGGTGACACGAGTGTCACACATCACATTTCATTTCCTTTGACTACTTCATGAGTCAACCAGTGAAATGCTGTCAATGTGAAGCTGCAGCAGTGTGACATGTTTGGTTTGCGTTAACTTAACACAGCAAGAAACGCATTTCTACACACACAGTTCGTAATACAGCAAATACTTAAATATCGCCATTTTATTCAAATTGAAATCTTTTGAAATTGTGTCGAAAGTGTTTTCAGCATCAACAGAAGTGGGTCATGTGCTTCAGAGAGCAGTTCTGTGGGGAAACAAAGCGCACGAGCCTGATGATCCGTTGTGAGTAAAATGTGGTGATGAATATGTTTGGACAGTTTTGAACAGAAGCCTGCTGCCAGGAACTTGGGAGAAATCCTGAGACAGCTGCTCGGATGAGTGGCAGGTTTGTGGGCTTAGATGGTGTTCAGTGACTCAGCAATGTCTTTTTCAAGATAGCAACACCCTGACATTATTAAAAGAATATATCTGAACTACCCCGTTATTAAATACTGAAATATCCTAAACCCGGTGTTTAGTAATGGAAGAGGAACCCATTATTACCTTGTACACCCACACGATTTATGGCCTCTTCATGTGAGGCAATTCGCAGTTAAATGCGGAGGCCACATCCCGAGCCTAATAAAGAAGCTGTCAATTTAACTTCTTTCCCCAGTGAAGTCAGGGAGCGCTAGCAAGGTTACAACTTCATTAAAGTGCATTAAGTCTTTAAACATCTCGTGTCTCAAAGAGCCGTGAGGGGTGACCTTGTAAATACAAAACGAGTACGTATTCTGACGTGGTACGTTTTAGTGTAGCGCCAGAACATCCGTTTGTTTCAACCCGTGTCTATTTGGCTCTTTTCTTTAAGGCTCTGGGTGTGTGTCACAGATGTATCCTTGTATTGTACAACAGGAGGATGTTCTCCTCTTTGCTTTCTATAACCAGTTGAGTTAGTTTTATGGTACCCATCGGGTGCTTGTTAACAAAAAGCGAGCTTAGTCTGCTCTTTGCTCTGTTGCCACAACAACGCAGACACGAACAAGCAGCAAGAACATGAATGGACGGGTTGCAAAACACCGTGAAAGCATCATATACTGTATATTATTATATGATTTAGGCCCTGCAGTAAATGGAGAAATGTTAACTTTCTGCCAGTGTGTATACAATCAACTTAGACTCAGCTCCTACCTCTTCTCAGTGTGTGTGTGTGTGTGTGTGTGTGTGTGTGTGTGTGTGTGGCAGTCACCATATGTGGAGGAGGCGCTTTTGTTTGTGTTATTGGACCCGTGTCGTATGAATAAACAAGGTATCCTGCCGAGTTCTGCATCTGTTGTTGTTGTTTGTGTCTTATTCAGCGCGTGCAGTCTGAACAGTGGAAAGGTAACATGAAGTGGAAATCTGCTGTTGGCTACATGTTTTTGCGGATGCATCTCATTAATTATGCAGAAAGACGAGAAGTGTTTTCTAACTTTAGGCTTGCAGATGTTTTAATGTTGTAAATGTTACAGACGGTTGGGAAGAGAAGTCATTTAGGATTATAAACACCTCGCATTGTTTCATTCACGTGGAAGCACCAAACAGAGTCAAATGTATTTTACCTGCCAGTTTTGCCATTGCTATTTATCTTAATGTGATTAAACCTTAATGTGATTATTGTCTGTTCTTTAGATGAATGCCACTGTCAACCATGGCAGTATGTGGAGAACATCTCCCACCATGCAGCTGTGCCAGTTACACAGAGTGGACATTAATCACACAACAGTACGAAATACAGCTTTGAAAGTATAGTTTAAACCGCTAGTTAAACTTGTTTTAGTAATTTAACAGGCTGAAGATATTTAGCATTTGCTTCAAACATTCCTTTGATTTAGAGCAGTGGAAGTTAACCTTAATTTGAACTGATGAATTATGCGATGTTGTATTATCTAAAGTACATGCAAGAGCGAGAAAGAGGAGGATGACCTTAAGACTGTCCGTTCACTTTGCCGAGCTCATTGAGTAATTCATGACTCCTGTAAACTCTGAAAGGATCATTGTATTTAGGCTCTCGGGTCTCCGGAACACGTAACTTGTATCTTGTAGTGACTGTTGTCAGACGGTGTCGTACGTTGACGGCCCTTTGTTCCTCCTCCTTGCTTCCATGTGATCAGGTACAGCGTCGTGTCGGCTGCAATCAAGAAGTCACTCAAGTCGGGATCAAATGCTTTCTTTCATCTGGATTTGGATTCCTTCTCTTGCCTGAGGATCAAAGGTTCCCGGCTGAGACGGGATTATTCTGCAGGGAAAGGTGCAACTGAAGAATCGGAGGCCTTGAACTTAAGCCAAGAAAGGGGGTTCGCTACCTCAGACTGATTAGAGTCGCAGAGGGAGACTTTATTGTGTTAAAATGCTATTTCTCGTTAAATGGATGCCCGTCACGCCGTATACAAGACGTCTACTTATCACTTATATGTTTGCAAAGTTACATCAGCTGACGGGTTGCACCTCTGATCTGATAAGCTGTGATCCTCATGATCCTTCCATGATCCTGCGATCATCGCTGCTCTCGCCCCCTCGTTCACCTTTCCTAATTTCATGGCACATTTGGAAATTATCCATTAGGCTTTAACCTTTTTTTTTTTTTTTAAACTGCTCGTATCTCTCAACTCGGTGTTCATTGCCAGTGCAGCAATGAAAATTCATTACAGCCCTTCGCCTTAGGTGAGTCCTGGATATGTGCAGAATTTCATTCTCACGCTCCCGGGGGCTGCACCACTAAAAGATCATTTTAAGTTTGAATAGTCTTCCAGAGGCCTGTGAGGCCTGATGCTGGAAGAAATGTGACTCGTCGTGTTTTTTTTTTTTGCAATTATCTCTTGGTTCTGTGCACTGCAGCGCTTTGTTTGCCCGCCATGTTTGATAACCACGGGGCCGAATATTGCTGTGACGCTGAACCTCTTGAGATCACTGCAGTAAGAATATCTCTTTCATAGCTGCTGTTTGCTGTTAGCCGGAAAAGAAGATTCCTGCGACACGTCTACTCCTTACTGAATCAATTACAGGACATGCCGCTGCTGACGTGTTTTGTTGTGAAGCGGACAGCAAGACGTCGTGAGGCTGTATAGCACATGCATAACACATGCATAACACATGCATAACACATGCATAACACATGTATAAAAGAGAAGCAAGCACTTCTCTTTTATATACGAAATGTTGCCCTCAAGCAATTATACGAGCAGATTGCAATTTGCTACAACAAAGTCAACAAAATGTTGCTTTTGATTTGACTTTCGATGGCTCTAATGGGCAATTCAGCTTCCAGCGTTGCTCATTTCTAATTCAATCTGAAAGCTCATTTTGTGCTCTCTAATGTAAATTGTTTGTCCAGAGACTATTTTTCACTGCTTTCCCCAAGTATCTCATAAAACGTTGAATACGGAAAATGAAATGTGTTGTTCTGTTCCTGTGCAGGTGTACTGTGAGGAGTTAACGTTAATGAAGCAGTCGGGATCAATCTCTTCTTTTTTTGGCAACGGTTAGGGACACATTGTGAAAAGGAGGGAGGACAGATGCCTTTCATTATTTTTGTAAATACTTACTTATAGTTTTATTTCCCAGCGTTGTACGCTGTAGGTACTCAGTATTACACAAATACTCCTTTCCTTCACTGCACCTCCGTGTACCAGTAGGAGCTGGTTAGTATTCTATTGGTCCTGGCACTTTGAAGGCTGTATTATAAAGTGCTCTCCTCCTCTTTTTCATCCCGCTCTAACGTCCTCTGCAGTATAAAGACCTGAGTTGTGCCTCTGAGCCAGTGGATTGAACTTTCCAATATAGAGAGCAGAGCAAAGGGGATTTATGGGGTTTCACTCCTGCAGCACGAATTAGCCGGACCAGGGTTCAACTGTGCACAGCGGTGGTCACCGCACCGGTACAATGAGGGTCAGTGGGGCAAAGCTGGGACGGGAGTCAGAGGGAGGCGCTTTGAATGAGAGTAGCTGAACATGAGAGCTGTCGGAGAGGGAAGACAAACGGTTGACACAGTTGGTGCAACATTGACTGACAATCCGGACTCCAACCGTCTCCTGTTAAGCGCACTGGACAGGTTTGGATCTGATTCGCACATCTATCAGTGAGCTGTAGCTCAGTCAACGTCGAACAGACCACTAGTGCCCCCCCCCCCCCATGCCAGAACATATCCATACCGTTGTGCAGTGAACATCGAGTGTGAACTTGATGTCTTTATTGAGTTGCTGGCCCGCTCATGTTTTCTCCCACTGTGCTGTGCCTCTAGTCGGTAGCGCCGCTAACGAGGCAGTGTGGGGAGAGGAGCTCCAGCCAGCCTCTTACTCAGAAAGCCCATCGTCGCCGTCCTCCTCGGATAATTGGTCCAGATACAAGGTTTCTATACATGGCATGTATCATTAGAGGGGAGTCATGTGTGCATCGGGGAGGAACATGAGACGGAGATAAAAGAAGAATGTACGAGAGGGTCTGAAGGATCCACTGATCCGGCTCTCTTGTGGCGTCTGCTCCGTCTCAGATGTGCTCATGAAATCACAGCTGGATGTTCTGATTGCAAGTCATTAGTGATTCTGATGTTTGTGTAGATTGATGGACAACGGTGAGTAAAGTGAGAACAATGTCTGTCTGAATATGCATTGTGATTTATTATTTATTCTACGGTCCAAAACTGTTTCTGTCTGCATGCTGCTTGTAAAGTAATTACAGCTGAGACAGTGTTTGTACCAAAGAGACTCACGAATGAATTCAAATTGTCTGTGAACAAGCAAGGATAACAACTGAAAATCCAGTACCACAATAATGAAGTCATTTCATACATTTGACATGTACACACATTATGTTCATAATTTGACAAAGAAGCAGTGGTGGATTTATCCCGTGCCTACTTCATTTCACTGTGTGTGTGTGTGTGTGTGTGTGTGTGTGTGTGTGTCCACATAGTGTGCTACAGTATATTATTTGCAAGAGACTAAAGCGAAGCGGCAGTTTGCTCCTGATCAAAGCGCGGCTGAGATGGGGATGTTGTCAGTAATGTGTCTTTTTTTGTCTTTTTTCCCCCCATTTGTGCATATTTGATGTTTCCCAGCGTAAAGCAGAGAGGGAAGCGCGGATGTCTTCAGCTCTTGTAAGCAAGAAGAACTGAGCCTCGGAGTGATTTACAGATGAAAGCTGTCAGCGCCACCCCATCCATTCAGGGAGCCTTGAGAATGGTATTTCATCATGCAGAGGCCTTTGTGACAGGAGGAGCAGTGTGTCTGAGTCTGAATAGACATAAGATGTGAAGTGACAACCGGAAACAAGGAGAAGAGGTGAATTTCAGCTCTACCTCCACCACGATCAAGTATATGATCAAGTATATGTTGGATGATGACTCATCGTGGTGTTTATTTACCAGAGTGGATGATCAGTGGAGGTGAAGTTATCAAGTGATCTCATAATATGGTGAATTTGAAGCAAGCGTCCCTCATGTTAACTCAGAGGCTTGTTGGTCACGAAGGCTTTTTCATAGCCATGGTGTGTTTGTGTCAATTAGAGCTGAAACTATTCGTCAATCCACAGATATTTAATCAGCAGCTATTTCAATCATTGGAATTTAGGGATTTTTCACACAAAAATAACAATGTATTGGTTCCAGGTTTTTGAATATAACAAGCTGAAGCTTTTGGGGATTGTGTTTGGGATTTATTTTAAATAAATTGTGTGTGCCTCAATGTGTTCCCTTGTCGCATCCTTAGTGTCGATATGTCTGCAGGCTCGCGTTGACGAGGCGATCGGTCCAACTGTATTAACTGGAGAACCTTCTGGTTCCAGCTCTGTCAGGCCAGAGCCGGAGGAAGTCAGTCCCCGTGTGTTTGTTGGAGGAACCAGTGGTTACAGTTGTGGCGGCAGAAAACAATTTAAGTATGAATTAGACATGATGCAGAATACAGATTATATTGGGACAAAACAAAGCAGCTTTGCATTAAAACCCTAATGTTTAGGGATTTGCACGCGACACACAGGATCCTCTTTGATAAATTCATGCTTGGAAGTTTTCACCTTTCACTTTGCATGTTGTTATCGGTGTGCAAAATACCTGGTGGCAATCGGAGGGCCCCCCCCCCCTACTGCTCCAGTGTAACGCTGAACTCTCAGGCTCGTTCTGCATAAAGAGTCTTCTAATGGGACACCGGTTCACCTCCCACTCATTTAAGCATATTGCTTCTCTGGAAGCTCTGAGGTGGATAATAACCTGCTTGATTTCTTCAGTTCAGCATATTAAGACGAGCCTGCTGCTGCTGACACTGGTGCTTCTCACACACACACAAACATGTACACTCACTAACCTAGTAAGCTATGAGACATCATTTGGATGAATTGCCTCCTGTCTCATCCCGTCTGTGACACACTTTTAGCAAGTTTTAAGCTTTACGGCTTTTGTCATCAAGTCTATTCAGGCAAAAGGCTAAATGACGATGTTTGAGCGCCCTGGATGACTCAGAAAAGGGGATTATGTCACCGTGTTCAATGAACCCACACACACACACACACACACACACACACACACACACACACACTACTGTGTATCTGTAATCTCAGCAGCACCCAGGGCCGATCACTGCTATCTCACGTGTACAACGAGGAGCCCTGTTTTCAAAGGTAAAATGACACAATTAATATAGTTGTTTGGGAACAAATGATGTATGCGACCGTGGTTTCATGAGTCATCTGTTGATTGAGAGCCACAGCAGCCATGTTGGATCTCTCCCCAAGGACACCCCCGGTGCTCTTTGTGCGTTTGTTTTCTGAAATCTCCCGTGACTGTGTGCACACTGCGGCGGTGTGAATCATCATGTACCATCAAGTCCCTCTCATCCGCAGACCAGGTTCATTTGTTAAAGCTCAGTTCCCATTTGTTGTTGAGAGGCTTCCGCAGAAAGCAACACAACTTTTAAATGGTCTGAATTGATGAAGGGCCCAATGAAGTGTTTATTAACACAGTTTAACACGTGCGCTAGCTAGAACTGTGCTAGCGTTTGTCTGAATGTGAAGTGTTTGGCCCTCTTGTGTTTTATAGAATTGTGAGGCTTACGTTACAGAAGAGGCTCTCTATTATTACACACAGGCCTATTGTGCGGTTGTGGTTTGGGATTCAGATGTACCACAACCGCTTTGTGACGAAATCATAGAATTCTTACATGAATCCCGGAACCGATGCAGGAAAGAAACCCCAGTACGAGTCCTTCTGCTGTGCCTCTTGTTTTGGTGAATGCTAATCACACAGCGAGGCGCTGGCCATTTACACCATGTGGCTGTCGTTGACATGCTTGTTCATCAATCTGTGATTGATGAAACCGAGTCAGCCACAAAGCAATTTAGCAGCGAATGAACTGGAAGGAAGCCGGGGTGAGCAGGGTGCAATCTTGTTAGCATGTTGTGTTATACACGTCCAAGCTGAGCGAACAGCAGTTGCGTGTTGTCGTTAACAGCAGTTGCGTGTTGTCGTTAACAGCAGTTGCGTGTTGTCGTTAACAGCAGTTGCGTATTGTCGTTAACAGCAGTTGCGTGTTGTCGTTGACAGCAGGCTGCTGGTTGAAATGTGTCTCTGTTTGAGGAAAGAGAGCGCGATGACGGAGGAGGAAGGCTGCTTTGGATATAGTTCACAGACTCTGCTGGAAATAATCCTTTTTACACAAGATGTAGGTTATAACATAGTAATAGAAGCGATCATGCGGTGTGCTTTATGAACAGGTTGCAGAGTGTAGGTTATAATAACTGGATGTTTTTCATGTAGGAAAGGATCATGTTGTCATTGACTTACTGGAATACAATCCTATTCATAGCTTTCCCCTCACATTCCTGAAGGAATACCTGCTGGTGTGGATATTGTGTTTCTACAGGCGCTGCTTTTGTATCCACATTCGATGTACTTTAACAATCTTTCTCTGTTTGTGTGTCCTTTGTCTATTTTGTGAAACACAGTTGTTTGATCTTTGTTCAGGCCCTCCTTTGAGGTTTGACTCAGACAGAAAATCTTGAGGAAGATTTGTTTCTATTCTTCATTCATCAGCTTTGCAATAAATGGATTAAGTTTCCCTGTTGGTGATATAGTGCTGATAAGACCTCTTCCATACAAAGTGACCAAGACTCTCGACGGCACTACTCCAGCGGTTTTAATCACTTATTACCGCAAAAGTGAGGATTATGCAACACAGTGACGAGCTGGAACAGGCACGGCTGATGAAGTGACCTTGGATTAGAACCTGCTCTGTCAATAGCACACACGGGATTACGTCACATCTTTATGGTACGACAGGCAAACCATCGCAGAACTCGAAGCCAAGGACCCGATAGGACTTATACAGTAACGCTGACTGAATGTATCTCATCATTCCATCCCACAAACAGTCCTTCAGTCTATTTCACAAGGCTTCGTTAGGATCTCCCTTCACATACCCACTACTCTGTGTACCTCAGTACCAATATGTCACTCGCTCCATCATTTATATCCGGCTGACATCACAAGCGCCTTATTGTTTAGTGTTTATTACATCCAATATCCACAGCAGCTGTCTTATCAGATGCTCCAAAATACACATTTCCAACACAGCACGGAGCAGCCACACGACGTGTGTGTGTGTGTGTGTGTGTGTGTGTGTGTGTGTGTGTGTGTGTGTGTGTGTGTGTGTGTGTGTGTGTGTGTGTGTGTGTGTGTGTGTGCGCGCGCGCATGAGTCACATGAAATGTGACTACCATATGTGTAAAAACAATTTGACTGTTTTCATTGGGATACATCAGCCATCTCTGTAAAAAATATGAATGCAAACAGCAAAGATATATATATATATATATATATATATATATATATTTATATTATATTATATTATACAGACAGTATATGTATATGACCAATGGAGGAAATGCTCGTCAAAACAAGGAAAAGCCAGTAAGTTAAAGATGGTTTTAAGTTGTATCTTGAAAGCTTCAAATGGAAAGGGGAGGACTGGCTTGATGTTGGAGTGCAGGTGAGATCGCCTGAACTTTTACTGTCACATTTTGCTCCAGACTTTCGGGCCAGAGGATCTCATGTCTCTCCCTCAAGTCTTTGTTGTCGGACGGTGAAGGAAACCTCTAATCTGAGTTGCAGTAGCTTTGTGTAGAGAAAACTCTGAGTGAGACCGAAATCCAGTTTAAAGTGTTGCAGCAGACGAGGCAGGTGGAAGTAAAGATGAGGATAAGTTGAGCATTTGTCGATGACTTGAGCTTGTTATTGCTCGATTTACAGTCATAACGTTATATATTTTCTTATTATCATAATTGATGCTGAATCAATGTGGCTTGACATAAGAAGACGAGCATGTTTCGATTAAGAGGCCAGTTATAGAACTCTGTTATTTCATTGTGACAAACTGCCTCCTGTACTGTTGTGACTTGTTATTTGACCCACTGTGGTGCTGTTGTTTCCATCACAGTGCGTCACATTAAATGCCGGCAGCGTGGGCCAAAACAGTAGAGCTGCTGGCTTTTAGATGTGACTTTTTGGATTATACCTTGTTGTTGTTATAGAGTCCAAACTGTGTGCCAGAGGAGAGCTTTGGATCACTCTAGTTAATGCTCCCACTGCACTCTGATGGGAAGGTCACAGAGTGGACAGGTCAACAGCAGAACATCGTTTATTAAAGCCAAGGTTTGCGTCTCTTGCGTTGAATCTTTTCCGAACACTGCTGACATTTATTTTGACATAAACGTCATGCCGCCGGTATAAACGGAGACTCTGCTGCATCACAGCCGGAGTAAACACTGTTTACTGTTGGGAATGATTGAAAAGGCCTTAGTCAGCATTAGCATGCGTTTACAATGATCCGTAAACTGTTACAGGCGCTATTAGATACAAGCTGTGTTAGTGTAGTTGAATGCACACATGTTATACAGCTGCTGGCAACACGATCACACATTTCATAATTTACATATATTGTGCAAAGGACTGAAACTCATAATTTATTAATTTTTTATGCATTTAACTGCTGTTTATTTTCTTGATTAATTGATTGTTTAAACTATGAAATCTCCATCACAACTTCCCAAAGCATCACGTCTTCGAGTTTGTTGTTTTGTCTGACAAGTCAAAGTATCATTGAAGACGAGAAATAAAACACTAATATTCACATTTGAGAAGCTTTTTGGCTTTTTTTTACCCCTATAATTGAATCATTGATATTACCCGCTATTATCTGTCGATCAAGTAATTGATTCATCAACCAACGATATCAGCTCTGCTCGTTAAGTTTTGTCTCTTCCTCCCTCGGCGCTGTGAGCTTGTCGGGTGACTTCCTGTTCATCTCCAGCCGGTGAAGAAGTGACTTCTGCCTTCTTATTGGCGGTAAAGAGCGTCACTGGACTGCAGCTGATCCATGATGGATGTGTTGTCGGCTCCTGAGAGACGTGATAAAGCCGGACTCTTTGCAGGGCGCTGCTGTCGATTCAGTGAGCTGGTGGCAGGAGTCGCCTTGTGCAGAGGAACACGAGCAAAGTAAAGCTACATGACGTCTACATGCGTGGTTGTGTACGATCTACATACACACAGAGACGTGCATCCTCACTCAAGGCCTTTTTCCCGGATCATTAGTCCACCGTAGAGTTCCCCGTCTCTCCTCCTGTCACTGAGGGAACCTAATTGGGCGGAAACCCGTACTGTCCAGACGCCACATGCTACTGTATATTCCACACGCAGGCGAACCCGAGGCCGGACTCTCACCAAACCAGAACTTTATTAGCATTTTCCTGACAAAGCCACTTGGAAGGAATACCCCAGACACAGGTTAGAGCAGAGAAAGGTCAAGCGAGTATATGAGTTTTATTAAAGAATACTGCCGATTTTAATATGCTAGACAAAGTAAATGGTGGTGGACTGCAGTCCCAAAGCACCTTTTCATGGCAGTCTCCTTTATTCTCTAGAGCTTTCATAGCTGCGTCCTCTCCTCCTGTCACACGTCTCCGGGGGGCTAACTTAGTGGTTACAGTCCAACCAGAACATCTATTTCCTCCCATGCTGTGCTGAAGCTCTTAAGTGGTGAGCCGTATAACAGCCAGTTAATGATCTTTTTTTTTGATTTGCATCCTTTTTTCCATTTATGCTGTGTTCATACCGCACATTCGGCAAAGTACCAAAATACCTCCAGCTTTACGTCACAGCAGCATCTCCTTCATTAGCGCAGTGAGAGCTGACACCGGGTCACCCGCGAGGTGTTCTGTGCTCCTCGGTAACGGCAATTAATTGAAGACGGATTATATCTCGGACACCGGTAATGACTGTTGTCCATTAGTGTATTGATGATCCTACATCAGTCTCCAGTGTTAATTAGCGTGACATGATCTACTTCGTCTGCTTGCACACGAATGGCTCTTTTCATCTTAGCACCCAGCGGTCATTAAGAGCAGGTTATACATATTTACAGGAAGATCTGTCAGTCCTAATGTCCTCAAACCCTCAGACAAGAAGAGACACCGACTCGAGATACGCTCGTAACTTTGTTCTGTTTTGAGTATTCGTCACTGAGAATCGACTGCTTTAAATGTTTGTTTTTTTTCAAGTAAAAGAGAACTCGATAGACTTTCTATTTCTGTATTTGCTTTTAGGAACAAGAGCATCACTACATGAAAGAGTATAGAAGCAAAGAGACGAAATCTGCTTTTTTTGACCACCGCCGCTAGATGCTGCTGCGGTAGTGCTGCTGTCATTTTGGACTTAAAACACCAATGAGTGTGCGACCAGAAATATATATATTTTAAATAAATGTCCTACTACAAACCCACATTTAAATGATTATGTCCACAATTTTGTAAACTTCACTAATAGCTGAGCTATTTTCACGACTGCATATCCAGTTCTGCCGGCTTCCTGCTAACTATGCTGCTATAATAATCAATATGGTGGCTGTAATTAGTCACTTTGATTATATAATATATCAATGAGCTGCATGCTGTTAAGCCTGTACTGTGGTGGGTGTATCAACGTCTCTGAACCAACCGGCTATGGGCCAGTAGCTAGTAGCGCTATTAACATGACATCAGCGAAATTCAACTTATTATTATTATCTGTATGCCATAAATATTCATTTTTATTTTTGCTGCATGCCTGAATCAAATAAATAGTTTGACATTATGGAAAGGAGACGTATCCGCTTCGCTCGATGACTTAACAAGTCTTTGGAAATGACGGCTTTCGTAGCGCAGTGGTGCCGCTGTTGGTTTATGTGTGATAGGCTCTTCACAGATACTGGTAGTTTTGGACAAAGCCAGGCTGGCTACTTGCCCCCTGCTTTCCAGTCTTTATGCTAAGCTAAGCTAACCTGCTACTGGCCTCATTTGCCGCTCAGACATTACGACGCTATCACTCTTCTCACCGAAATACAACAGCGAATCAGGGCTGTCTTCATCGCGGTTACACCCGAACACGATGACGATGTGGGCAGGCAGGAAATATGATGGAGGGTTGGAGGAGGTGAAAAGTAAAAAGTTCACGTTGTGGATACACACACACACACACACACACACACTCTGCAGGTTGCTCATTAAGTGTGCTATAAGAAGTTGGTGTGTGAACCTCCCCGGTGCTGCAGAATATGGAGGAAAGATGGGACAGTCATCGCCAGAGGAATGTTCTCCACCAGGTGCTGCAGATGACTATTATAGTCTCCCTGTCAGAGAAGACTGTACGCAGGAAGGCTCATCACTTTTTAATTTTATCCTAGAGTATGTGGCAACTATTGTAGAAGCAGGTACCCAACAGCACAGATGGTAACCTGTGTTTCATAGACAAAAGATTCATCAGCAAAAGAGTTTGTGTATTAATTGTAAATGAAAGTTATCTCAGGCTACATTTCAGGGATGTATTTTCATTTAATTTCTCATTTCCGAGCTGAACCACGAACAGTACGCTCTGATGAAAGTACTTCAGACCGAAAGCTACACATACAGCCTTCTCTGCATAGATTTAAGTGTGCGGAAATCTATTCTACCAGTTTGAGCTTTCTTCATACTTCCTGCATCTTATTTAAGATAAAGCCGGGTGAAGCGAGGGTTATCCTGCATTTCACATTTCCATATAATGAACCTTTGGGTGCCAGGTCTCGTTTTATCGATAAGGATGATGAGTCACTTGTCATGATCCTTTTTATAGCATGTAACCTTCTGTACAAAGGACCAGCCTGTTGACTCTGAAGTGCATTTTGTGAAACGCAATGCTAGAAGAGTGCGGCAGGAATGACGTATTTCTGTAGGCCAACCAGGAAGTTGGCATCGCACCGTTTCCCTAAATAAATGGGATATTTCTATTGGATGTTTTTTTTCATTTCGCCAGCTTTTTTATCACACGTAAAACTTTTAAATATCTTCAGCTTGTGTTAACCATTGAACAATTCATTCAAATACAACCATTGACTTTGAGACAAGGGAAGTGGAAGTGCAAAAATGCTGACTCATGAGTTTGAGGACTCATTCCTGCACTCATTCCGTTATGGAAATACTATAATAGTGTTATTCCAAATACATTTTCTTAATTTCATGGCAGTAAATGTATTCCATAGCGTGACCCATTGAGAATGTACCCTGAGGTGTATTTTGTGCCAATGACATATTTTGTGAACTCAGACATGATTTTGTGGCATGAAATTGTTTCATCAGCTTCTTTGTTTGGTCCTTTTTCTAAATGGCCTCCGACAACTCACTGACTCATTTGTCTAAGTTAAGAAAACAAATGCAGTAGAAAAATAATCAAATCACACTTTCCCAAAAAAAAACTACCCCCCCCCCCCCCTGCTGTCGAGTGCATGTAAACACCTGGGTCTTGTTTTGACAGTTTGTTTTTATTGAAAACCTCTCGGAGTACCCAGAGCTACTCCGGCGTCATGGATTATTCATGGGATGTGGAGGGAGAAGCCGCGGCCTCATTGTGCCTCGTATCACAGCGAGCGTGACGGGGCCGCTTGCATCATGTCAACGGGAAAACACTGTCAAGCTTTCGAAGTTCATAACCGGGAATTGGTCGCTAGTGATGGATGCTAGTGGCTGATAATAACACGGTCATCTGTCAGCCTCGTGTGTTTTCTGGCAACAGTGATTGTGCTTTTACAGGCATTTTACATCACATACCGTTGAAACACGGACGTAATGATTGGACAACAGAGCCAACGCCCCCTCAGTGATGAGCCAGCTGCCTACTGTCCACTCTCCCTTTCACTGGTTTGACACGACGCTGCAGTCGGAGACGGCCTTGGCAGCAGGGAAAGCGAGTTGCAATGCAGAAATAGAAAAGGTGGTATATTTAGTTGTGTTGTTTCCATCGGTGGAAATTCTGACATAATCCTGTAATGTTTGCACCAGTTTTGTCGGCAGTTTCTCAAAAAGCGGATTGAGCCGGTTCATATTTTATTCGACCAACAATTATCACAAACACGGCCGTTGTTCACTAAGAACTCATCCGGTCTGAGTAGTGACAACGTGGAACAGATGAGTGTAGATGCTGCTTAGAAGCTTGCGATTTTGTGAAAGGTGGAAAAAAAGAAAGTGCCACTGTGTTCTTTATTCACATGTTGGCTTGTTGGGTTCTTGAAGTTGGACGTCTGTGCGTCCACCAGAGGTGAGACCGAGTCTCAAGTCTTTGGGTCATTGGGTGTTAAAAGTCCAAGTCGAGTCTCAAGTCTTTTTATTTCAAGTCATAGAATCTGTGACTGGAGTTCACCTGTGGTGTGCACTCACCTGCCGGTCCCGTCCTTCCAATGAGGAAGAGGGTCTTTGATGTTTGGTGGAGAGATGTCATGGTGATGATGTCATCATGGTGATCCTCTGGGGAAACTGGAAGCGGCCCGCCGAGGTGATCTTTGATATTCTCCTGTTTGCCGGGTCAGAGGAGACTCTCTGGACTCCATCAGGGGTTCTCAGTGCTTCCTCTTGCCTGACATCGTCAACGCCCTGCCGACAGACTCCCAGCCTCTCACCCAGGTTCTTTAAACCCTGGTCATGTCGCCGTCTGTGAGACCATTGAGATGGATTGGAGACTTGCAGTAGTAGATGTGAAGAGTCCGCTCTCCTCACTGGCCGTTCCTCCTCCAGCTTCACTGAACATCTCTTCCACAGCGTCACCTTTTGGTTTTGTAATGATTTCTGTCGATGTCAGGTCTTCCTCCTCTATAGGGAGCAGGACCAAGGTCTCGTTGTTTGTGCTCCTTCCTTTCATTTTTTCCCTCCTCTCCTCTTTACTACCTTCAGCTTGGTGCCAAACTCCTTTTTTTTTTTTTAATGCAAACTCTCAAACTGTGATTTGCTTCTTTTCTGGCGAAACATATCCAGAGATTGGTAGCACTTTATAATAACTACACACTATGAAGCATTAGTTAAGTATGAGTAAACACTCAATTCATCATTTATAAAGCATTGTTCCGACATTAATAATTCATTAGTAAGCAGTTCATAACAACAGTTGTAAATGTTTCATTCTTGATTAATAAGCCCATCTATTGTGTTTCATTATTGTGTTTTCATACTTTATAAATGATGGATTCCCCATTTGTAAATTAAATATTATATATTTTACAAACCAATTATTAAGGAGTTGTAGATGATTAATAAGATAATTTATGAAGTGTTAGTAAATGATTAATAACTTATGTAGATGTACATTATTCATGCATTTATATATATATATATATATATATATATATATATATATATATATATATATATATATAATGGTTAGGGACTATGTTAATATATGCTTTATAAAGCATATTAATACTGCAATTCATGATTAATTCATGATTTATTAAGGTAGTTACTACTCGTTAGTAAAGTGTTTTATGTGAGCTCATCTAAAGTGAGGACTATTTATGCCTTACAAAGCATTTATAAATGACATTGAAAGGCCAGCAGTGCCTCAAAACACAGTTTTTAAAAAGTGGAGATCTTCTTTTCTGTCTTTCTATCTCCTCTTCTTTCTCCTCTTTAAACAAGTCTGAGCTGAGAGGTAGTCGTGCAGCATAAAATTATCATCTCAGTTGTCCGTTTTTACGCGTTTACTAAAGTCTGTTTTCCACCAACACATTCTGCTGTGACCCTGACTTCACAATACTTGCTCATACATTTGTCAATTGGATTTAATTTTCTGCATCTCTGCTTTACTTGTGCTGTTTGTAATTGCTTTTAGTCACCTTCACCTTTTAGTACCTTTTTCTGGTTTATTCATCTTTAGTGTTGTTGTTGTGCCCCCCCAATACTGCCAAAGGCTGGATCCCTGAGCACCGACCGCATCCCGATCTCCAGTCCTGTGTGTGGAATTCTATAACAGACATCTGAAGTCGTGGGAGTTAATCTTTATATATGAATATATCCTGTTCATGTCTTCACTTGTCCTCGCCTCTTTGTCCTTTGAAACCCTTTCATTGGAGTCGCATGTTCACCTCCAGGATCAGTCTTTTGTAAATACGCATATCCATCAAGGTGCTTTCGTCCCTAAAATATATGACCTCCAGCTGTTCTGCAGGATGAACCCACTTTTTTATTTCTTTAATACTGAAGCAACTAAGAACAGATTGAAGTCAGTTTACCTTGACAGAAATTCCATCTGTTCAGTATTGCTGCTGACTTTTCATTCATTTGGTTTTGCACCTCCGTGCAGTAAACACACCTCTGGAATGTTTGGATTTACATCAGACTGTTTGTCTATTACAAGCGTAGGCGCGCCGTCCTTCACTCGCATTATGCTGAACTTTACAGCCACCTTTTTATTGTACGGAAGTATACGGTGTCCTCCAACACAGCGGTGCGTTCATTTAAAGCGGTGCTCCTGTGGAGAAATATATCACTTTATATGTCCGAACTGAATTTGACTGCAAAACAGTTTTTAGTGCTTGTTTGCAAGTATAACAATGTATCTCACTTTGCAGTTTATTTGTTCTGGTCTGCCTGTCCTCCTTTTTAGTACTATGCACAAGTCTACGTCTTTTTTATTTTTTTTTTAAGACAGTAGAATTTGCTTTTGCTGTCTCATGGTGCACCTGCTCTGTCGGGTTAGGACACCTGCGTTTCCTCCGTCACTGCTTGCCTCAGCGCTGCTGCCATGCTCTTAGTGATCACTCTTGCACGCAGAGGATACCTCCACGCTGTCTGTGTGTGTGTGTGTGTGTGTGTGTGTGTGTGTGTGTGTGTGTGTGTGTGTGTGTGTGTGTGTGTGTGTGTGTGTGTGTGTGTGTGTGTAAGGGATGAAGGGCTCTGCGGTGGCTGTTTGTGATTGACCTGATTATGGAAACCAGCCCCTGGCTTGGTTCCCAGAGGGTGCAGGATTTGTGGCATCTTCGTGAAAAATATTCCTGTAGTGCCGGCTTCTGTCACAAGACTCCCGTGGATAAAAGCCCTGCCATGGCAGACTGCCAAGAGGGAGAGGAGCGTTTTAAAGAAGGGAAGGGATGGAGGGAGATTGATGACGAAGAGGAGGTGGAATTATGCAGCATTCGCGTCGTGTCAGATTTATGGTAAATATTATTGATGTTAGCATCCGAGCGGTGATTAGAGTCAGGCATGTGGGATGTTTTTAGGCAGGCTCCGATATGTCCCACTTAGCATCTCGCGCTGTGGAAGTGAATCAAACAAAAATGCCAAAACAAAGAAGACATTTTGGTCATTTGAGGACTTTTCACACCAATACAATGCATTCAAATACCATGTAAGAGTAGTGGTGGTAGTAGTTTGTTTTTGTGGTTTATGATATTAAATATGGCTTTTGCTCCTTCGTATAGATGGTGTTGTACCAAAGCATCGCGCACATCTGGATCTAAATATGACTTTGACTGCATCTCAGAAACAATGCACCTGTCATAGTATTTCTTATTTATTCTAGGATTAGCAAACTGAAGCTGGAGATAGAATATAATCCAGTCTATATAGATTACATGTACCCAATACTTTGAAATGCCATCCAGTGCTGGCTCCACAGTAGTTGCAGCATTTGCCCTGAACGATGATTATGGGTAGAAGAGATTATTCTCTTCCAGGGTTTGGGTTAATCCTAAATTCAGTCCGACCATTGGAGAGGAAAAAAAGCAAACCTACGCTTCATTGTGCAGAGGCAACACGTACCGAGCTGCAGAGAGAGGCGTTGAGCCAAGGGAAGGAAGGAAGGACGCCAGGATGTGTTGGACTACACCATTAATCTGCCCTGCCATCCCTTAGACAAGAGAAACTGTGCTCTTAGGAGATGTACTGACCGCACAGGTTTGTCCTCCCCATAGTGTTACTTCTGACAAATAACAATGTGCTGTTGCACTGTTGGGGCGTTGGGGTCAGGCAGACAAAGGTGGATCCATGCTGGTCTGGGAACAGTGGACACGCTCTTCATTTGTGCAAGGAAACTGATGGAGTCATGAGGAATTACAACTCCCTGGTCCGCTACTACGGGATGCCACAGGGCACAAAAATACTTTTTCCCGTAGACGTACATGAGAAACTTTACCTTTTTTTTTTTAATCGGTTCCTAAAAGTTGTAAGATGCACTAATGGCTGAATCCAGAGTTATTTTTCTTTTGCCGTTCATTTCAATGAGTCAGAATGAGTGCGAGCGGCGGGGAGGCGGGGTTAAAGGAAACGTCAGTGCGCTCGATGGGCCCCTGGAGATGGAAGATTGATCTTTTTTTAAAAAGTTTTAACATAAAATTGAGGCCAGATCTTTGCAATCTTTGGTAAGTTTGCTAAGATCTGTTTGAACAGCACTGTCAGGATGTTGATTTTATGAATGCTTATGCATTGCAGTATAATTGTCACAAAAGACAACCACTTCAAGTTTATGTACCCGAATGTACACTGTAGAGTTATTACTGTGTGTGTAATGTACAAACAAAATTGAGCGACTTCAGTGTTTCCACTTAAAACAATCCAAAATAATCTCTCCCCCTGAGAAGTAATTAGATATCTACTCATCTGGCAAACTCCTCAAGAAACAGTGCTGTGATTTTGTGTTTGCAGGGACATGTTTGGCATCTATTTGGGCTGAGGCTCGTTGGGTGATACACTGGACGGGGAATTTCCCATGTCAGGAGGAAATCAATTATTCATTCAGTGGCATGGAGGGTTGAGCTCCACCCTGACAGCTGCAGAAGTAGCTCTGAGATTAAGGACAAGTATGGATGTGTGTGTGTGTCTCATGTATATTCTGTTTCACCATGCAAGTCAAAGTCTTTTTGTGTGTCCCTCCAGCATGTAAAGCCCATTCTAAACACACAACTGCTCTGCTGCATTACGCCATCGATAATTGTTCAAAGAGTTCATTAGCAGTCATGTGGGCCAAAGCTTTAAGATTTAAGAGCATTGAAAGATTTGACTCGTGATGGATCGGGATTGGGTAGAAAAGGACACATTGTCGATGCAAAGTGATGAAATAAAAGACATCCTGGTGCTTTGTGAGAGACGAGATGTTGGTTTGAATCCAAGCCAGAATTGTATAAATCTCGTTCCCCTCACTCTCCGCTCAGAACAATTAAAGACTAAAAATTCAGCAAAATAAAAACACGCGTCAGCGTTTTTGCAGTGAGCACCATATCATCCAATAAAAGTATACTGATGATTTACGCAAATCATACGATAATCTTTTTGCTGTTAAACATGCATTTCCCTGAACAACAGTTATCAAGAAATGCCGATCTCACCAGTTTCATCATTTTTCAGCAAAAAACAGCTCTTATTCAGTGTCAGTGGAACAGTTAAATGTCTCTCACACCCACCTAGAGTGTTTGTTTGTTTTCCAGTCGTCTTCTCATGAATTTTTCATCGGCCACTTGATGAGCCCTTTATGTTTGCCTTATAAAGCACGGTAAGCTTTTCACATTAAAATAGTACTCCACCGGTTTTTGTGGTGGAGTAGTTTTTATTCCATGCATTCTTCTTCCTTGTCAAAAATCTGGTCCCGACATTACCCACAATGCAACTCGACTGCGGACAGATCGGCTGGTAGATTCAGGTGTGCTATGCTAGTAGCAGCTAATGTAGCCTCGATCTGCTAGTCTCGAGCGAAGATGAATTTCTAACTCCACACCTTCCGTTCTCAAACTTCAAGTCCATAAATTGACTCAAGTGACATCACTTGAGTCAATTTATGAGATCTCGGCAGCCAATGTCATTGACTACTTTATTTTAAGATGCAAATTGTTGGCTAAAGGCAGGTTAGCGTTCGGACGTTTGGTGCGTTTAATCTCAGCCACTTGTTAGCAACTGCCTTTTTATGACCCATAAAAGCTTAAAAATGTACAAGAAGGGTATTTATTTTATACTGTAGAAGACAAATGAGTGAGCGCGGAAACAAAATAGATGAACAAAGATCAGTCAGACGTGATGGATTTATGTCATGTGCTATTCAGATAAAGAGTGAAATAAGAGAAGGCAGACGTGATGGACAAGTATCACCTCATAATTGACCTTTTCTCCAAAACCATTTGAATCGAAGTGCATGAATGCAAAAACCAATTAGGGCCGAGGAAAGCCTAGGATAGGTCAACAGGCTGGTTATTATCTGGCTGAGTCAAAAATATACCTGACAAGATTCAGGTCAAGAGGAAAAAAGAGCTGATTTGGACGATGGTAGGTCAATAAGGTGGTGGATGTGGATGAGGGAGTGGAAGTCGATTTCTTTCCTAGGCCTCCAGTGGCCACTCAACAAGAGATCATACTGCGTGTGTCTGTCTCTACATGTCCGTGTGTGGATATGTAGCTGTGTTTGTGTGTCACTTTTAGTTGTCAAACCCCAGATGTGCCACATCGTCTGTAATGGCTGTTGGACAGGTCCGGGCTGAAGTGGGTCTGATGCCTGGGGACAACCTATCGATGTAGAGACGTCCCTCCAGCTCAGAGGCAGAGAATGGAAACCAATTTGCAGAACATGTGACCCGTCTGTGGTGGGACTGAGTGACCTCGCTAACAATAAAGAGAAGACCTCCAGTCGGTGCCATCTCCTCTCATGTGAACGGTGACAGCTTTCATTCATTTGCAGAGAGTCTGCATGGATTGAGATGTGTGATCTCAACCTTTTGTTGACAGAAATACTGTGTTTGTTATGTATGTGTACATGTAATGGTGCAGCTGCACACCTTTGTAGAAGTGATGATTGTTCAGGATGCTGGTGTCTACAGTGTACTTCTCTAGAATGTTCTTGTGAACTTCACCACCTTGAGATCGATCCATCTAATTCATCCTTCTTCCATACTTCATGGAATCAGGATGAAAAGTTCAAAGTACACACGCAGCTATTCTTCTGTTAAAATGTCATTGCACAGAGTATTCGTACTTGTTTACACTACGCTATGAGGTTTTTCTATTTGCCATAATTTAAATGGGATTAAGTAGGATTTCACTGTAATAATATAGCCTGAGGACCATAATAAACCACCTAACATGTTTTCTTATCAAGTGTTGTTTTTCCCAAATGTCAAATATAAACTCGTATATAGGCCTGAACCATGTCATACTGATGACAAACTAGTAACTTCTCTCCTCTGCGAGGAGCTTCCCGTCCACCTCGGAATCCGGAACCCGTCCGAGTTTGTTTTCTTCCGGAGTCGCTCGGCTCACACGAGAATGTGTCGTGATTTTTCCACAAGACGGATCCTTTCTAGCCATAACCCGGCGCATACAGGATGCAATTCTTCCATTCTTTTCCTTTCACAATAAAAGCCCTAGACATATACACTGCAGAACTGTTTACCAGAGGGAACTCTGCTTCATTCAGTGCATTTTGCTAAAACAAAACTAAATAAGATATCTTGCAGTAGCTTCGGCTGAACAACAGTTTACCGCAGACAGACTGCCCGACGCAGCTCTGGATCAATAAGATCACATAGCTGTTCCTCTGCCTGCGCAAAACTATTCCAACCTTTTTACTGAAAATGTTCTACAACCGTCCGAAATTCACATCGCTGCCGGTATGATTAGTTTTGATGAAAGATATTGGTTGGTTTATGTGAAGATGCTGTTGTATGTTGGCAGACGAGCTGTATGTATTGTGTTGACGTTTTTGTCAAACCTGTAATAACTCTTTGGCCTTCTGTCAGATCAATAGTCACTCTGCTTGTAGCTCTGTGTTTGGTCTCCTCCACCTCCTGGTAGAAAATGTCTGCCTCTTCAGCTGCTAAAGGCTCAGGTTAAGGATTCTGGAGGTGAAACTTAGACCTGCTAATTGTAGTGAATTAGGACCTTATTTCTTTCAATTTGTGTTTCAAAAGGAGTGTGCACATTACGCAAATAAACATGTTGACAGCTGTATATGATTCAAGTATCACAATTTATTACAAAAACTAGAACTTTTTTCATCTGTCCGTGTTGCCATGCTTTAAGCATATAACAATACAGTATAAAATCTCAAATTCATATCGTAAAAGCAAAGATCATAGATGCTGACGCAGCATTTACAGAAGTTAAGACATGCTGTTACTGTACAGAGAACATTCCCACTGAAGTACAAACATCTGCAAAATGCGTCATTATCATCAATGAATTGCATTTTTCAATAAACAATCTGATCCAACCCCATTCAGAGTGTTACAAGAAACACCTTTTCAAAATCATTTTTTACAAGAAAATCAACACTAACGCTGCAAATCGTAATGAATGTGCTGAGATTTATTTTTTTTTTTCAACAGCCCAAGGCACTCAGGCTCGAATGTTGGCAATATATATGTCATTCTTTACACAAAATCACGTCAAGCAGGTGGTGGAAGAGAAAGAACAGAGAGAGAGAGAAGCAAAGTCGTGTATTTTATGAGCTCCTGAAGAGCACCTCTCTTTTTAAAGAAGTCCACCTTGTCCTTTTCACGGTGAGAAACCCTGGCAGTCGAGACAGAAAAGACGTTTGAAGAAGTCAGTTTTGCTGAATTGCGTGACATCTGTTGGCTAAAAACTACATAACCTCCGACTGTACTTTTGATGCCGGCCCGACGTTTCGATCCCCCGAGAGCGTCCTCTGCTCTCTGGAGCGTCAGCGGCTGCTTCTTCCAAACCACAAGTCGGCCCGATGGTGCGTTCAAGCGCCGCGGGGCGCCAAGGCGTCCCGTTTGCAGTGACCTGTCCCACATGAGTATTTGGTAAAAATCTATCAAGTGTCCAGAATGATGTTTTCATATATCTATAACAAATCCAGATGCTATTCATTGAAATAATCCTGACTTTTCAAATGACTTTACCACGGCTGTGACAGCAGAGTGGCTTTGACAGAATGCGCTGATCTCCTCTTTCCCTGCAGTTCAGTTGAGCTGGCGACAGGCTTCAAACGTCCACTTCGAGGCACCGCCGTAAATGTCGAGGCTCGTCTCCATCCACGCAAAAACGTTGCCCACCTGCGCTTTGCTGCTGCACGTCGCCAGATTGTATATCTCTCCGACGGATAGTTTCCGATCCCAGATGTGAAAATTGGCCAGGTCTCCAACGAAAGCTTGTGTTGCGTCAAATCCTCCTCCGAGTGTGTCCTGTGGAAAAGACCAATGGATTCAATCAAGGAAGACATGATTTCCCTCCCTCTGGCTGCTTTGCGGAAAGACCCAAATTGTCTTGACCGACTAAATTGAATGAGGCATCTTTTGTTTATGTCACAATGAAATGGAAAAATTACTTTTCCACAATCTTTCACCCCATGGCAGACACTAAATACTCTCTACATGCCTTAAGTCCTACAAAGCAGTACAGATGCTCTCCACATGTAGCGCGTGTGGCTCTAAACACGTGTTGCCTTCATGGAAAGCGTCTGATGTGCGATGCGTTTACCTGCTCTTGACCCAGGATCAGCAGGCCCTGTGGTTTGATGGGATGATATGGAGCCAGATTCTCTCCACTCCCTCTTTTGACGCCATCTTGGAACGCTTCCCAGACACCATCACGAGTGGTCCAGGTCACGCAGATGTGATGCCACTTTCCGTCATTGATGAGAAACGGCAGCTTGGCGACCTAGAAGGAGACGGACACGACGTGAATGTTTGCTGCAGCGAGCCAAAACACAGTCACACTTCCAGACCAATACATGGAAGCATTTCCTGTGCGCGTCAGACATGCCTTGTCATTTATTAGTATCTCCATCGGGTTGTTTCCCCACTCTATGAGGACCAGCTCGTTGGCTTGACCCGGGACTGCGTAGGAGAACGGTGTGCCCACTCCCGGGGACGCGTTGGACTTCAGCCACATGCACACGGTGAGGGCGTACATCTCTGGCAGACTCTTCTTCACTTTTGCGTACATGTAGTTGGTTCTCAGTGGGAACGTGAGCTGGAATTTATCCAGAGGCCTGTTGTCTCTCTGACCTGTGGAGAAACAACGGAGAAGGAAGTGTTAATTGGTTTTCTTTCTTCATTTTTTTTTTCAAACAAAGATATAGCCGTCCTAGCGCACACGTGCTGGGGATTTACATACATGTAGGAATTACATGTTCCACAACACATCCACAGTCTCCAGATTTGCGTTAATCTCGCGTGGTAAATCTCCCACCACATAGTGCTGACGTTGTTAAGCGTCATCTCGGTTTCTGCTGCCGCAACACCTCAGTATTTTACTGCCACTCTTTTTCTTTCTTCTTTTTTTGTTGCGGTATCGAGAGCGCACCGTGCATGGTTTAACTTCTGGAGTGGCTCACTGAGCAAATGGAGGGATGGGTCGCTCACTGCGTGTGTGTGCGTGTGCGTGCGTGCGTGTGTGTGCGTGTGTGTGTGTGTGTGTGTGTGTGTGTGTGCGTGTGTGTGTGTGTGTGTGTGTGTGAAATGGTTTAATCTGCATGAATTAGAACAGGAAACTGCAGAGTGTACCGGCATGCTCCAGCTTTGTGCGGATGAGTAAAACATTAAATGACGTCATAAAAGCTTATAATATCAAACTGGATGTGCAGAGAAGAGGTTTTTTAAAGCATTTTTCGGCCTCACGTACAATCGCTTGCCATCTGATCTGATATCTCTAATAATTCCACTCATCTCTGCATTTCCCCACCAAACACTCATCTACTTTTTGTGCGCGAGCCTGTGCTCTCTTCAGCTCTGTACCTTTCTCCAGGTCGGTGATCCTCTGGTGTAGGGACGTGAGCGTGGACTCCACTCTGCCGCGCTGCTCCGTCTCATTCCGGAGTCCGGGCTTCCCCTCCTCGATGCTGTTCACGCGGGACAACACCTGCTTCTCCAGGTCGTCGATTTTACTTTGGAGCAGGTCTTTCAGGCTGTTCGCCTGCACCGAGTTGTTACTTCTGCTGAATTGCTGTTGGGGGGGAAATGAGCATTTAGCTTAATGTACAGAACGATTTTGAGTGGGTATATACGAATTCACTTTTTTAAATTATATTAATATATCTGGACAAGCAAGTTATTTATATCTAGCAATGATTGTTTTCTCCTGTGTGCTCACAAGATGGTAAATGACACAAATCACAATCCTTTTTTTCTTCTTCCTATTATTATTGTTTTTCTGTTATTATAATATTATATTAGTCTAGAAAAATGGGTTCGGGGTCGTAATTTGGAGCTTTGCGCAGAGTCCCCCAAAGTGATGAAACTGTCCTCCGAAGCAGCAGCCTACCTCCAGGTTTTCTAACCTCTGCTTCAGCGACTGTAAAGTCTGTGATAGTTGCGCCAAAGTGTCCGCGGGGCCCCTCGATACATCCCCCATCGTGTTTTTTGCCCCAGCGTCTTTCCTCCTGCCCCCGGGCCGCGCGTCCACGGGCTCGCCGCCGCTCTGGCTCTCGCATCGAGCCAACTTTGAGGTCAGTTCCCTGATGGTCTCTTTTTGGTTCATGATCGTCTCTTTCTGCTGCAAAACCGTCTCCCGCAGCTGCATGACGGTGGTCTTCAAGTCCTCTCCTGGCACGCTGTTCTGCAAAGTGGCTGCGCAAATGTCCATATCCTTGGGCACGGACGTGCATATGAACTGCGTCTGTCCGCCAAAGTCTTGAGACGAACTCTCCAGAAACAGGCAGGAACATAGAAAAAGTCTCCAACTGATCCCGCTCTTAGTGGCCCGCATGTCTGCGTCTGTGCCGGGTCGGACTTTTGTTTTGGGTTGATGAGCCGCAGTGACTTGACGCGCGCGTGTCCCGTTGTTGTTGTACTCGCTCTGTGGAAGCGCAGCCGGTTTTATACAGCGAGTCTGGTTCTGCGCAGAGCGGGTTCACTGCATCACGACCGGGGGGGGGGGGGGGCTCTGGGAGCGGCGTCACATTCAAGAGATGAAACCCATTTTGCTTTCAGGCTCCCACGTGTTCAATCTTTCATCACTTCGACTATTTGTCATTTCTCGCTCGCTGTGTATTATTCATCTGGAATGCTCGCATTTGTAGGCAGCGGACTGCTCGCGTGGCGGGGTGCCAAGAGAGCTGTGTTTGTTGTATTTTGCGCACACGGAAAACTCACTAATACACACACACACACACGCACACTGTGTTGAAGAAAATCATCATATCATTTAGGATTGAACTGAGCACATTTTGCTTGACGAGCAAACAGTTTATATAACTTGTTATGTTGAATACACTGGGTTTCATAAAAACATTCTTAGGAAGTGATCAGGGTGCGCCAGAGAAATTGTAACAAATCTCTCCAATTCGCACCAAAACATTTCCCATATGAATCGTGTGTTCTGCCGAAAGGTTGACCCAAACGAAGTCATGAGAACATGACATAATAAAGAGACCAGATGTGCTTTTGTTGGTTCAACGGACTGGTTTGATTGGTGGAAACGCTTAAAGGGGGGTGAAGTTTGATTACATATGCTGGTCATTATTTAACAGAACACATGACCGATGATGACGACATTTCCAGGCAATGTCGTGTGATGTATGCACAAGCAAACAGTCTCTCACGCAAGTTTGGTCTGTGTACAGATGGAGTGAAGATGTCTCTGTTCAGAGCATA
Organism: Lycodopsis pacificus; assembly: GCA_028022725.1. Lineage (NCBI taxonomy): Eukaryota > Metazoa > Chordata > Actinopteri > Perciformes > Zoarcidae > Lycodopsis > Lycodopsis pacificus. The sequence continues at coordinate 6,329,538 of CM051702.1, forward strand.
TTGTACTCTACACTGCACACTTGTGGTCAAACTACAAAAAAAAAGAGTTGACAGAGACTTCAAGTAGCGTACAATGACGCCATGAGAATACTTTTAAAGAGGCCGAGATGGAGCAGTGCTAGTGAAATGTTTGTGGCTGCACGAGTCAACACTTTCCAAACCGTTTTAAGAAATTTCATGTACAAATTCATCTGTAGACTGAATGACTCTGTAAATGGGATCATACTTGTTTTAACAAGGTTTAGCACCACATGCTACCAGTCCCAGCTGTGGCGACATTGGTACAGCTGTCTCTTTGTAAGGCATTGCTAGGCCTCCGTACTTTTATTGTTTGTGTCTGTCTTTTTATGTATCTGTCTGTATGGACCCCGAGTCTGAAATAAAGTCTATCTATCTGTCTTTCTATCTATCTATCTATCTATAACTGACTGTCATCCCCAGGACAATTTCCTCCCGGTCACTCCCCTGCACATCCCCTCTATTACACTCGACGCTTTTACACTACACTTACATCTCACTTGTTTATAGTCCTGTTATCTGTTCGTTTCTGCACTTTATTTAATATTTTTCTGTACATTTTAATATTTTTCTACTTTGCACTGTTGATTGTTGTTAAATGTTATGCACCGCCCGTCATGTCAAATTCCTTGTATGTTCAACATACCATGGCAATAAACGGTTCTAATTCTGATTCTGATAAAAGTGATCTGTGAAAAGTAATACTTTGGATTTGTTCGGATTTGCTAAACTCGTAGATGTTGGGCGTGAGCGTATTAAAACACTTCCCGCTGGTTGCAACTTCAGTTCGTCGTCTCTTCTCGTCATTTTGCCACAACAACTGTCGGTGGATGGAGCTCAAAAGTTACTGCAATTTGTTGTCGGCGGAGTCCCCGCATATTCAGCAAGGAGAGCTCCAACCACATCGCATTACCCCAGAGAGCAGCAGCGTCCGCAGATGCTTAGTTTTCTGTTGCTGCTGCCTTTCGTTCTCTCCGTTCGGCTCAACTGAGACTGATGTGCAGATTCACTTTGTGTGAACATGAAGACTGCAGATCTATTCTGAAATGATCTCTGTTTTTTTCAGTTTTTCTGACCAGACATGTTTATTTGATGATGATTTCATTTTTTCAGGTCAAACTCAAAGGCTGGCTAATTTATACCCCATCATCCCCCCCCCCCCCCCCCCCCCCCCCCACACACACACACACACACACACACACACACACACACGCACCTCATTCCCACAGACCCTCTCCTCCTCATCACTGCTATAATCGCACCTCAGTTTCTCAAATGATAATCTGTCCCCAAGCAATTCATCCCATCTATTATTCAGGAGGGACAGTTTTATTATTCTTCTCTGTCGCCCACTCGGCTCTTATTTATTCGGTCAGTATTGAAAATAAAAATGAAAACATTTTAAATAAGTAATGAAAACACATCGGCTCTCAGATTAAAATTGATTTCTTTGGAAAGATGAACATGGGGAAGAGGTACAGAGCCTGAGACAGAGAGGTCTGCATGTAATTACTATCATGCGTTTGTAAAGCTAAAGACTTTCATGCTGCAGGCTTCTTTCAACAGCGAGGATATTAACACGGAATCATCCATTCAACTGTTGTCAGGAGGAAGAACTTGAGATCTTGGTTTAGTGGTCTGACTCTGTTCGTAATCAGAGTTGATGGACTGTGAAGAAGAGAAAGTCATTTCTTTTCAGCCTTAGTGTGGCTTGGAATTCCTGAGGAAAATTGAATTTGAAGGTGATGTCACTGTCAGGTTTGTGTAACTGGTTGCTGTTGGAGGGTTCTTTGCCTCAGCAATTTAAGGAAAGGGACGAATGGTGTAATACAGGTCAAAAAAAGTTCTTGTCCAAGCAGAACCAACCAAACCTTTTTATTTGTGGAAATCCAACAGAAGCATTCACAGGAAACCAAATAGAAGTCCGTAGCAGAGTCAGAACACCGTCGTTATCGGCTGCGTTGGCTTTGGGTAAAATACTGTCAGACAAAAGAAGTGAAATGTATTAGATGTTATGCAACATGAAGCCTCGCACTCTCGCCCTGTCAGAGTTTCTTAACTTTCTCTCCATCACATCCACCATCTGGCATACTTTGTGTTTGTTACATAATTACACATAACAGACCACCGTTCTTTCCAGTTCATTATTACCTTCTAAAATGATGTCATTATGAATGTATCTTACGCTGTAGGGTTTTATCTGAGTGCATGTTCTGTATCACCAGGCAGAGAAGCCCATAGACATCTTCTACCTCTGGGACCAAAGCAGCAGTGCAAGATCTCAAAAGTCCAGCTCTCAATGCTTAAAGAGCAAACGCCTTCACTCCTCTGCACTTACAAACATGCTGTACGTCTTCCCATCACCTCTACTACTCCCTGCAATCCTCTCTCATCTCCTCTCCTCTCCTCTCCTCCTAGAGGCATAACAAACATAACTCAAGTAGACACAAGCCACAAGTTCACACTGCAAGCATATTGAGTTACAATGTGGTTTAAAAAACATTGTACCAGCTGTTGAATTCATACTGTTGTAAGCCATGGTGTGCATGAAATAATAATGGAGTTTTGCATGAAATGATTATTTGTGGTTCCAAGTCATTGTGCTCGACGTTGCAGCGCAGCGCTCTGTGACACTGGCGATACTAATCTCGTACAAACAGCTGCCAGTAGCTCTTATCACGATCCTGCACACTATGCCGCCTCGGTTCTCTTAGAGCTGTGCTGACGAGCCGCCATCCACCTGTTGTGGAGAACAGCGTCTCCTTAATAATGCATTCAAACACAGTGGAAATGCTTTCTCCAGCACCGGAGATCAATAGTTGTAATTTCACATGTTGGCATCCTGCCGTGACTGCCTTTTCCTCCCTGATTTCTTACTCCCGCTCACCTGCTGCTGTCGGGTGGAAACATCCACTGCATTTTAGTTTTAAATCATTTTACATTCTCAACACCAAGGAGAGATTTGAGAGCTTTTAGAGGATTCCAGATGTTGTTCAGGCGCAGGTCTTGTGTGTTTGTGTGTCAAGGAAACATTTCCTTATGCATTTGACAAGTTTGGTTTCTTTTATTTATTTTTTAAATGTCCCTCAATGTGAGGTTTTGAGAAAAGTATAGTTTTGAGTACTGAGAATCGTTTGGCACCAGTGTTGACGCATTTCAAACAATATCCAAGAAAAACCACAAAGGTAAAAATACATGTAAAATAAATTGTCTGACCACTTCCTGTCTCTTACCTGTTTATTTTCTGTTCTTCAGATCGATGTTTCCTCTGTCAGTATTTTCTTGTATCTGAACATAAATAAAGTGGGAAAATAAGGTATTGACTGTATATGTTCAAATTGACAACACAGTCAGCAGGATGGTTGCATGGTTTGTCAGATATCCCAACAGTCACTCTGATGCATCTAAGAGCCGTTGAACAGTGAAACTGATTCAGTCTTTAATTAGAGAATAAGGCTGCACACCTATGTCAATACATGAACAGTTTGCCTGAGGAAGCTAAAGGTCACCAACACTGTCGGTGTAACCATGATGTGTTTCTGGTGAATAATGGAAGGCATTTCATCATTTCTATTAACAAAAAGCCTCATTAGGCCGCCTCGCCATACCAGAGTAGAAAACAGCTGCCATTGTGGGGTCACTGGAGCTTTAGTATGCTGTGGCTGTTTGGAGCGAGGAAAATGTCAGGCAGTTACCAGCACAGCGTGAAATAAAATAGCCCATGAGGCTAATTAAGACAAAGATATTTGTACTCATAACTTCCCATCACTGCCCTGCTTTTGAGTCTTCCCACTTGGTCTCCCGATGGAGTTTTTCACAGTATGGTTGCCGTCCTTATGTTTTATTAAAATATGCGATTGAATTATTTTTTCCTTCTGCCTGAGCTGAGCGTCCATCTCAAATTGATGCAATGCATCACCTGACATTGGGATCATTTTCTGTGCCGATGTGACGGCGCTGTTCTCCCGCTGAAGATGATGAGGAAATATTTAACAACGTGCACATAGACGTCTGTTTTCTATCTCATTGCCCCGAATATGTCATGATTGGATACATGATCCCTAAATGTACTCCTGTGCATGTGCTTCTACATCTCGCTCATTCATCACTTCATTTTCCTGATAGATTTTATAGTCCGAGTGAAGCCAATGCTGAGGTTCCTTAAGCGTGCACTCTCTCTAATGTCCACCAGGGGGCGACTCCTCTCGTTAGAAAAATAACTCTGATTGTATAGAAGTCTATGAGAAAATGACTTCTCGCTTGATTTATTCCCTCAGTAAACATTGTAAACATGAGTTTTCGTCTTCAATGCAGCACGATGTTCATTTAGTAAACGATGGTCCCACGTAGAGTCAAATAGACCATAAAGCAGGAGATGCTTTAGGGCGGGGCTACGCTGTGATTGACAGGTCGTTGCCACGCCGATTTCCAGTCTGGGTGTTGTTCCTGTTTTTGTCGTCACGTTAACCCTCGTGAAAGTTATTTGGGACATTTTTGGTTGCTTTATGACAATGTCACTCGGCTTTCTTTACGTACTAAATTTCGACATCATAGAAGATGTCCAACCTGTAATCAACAGCAGATATATGCTCATTTTACTCTACATGCCATGTTATTGGCTATTTTTGTTTTTACTCACAGAAGGTAGGGCAACAAAGGGGATAGAGTAAATAACATTCAAAATAATTATATTAAAGGACAACGCCACCAATTTTACACATTATTTTCCAAGGACAGCGCTACTTTGCCTGTGTCTCTGGCCCTGTGGAGACCCTGGTGATGCCATAGTGATGTCATCATCTCGCTGCAGATGCATTTGAAGTACATTGTCATTATACCGACTATATCCCACTATAGAGGCCTATACGTTGCTGTAAGCCTTTAGAAAATGAGCTACATGTTCCTGACATCCATCAACAAGGGGAACTTGGTCTCTACAGCACATTGATTTCTCTTTGTCTTCTCATTGCCATTGCTATTGTACTTGACTATTGTTTCGGGATGAATACAAGCCGCACCGCAGTGTTTCAGCACCTGGAGGGATGTTGCATTTTGAATTAGGCCTCAGACATTCTCAGAATCTCATCAAAAACGGCCTTGTGGATTTGATTTCAATCTCAGCTCAGATTCCGTCAGCGCTGTTGAAGACCGGCTGCAGATTCTGCAAACACTGTGCTGCTCACATTTATTGCTTTGAATCAAATTGCTGTTGTCGCTTCACAGAGGAAATCTTTTTTTCAGCTACACATTGTGTGACCACTTTTACAACAGTTTCGCAAATGGCCTGCTAAACCTTACAAGTGGGTTATTATTAAACTCAGCCTGAATCCAAATTAGCAAAGCCTTTCAAAACTACTGCATGCACATGATTTGTAGATTTTTTTAAATTTTTTTTTCCCTTTAAATCCTGATAATCCAAAATTCGTTTAATGTTTTACATACAAAGTGACAGAAGTGAAGGTTCAGCATTATACAAAATGATATGTAAATGTGATAAAATACCCTGGGAATTTAGACCACACACTGTAACTCCTGCATCGTCTGCTTCTCCGCTCACTTGAGCCTTAACTTAAAGTTACTGTGAGGAACTAGACAGACCCACATACCGACCCGTATTGCTGGGCCCGCTGCGGGGGAAGGGAGAACCAGAACCAGGACTGCGGAGGTCCGATTGTCAGACCCTGCTGCAGTAAAATGAGAGGTTTTTTTTAAAGGGAAGCCGGCGCTTCGAAACACTACCACATTTGTCCACAGGGGCCGCCAAAGATCCTCGCAGTAGCTTTAAGTTCGAGACCTTGTTTTGTAACAGCAGCATTATTTACCAGCTGTGTGTGTTACCACACTAGATGACACATGTGTCGGTGTTTGTCCTATACGTTCGCGGCATGTGTTCATGACACTGAGCAGCTAGTCAGGCATGAGCAGGATGTGTAGGTGGGAGCCTCTCGGCTGTCAAAGAAGCTGTGGAAGCATGACGCGCTGTCAAGAGATGTACTCTCGCTGAACAACACAAAAGGAAATCTGACTGACTTGCTCAAGGCACCGTCTCTCTGAAAACATCCTGCTGGATCACGCCTAGCAAGAGAAGTAAAGGCTTCTGAAGAAAAAGTTCTGCCTATTAAGATGCAAACCCACCCTGTGCTAGTAGACGGTACGATTCCTGACTGTTTTACCGATCAACAGAAATTACAAAACTTACAAAACATTCAGTGAAATGCTGCCGTTTCAGATGTTTGTCTTCAAAACAGCTGGAGTTGTTCCAAGATTACATTTTGGTCAATTCTGCTATTGAGTCCTTTTGCAGTTCTACGTGAGAATATTTGGCACAATGTGTAGCCTATCCTGAGCAGTCTTAATTCAAGGTACCCTGTGGAGTTTTGCCCATTAGCAGCACAACAGATTCATGTTTGAGAGTGGATTTGTGGATTCGTTTTTTTTTCCTTCTCACGAGCAGGTGCCATCCCTGCAGCAGATTTCATGCTATTCCACTGATCACCAGTTGGTGGCGGTAATGTGCAAAGACGCGTGCAGATATTTGCCTGTAAATGCAGTGAAGAAGACAATGTGAGCTGGCGAGCATGGATGCATAAAACAACTGGAATTCTCATTACTGATAAAGGAAATGCAAAGGATACACACAATGTGTATTTGTGAGTGACAGAATTTAAAATGAACTTTTTGAGACATTTTCACGAGGACGCACTTCTACGTGCACGCGCATGTTGGCATTGGTATCGCGCCGTTCCACAGAATGACAGCTGGTGGCAATAATGCACCGAGAAACGTAGCAAAGTAGAGATGTTGCAATGAAAGGCAGTCCAGAAAAAAGTTTCCAATACAAAAGTTAAAGCTGTTGTCTTCAGCAACAAAGAAATGACTGATGTCATGCTGTGGAAGGCGACTAGTGTCTCTGATTGATTTTAACACTTTTTAAAAACAATTCTAAAACATTTCCAATGTGGAGATAGATTATTATTTGCCTGTGTCAGTTTGTCGGTTATTTATTACAACGACCTGTTGTGATCGATCCAGACTAGTTAAGAAGATATATGTTCTCCCAGTCATTTAGGACATTAGGCCTACCCACAATGCCGTGCCTGGTACTGATGGATTTAAGCAACGTATTGTTTTGAATGTTTTATCGAATGCCTTTTAAAGTGTTTTATGAGGAATGAAGAATATTCTTGGTGAGAAAGACTTCATGGTACCCTCAAAGGATGAAGAGAAAAGGGTTCTTTTGATGTCGGGAAATTGTCTATTTTTCAAGCAGAACCTTCCATATATAAATATATATATATTATCTAAGGGTAACAGGTTCAGTCGGTACAAAAATAGCACACGTATGTTTCATTCTGGCAGAAAAAAGAAGCCTGCACGCAATGAAGGAACAGCCACATGCCCACAGTCACGTACTGAAGTATCCGAGACAAACCTCCATGCCCAACATCTTTTTGTGACGCTGACTGGTGACGTAGATAATACACTTGAAAGTTCACCTCATCTAAAGCCACCAGATCCCCCCTCGTGTTCTCGCTGAGGTCAGCGGACTTTGGGCTGCATTTGATTATTCCCCGTCAATCTCGTCAGTCCATCAGTATATTATTGTGAGTATTAAACGCTGTATGTGATGTCCCAGCAGGCACGCCATGCTGAGAGACTTCTGGCCAACTGCATTACACCATAAGCACAGGGATATATCTGTGATGTAACCTGGGAGAGGATAGTCTGAGGCTATGTCAGAGAAGATGTATTGATCTTTCCGTACATCAAGGTCGCTTCCTCTCGCTATGTCTTTCCCTCTTAGTGTGTGTGCGTGCAGATACAGTACATCCCACACACAAGAGACAAAGTGTAGATGCTCTGTACAGTCACAGGGAGAGAAGGCAGGCATGATTTTTCAAGAAGACAAATAAGGGCGGCGAGATGATGAAGTTGTTGATTCACTTTTCAGCCTCTAAAGGTCAGTAATTGAGTGAATCACTCCGTAATGCTTGTAGATGATGCTGATTGCCAACCTGTAAAAAGAAATGCCGCGAGTCCCGAGATGATGCATAAATCAGTGCTTCACAGCCTCTCGCACAACTTTACTCTGTGAACTCTGTAACCCATCAAGCTGTGTGTGTGTGTGTGTGTGTGAGAGAGAGCAGGATGAGTGCTTCCAGATGAAGGCTCCCCTCTCCGAGCCTTTGCCAGAGAAGAAGCCTTGCATCTGTGTCGAATAATAAAAATTGTGTCAAAAAGTGGAGGCAAATATTTCTGTGTCACAGCGCTGTTAGTGGGGAACAGAGCTCAGACAACTGCAGCAATCTCTTGCTTCTTCTTAACCTCTCCTGTTGATGCGTCCACTGTTCTGGTCTCTGCACAGATTTAAATGTGGTATTGTACTATTTTCCTTCTGCAAAAAGGAGTTTCATTCTCTTGGATTGCTCCATTTCGTGTTGGTAATGCAATGACCATTCCACACAGAAAACCACTATCACCACACACACACACACACACACACACACACACACACACACACACACACACACACACACACACACACACACACACACACACACACACACACATCTGTGCCAGGCCTTTCTCAGAAGAGAACCAGAGAGCCCCCTCTTACCCAGCAACATCAATAATACATATTGCTTCTAAAAATAGACCTCCTCTTTGGTTTAATATTTCATTTGCTGCTTCTATCTCTCCATCTCTCTCCCCTTTTCTCTATTCGTTGTCTTTAAATAGGTGATGAGGAAACATGTCAACAGATGAGTCTCCGCTTCCCTTCCCACTTACTTTCCATCAACTTTTCTGTCTTCCCCAAAAACCCATTTCTTAAGAAACAGAGTGTCTTCACGGCCAAGTGGTGCCTCTCCTCAGGCCCCACAGTCTCGCCAGACGAACACTATAATGTGTGCCATAGTTAGTTGAATGCTATTTTTCTGTGAAATGAGTGAATCAATAACTGATTGATGAATGTAGTACAGCTCTATGGGGCATAGTTAGCTATGTGCCATAAGACCGGACAGTGAAAAACGGACAAAATAAACTTCCCTCCCATTTGTGCGGTGGCGTTTCAATCCGTTAGCAAAGAGATACCGATCTATATGGAATTAGTTCATCAAAAGGCCACTGGAGGCTCCAGAAGCGAGTCAATCCTCCGGGCACCTTGTGTGATGGTGACGTCAGGGAGACCACGTCCGGTCTACGGATTTCCCATTCCCCCTGCTGATACGTCTTGTTGTAACTTCAGTGTTTTGATTCAGCAGCTTTTAAAAACATATTTACCCTGTTGGTCATGCATCCCACCACACAGCAGCTTTTAGGCATTTTTTCTGTTTGCCAGCAGAGGAAAGTGAGAAGGAGGCACCGTCACAGCGATGCATCGTTTTCCCCTCTGGTGTGGGCCGGACCTAAACACACCCTGTCTCTATTCTCTACACTATATATCACATATCATTAGACGATAAAATAAAGAGCACATGTATTGCAGTGAATAGAGAGAGAATTCTGAAACATACTAACACGCTCAAGAAACATGGTCAACAAAACTCGTACCAAACATCAGCATTGTCATGGTTAGCATGTTAGCATACCGAATAGCATTTAGCTCAAAGCGTCAACAGCATTGCTGTAGATTATTATTCCTGTTTCCGCATGAGATCAAAAACTAGAAAGTGGATTTTGTTACTGGTGAATATCATTAAAATCATTTCAGAATTATTAATAAGACACCCTGCTCGGGTGGGACATGGTTGGAGTAGAAAGGCAATAACAGTAGAGGAATTAAATTGCTTGAATCGAATTCGATTTTTATTAACCAAGATATTTTATTCGATCTGCTGCTGGATGTAAATATCTTTGTTCAAAGTACAAAGAAATTGTCCTTGCGTTGTGTTCAGCAGTACTTTCGAAAACAAGGTGACAGCATTTACCATAATCGGTGTGTTGGAGCTTTAATCCGTCATCGGCGAGCAGATTCAAGCAGAAGGGAAATGCTCACTGAATCGTCAGTCAATCATGCATCACACGTTTCTCATAAACAATCCCCCCCCCCCCCCCCCAGAGCGAGTAGAAGTTCCCGCTCACGTGGGAAGTGATCTCCAGAGGTTGAGTGCATCTTACCCGCTGCTGAGTGTCTTTAGTTCTGCGGTTGATGTTGTGTTCAGGCTGCTTAACATCTGACCCCACCTGAGACGGGAGGAGAGGAGCGCTGTGCTGAGCGTTGACTTTTAGTCCATAATGTGTTCTAAGGGAGCACATAGGTACCTGCTGATGGACCCGGCCGTGTTTACCCATCGCTGCATTCATCGGTAATGCGTGTCCCTTCATCTTAGCGGGTTCCTCTCTAATAAGCAGCGCTTGTGTTTATAAAAGCACTTGATAAAATAATCAAAACAGCTGGAAACAAACATATTTCAGGCCAGAAGTCACAGAACATAATGTGAGCGACACATTTAATATCTTTTTCAACACAATGAAGAATGTCATGTTGACTATTGTAGCAGCATTACAGTTTAGCGCTCCCTTTGCTCATCACTCATGTCTTTTTAGCCCTTTGCTCCGATACATTAACTTCAAACAACAGTAAACAGCGGATTAATTCTCATTGTTTTTGCCTCATAAATCATTCCAGGTTCTTGTCTTAGGATGTTGAACATATTTTCACAGCCACAGTGTAATGAGGTGTGCAAATAGGTTTTGGCAGGCAGGATTACAGTAGTGTTCGTTCAAGGCCACTGTATCACAACAGCTCGCTGTAATGATGACGGAGGTTGTTTTTACAAACGAATATGGTTTGAGTCATGTTTACAGCGGAACGCTTTGCTGAATCCTAAATGAGGCTGTGGCAGAAAGGGCAGAGCGAGAGTTGGTTTTCTTACATAAAGAGGCACAACATTGCAGTGTAATTCTTCATGACGACTTGAATTCAAGCACCGCAGCCTTTATGAGAAATATCCAAGTGTGTTTGTTCTGTAAAATGGTCTTTTTATTATGAATACTTTTTAAAAAAAATGATTTGAAAAAAGTTTTTCAAGGCAGGAGTATAAATATCGCTGCTGCAACTACAGGTTTGTGATGCCAGTGGGGGATTTTCAGAAGCACTGGATCCAGTCGAACCGTCTTCCTACTTTAAAATCAATCGCAGCATAAAACCCTCTGCTCTCAAAGGGCTGAATTCCTCACTCAAGCTTCTGTTTTCTCTCGCAGTAACCTCCGAGACATCTTCCTGTTAGCAAGCAGAAAGTTTCAACACTTTTAAAATCGCATAATATATATTTCCTGTCAGAGTATTCATCATATTCTGGCAGAGATACTTTCTGACAACAGTTTATACAGTAATTGATCTGGTGGAGACTCACTTTTACCATGATGAGTGGGCGGAGGCGTGCTTCCCCCTCGGCCTTTAAATCACATCAGCGACGCCCTTTTTTTAAAAGTTCTGTCAGTTGTAAATAACTGATTCATGTACGGTGACTTCTTTTGGATGCTTCTGAGCTCTGGGACACCCAGACACCCAAACAGAGCGAGTTGAATTAATTTGCAGTTTACACAGCTCAGTGAATGCAGGATATGTGAATCGCTTCAACTCTTTACATACTGGAAGTAGAAACACAGCAACATGCAGACTAAACAGGGCTCATACAAATCTGTTTATTTACTACTAATTTTAAACAGAAAACTTAATTCTCCAACATCAAAAGTCCTGCAGTTCGTATACGACCACCATCTAACCCAACCACCCGCTCACCGCTCAACAAGAATCTAAAAAAAACAAAGCAATGATTTGGTTTATAAATGTGTTTTTTACAAGGTTTGTGTGACACAGTTTGCTCATGAATCCTCCCTCCCTTATTATCGAACCCTGTTGTCCCCTGTGTGTCCTAGTTCTCTCTCCGGTGATGGGTGGGAGACACAAAGAAGGTGCGAGACTGCAGACCTTCAGGACATCTGCCGTCCGCTGGGACCGGGACACGCACGTTTTGCCGGTGATCGATGGAGACAACAGTGGTAATGGCTTTAACAGGCGAGCAAGGAGGGCGATCAGTGGCCATCGATCCCAGCAGCCAGCAGTGTGTGTCCGAGTCAAAGGTAATGTTTCACTGATTTCTGGGACCCAAAGTATCACACTGGGTCAGTCGGAGCTCTCGATTATTTAGTACCCTTCTCTTTCCAATAGCTTCCTTCCTTTCCTCTTTAACCCCATGTTCAATCAGCTTGGGTTAATTATTGTTCATGATGTTTCTGATTGCCCATTCAATTTTCCACTGCAGGCACAATTGGCTGCAGCAGAGAGACCAAGCAAACACAGGAACTAGATTCCGTCAGTGTGCTGCCTTCTTGTTTTTCGGCTTTGTTTTGTACATTTGCTCAACAAGACGTTTCATTACATCAGGAGTTCAGAGAGGTTGGCTGCTTGTAGCTCCAAAGCAGGAGTTTTATCTCTGAAAGTTCTTGGATGTTTATGCTCAGACAAATACTGAAAGCCGTGCTCTCCCGGTAGATTTTACAGGGCACTGCCGTATTCTCCAGTAGTGCATCTTCACAAACGGCCTGCGGGTACTTTACATGCACATAAAACAGTGCCTCTATATTTACCCTTTAAAAGCCACTGCCAGTTCTGCATGCAGGATGCTTCTGGAATAGCTGTAGACCAGCTGCTTCTTCGGTAGACCACTAACACTTTGAACACTTTGAACACTTTGAACACGAACATTTGACTTCAACATGAACACTTGAACACTTCTGAACACTTTAATTCACTTGAACATGAATATGAACACTTCTGAACACTTGAATTCATTCACCTGGTGCAATATCTAATCCGTGCAATCCTGTGCAATATCCAATACGTTTAAGTATTATCTTACATTTTACATTTTACTCCGTCTGTATAAACTGGTATATTTTGTATTCTTCTTCGTGCAATATCCAATATGTTTAAGTATTAAGTATTATCTTACATTTTACATTTTAAGCATTATCTTACATTTTACTCCGTCTGTATATACTGGTATATTTTGTATTCTTCTTTACTGTCATATTTTGTATTACTGTTACTGTTTACTGTTTAGTTTATTTATATTACTTGATTTCTATCTTCATTTTATTACTTGTGAGCAATGCTGCTGTAATCCTGTAATTTCCCCACTGAGGGACTAATAAAGGATTATCTTATCTTATCTATCTTATCTAAAGTGGACAAAATGTGCTTTGCCATTTTGGAATAACAGTGTACCCACATGATGTCTTTGTCAAATGCCTTCCTGTTACAAAGCATTTGATAACTAGGACATTCTAGCATACTCTGGCTCTCAGTACAGATGAGATCAGGCTCTCACTTTAAGTTAAGTTTAAGTGGTATATGGGCGAATAAGCCTCTTTGTAACTTATTCGGTAGCTGGTGTAAAAACACATTTGGTTTTATTGTATTAGCCTCAGTAAGGCTGATTTAATGTAGCTCTCTGCACCAAATACTTCACTTTACACTGCTACGGTCTATTGACGTCACATTGGCTTTGTGTAAGACAGGCCGTCTATTGAACTTGAGTATGCCAACAGGGATATAGAAGGTCTCTAAGGCCCAGCCACCCGCCTACACTGGGGACACACCTCGGAGCTCAGCAGCTGTCAATTCAAACTCAACGTGCCTCACAGGTGCCAGCTCCGCTCCGCTCTGCCTCTTCCAAGCCTTTTGTGCATTGATGAAAGCAAACTGCCTGCCTGGGATTCAATATGTAATACTGCACATTTCTGCAAAGTCAAACTGACCAGTGTCTCAACTTACTGATGGTTCAATATTGTCAGAGGGCTGAGCTCGCACTAAAAGCCCAGCAGCGTGAGTGCATGTTAGAGCGTACAGCATGTGCAGTACTGTGTGTGTGTGTGTGTGTGTGTGTGTGTGTGTGTGTGTGTGTGTGTGTGTGTGTGTGTGTGTGTGTGTGTGTGTGTGTGTGTGTGTGTGTGTGTGTGTGTGTGTGTCAGTGGCTGACGCATGCGATTGCTGGCGTGAGATGGTCGAGGAGCAGTGATGCAGCAAAATGAACACGCCGTAGTGTCCCTTCAGTCACGTGTTTCTGATCAGTGGATCCACGTAGCAGCTACGATCCTCTGCCCTCTGTCCTTTTTGAAGTGATGGAATGGTGTCGTGGAGTTTGTTTTCCAATTTGTTTTCATTGTCTGCACGAAATACTTTTAATATTTTACACGGCTGTTGACCTTATCCCGCCCCGCCCATTTTTTTAATTCCGGTTTGCGAGCGTTTGCATTTGTTCTTACGGTTTGGCGCTATTAGCGCTGTAAACCATCAGAAATCAGAAACCGTAAAAACGTAAGATTACAAAATGATGCAATGCGGAGACGCAGTAGTTCAGGCATAGAATAAGTCTCTGGATGCCACATCTGCTTTGTGTTCGAATCGTTTGACTTGAGTATTTTAACATTGTGCATTCTTTGTTTCGTGACTTAGTACCTGCAAAACAAAGGACATTCCCATCAGCCTTAACTGTACTGAGTTAAGTGGTCTGTAGCAAATGTTAGCATGCTAACACGCTTAACGTAATACCTGCTTAACATTAGCATTGTCATTGTTAGCATGTTAGCATGCTGAGGCTGTGTCAAGTAGCCTCATAGAGCTTCTAGCATGACTTTGGACTCTGAGTCTTGTTTAAACAACACTACTCCTCACTGCCTCCCTTTTCTTGTTATCTCCGTGTTATGCAAGATGCAATAATTGATTTTTATTGGTCCAACGCAACTTGTGTTTAAACAAGGACTATGTTTACGCAGGGATAAGATGTGAGTGAGCTGCCTAGCCCTCTGTCTCTGCTTGTTCTACATTAAGTTAAGAACAAAAAGTTTTACTACTTAGATTACCTTTTTTTAAATGAAGGATATTAGAGCACAGCTCACGTAGCGTTACTTTACGCCAAGAACCAGAATGAGCAATGTGAGCATATTATCCTCAGTGAATTAGGTTATCCACCCGTTAAAGTTTGGTTTTTGATGAATCGTGTTCGCCGCAAATAGAAGTAAACCAGCTGGCAGGAATAAGACGAATGTGTGAAGTCCAGAGAAGTTTCAAAAAGTATCATCAACACAGTGATTTTTTTTTTTCCCCACTACCCCGAGCAGCGTTTCAGCTCCGAGCTATCGTGACTAACTGTGTCTGTGTGAGCGGGCATCTGTGTGTGCTATTCAAGGCGGTGCAGGGCCCGCTGTGTCTGTCTGATCTCTGGTGGGAGAGCTAGCTCCGGCTGAGGGGTCGTGACCCTTCCACATATAGAGGAGGGGGTGCAATGGAGACGGAATGGCACTGAGCACAATGCCCACTCTTTTCAGCAGGTAATGCATCTGAGGGAAGCACCTGCTGGGGAACGCTTTCATCTCATGTCTGCAAAATGATCGTGGTCATTGTCTGGACCTGTCTGTTTGATGGTTGCTGTATGAAAATGAATGGGTGTGTTTTGAATAGAGGCACAATTGTATCGCATCAAAACCTTTCCCTACAGGGAAAATTGTATTTTTTTTGTTTTCAAGTGCAGAGTAAAAGTAAATGGGTGAGCCCTGTGTGCACTGTTAGACAAACTGCTCTGACCCATCCTGACCTTCTCCGTCCACACTATCTTCTATCTCTTCTGACCTGTCTCAGCCTATCGATTTGTGTTCGCTTCCCGCTGCTTTGTTTATCTGACCCAAGCTGTTCTCGAATCCATCAGGAAGACTTCACTCCGCTGCCTGCTCTCGTTTCAAATGGACAAATCTTCCACGGCCACCGAAAATTGCCAATTTTTCGATGTGAAAACCACCTCCGTCAACACATTGATCTTGACTGCATGGAGAAGTCTATATCGTCACTTCTTAGCAGCGGAGTTCTTGCCTGCTTTGATGGAGCTGGCATTAATTGTTACCTTTATCTGTCCCTGTCTTTAAAGGTCATCCTCTTCTTAGCGGACAGAACATGTTTCTGACTTCGTGGAGTGAATTTCAGGCTGTCAAACCCAGCATGTTCCTGTGCAGCTCATATGGCAGCACAGAGCAAAGTGTCCTTGAAACATATGCTCCATCTCTAATTAAAGAGGAGCTCCAGAAAGGCCCAAAGTAGCCCAAAGCGTATACCCTTAATTAAAGAAAACAGTCCTCATGTTCATATAACTGGTTGTCGATGCTGCGCTTATTACCCAGGTCAAGAGATATTAATCATGCGATGGGAGACTGTCAGTCTACCATCTATTGCGTCATTCTACTGCATTGTCCATATTCTCTATCATCAAATAACAATAAAAGAACACTTGCCTGAGAACAGGAGAAGAGACTGGACAGAAATAACAGAGAGAACCAAAGTGTCTGGTGATGTCAGCTCAGTCAGAGGCTGAGCTGAATGTCCGATGTGTCACGCCAGCTGTCACATTTTATACAAATAACTAAATATAAAAACACAACTGTCGTGCAGCTTGGTGTCAGGAATCATTGAAAGGTTGTTGACAGTTTGTTGTTCTGCAAAGTAACTTTTGCTGCAACCCAGTGTTTTCCTGGGATTGTTTTTTCGAGGGCATCTGTGGAAAGTCTTTCTTGGGATTAGAGAAGAAACGTGGCGTCTCTGATTAGAACACGAGGATCTTTGGCACAAAGCGAGGCACCCCAGATGCACGTTGTTAACCCAGATCCTCGGTAAATCAATACCGGGGCTTGGACTTCATACGTCTTCCTCTTTCTCACTGACAGGCTACCTGAGCTCGATACGGTTGTTTCTCTCCATGTGGGAATCTTGTACTTTGCCTGCATCTGACAACACAAAGGCTTTAACAACAGCCTTTCTGTACACGAAGGTATGGCGCTTTACATGTAGTCTCATTCCTCAGAATGTTAGATGTAACCTTTAACGGCACTAATATGTATGAAAGGTGCTATACAATTAAAGTTTGATTGATTGATTGCAGAATGCGTTCTGTATCCGGAGGAGCTTGTTATTGATATCTGTGGTAAAAACAGATTTCAGACTCTTTCTGTGAGAGACAGAACTCTGGATAGATCCTGGAATGTGATTGTAAGACGTGTGATGCTTTTTAGGAATCATCGCCAATAAAGCAAAAGGAGCTGCATTCACTCACTACTCTGCAGCTTTTTCCAGATGTGTTCCAAGACAAAAGACGTTATTTTTACGCATCAACGCCAACTTTACAGAGCTTCCAAGAATCCACTTGTCTTACCACTCAGAGGTATGAAGGAATGGCCTTGTAGGCTGAACACATCGATACAAACCACAGAGCTGATCCAACGTGATGCCATGTGCATGGTGAGCAACATTTGATACAAGCAAATCCATTCAAAATTGACTAAATGTCATCAATAAAACCTGTAGAGCCCCACTGCAGCCCTTGTAAGAAGAACAGAATCGAAAGGTCTACCACGGACAGGAGTAACACCGCTGAGGTTTCCAACAGTCTTGACTTTACTATTCAGAGTATCTTTTCTAAATCAAGTAAGACATTCCGTGGTGGAGTCATCTACATTTATACAAGCTTGAGCCGTGTGTTTCCACATTAACATGCACCGTCCTTCTGTTTATTCATGAGGCGGTGTTTCCATCCATCCAGAGTTTTCCCAGAAGAGGCGGGAAGAGTTACACAAGCAAAAAGTAAAATGTAGCTTATAGCGAGAATTCACATATTATTACCCCCTCCCCCCCTCCTCCTGCTCTCTCTATCTATCTATCTATCTATCTATCTATCTATCTATCTATCTATCTATCTATCTATCTATCTATCTATCTATCTATCTATCTCTCTCTCTATCTCTATCTCTATATCTCTCTCTCTCTGTCTATCTATCTATCTATCTATCTATCTATCTCTATCTATCTATCTATCTATCTATCTATCTATCTATCTATCTATCTATCTATCTATCTATCTATCTATCTATCTATCTCGCTCTTGCTCTCGCTCTCTATCTATTCATCTCTCTCTCTCTCTATCTCTATCTCTATATCGCTCTCTATCTCTATATCTCTCTCTCTCTATCTATCTATCTATCTATCTCGCTCTTGCTCTTGCTCTCGCTCTCTATCTATCTATTCATCTCTCTCTCTCTCTCTCTCTCTCTCTCTCTCTCTCTCTCTCCCCCTCTCCCCCTCTCCCTCCCTCCCTGAGGTTATGTCCAACCCAATATGGAGGACAGAGCTGTGTTATTAGTGGAGGGCTGTCCTCGTCAGCACAGATGTGTGTGGGTTGTGCTCTGTTGATCGTCTGAGATGCCGTCGAGCAAACGCCTCTCCGTCACCTCGTATCTGCGCTTCACACGCAGCTGGAGGCAGAACAAACAGGCGCAGAACTTCTAGCCCGTCACATCGTTACTTGGAAACTTCTGAAAAAGCGCCGATGTGGCATTTGACTCACTACGCATTGCTGGTGCAGTTGCCGGATGACAAATTCTTCGCCACGATTTGAATCCACCCACGGCTCAAGTCACCCATGTACTTTCAACAGTGTAATGATGCACAGGTCGTGTTTTTCCTGCATGAGCATACAGCTTCTTCAGAGAGTAAAGAGAATTGAGAATTAGATTATTTAGCAACCACAGTCTGTATATAAGAAGTGGACGTAGTCACTGGGAAATTACGCCGTTTTGAAGCCCAAAGTTTAGCATTTTTGCCGTCGCCATCTTGGTTTTTGGCCGTCGGCATTTTTCATTTTTTTTTGCAACCAGAAGTGACACGAGAGGATGGAGCGAAGTACAATCGAACGCTGAATAAGACATTTTTAGGCAACCAAAATGTAAAACACACAACTCCTGACACACTGATGGCCAGAAGAAAGACATTAATTAACCTCTGCTTGTTTTCTTTCATATCTTACCGGTGTTTTTCGTTAAAAAGGTAACCAGGAACCCTGCTTTCTGTCTTATGCAGCACCAGGTGTGTGTTAGTGTGCAGGATGTTCGTGATGACGTGAGGTATAGAGGACAGGAGGCCAGATATCAGATGCTGGTGTTACGTGGCAGAGGCCAGCTGGAGGGATCAACGGCCTGCGTAGCAGCTCGTCAGATGGGACGGCTTAAAGCGGTCCGGCAATTAACCTGCCAATGTAGCGGAGATCAGAGATGACTCGACTCGTTGTATCCACCAGAGGGGAACATAGGTTGTTTGGTTCACTGATGCCGCCATCGGCTGTTTTTAAAAACATAACTGATCTTTCACAGCTGTGGCTCAGGTTTGGTTAGGTTGAGGCACAGGTTGGGTACCAGCGTGTTTTTTCTTGAGAGGACAGACTTTTGGAAACAAACGATGCATTTAGATTAGTCTTGTGTGGTAGAGGACTACATTGGCTCTTGATAACGAGACCTCGTGTGACTTGAGATTGGCCCATGAAAAACATAGCAATAGATAAATAGTGAATACTAACAACTTGGACCAATGACTGTATGTCTTGTCATTCATCGCTGAGGCAGAGCCAAACGGATCCCATCACATCAGCAGCAAGAGGCTAGTTGTGTCCTTTGAGTGTGTGGGTGGGTAAAAAGGTCAAAAAGTGTCATTGGGGTCAATTTGATCTTGTCTGTGGAACAATTTAATGTGAGCTTCAAACTGGGGCAACAATGCCTGTCGAGTTGTGCTGTAGCAGGGCCGTAGTTTAGTCATGATGCAGCTATTCTCATCCTGTAGCCTATTCTGAATCTCCAAAGAGACGGATCAATCAATGCTGTCTGCCAGCGAGCCCACTGCAGGTCTTCGTGTGGAGGATGTGGGTGTCACAGTGAAATGCTCACTCTCACCCACTAATGCGCGTATATCAACTTGACTCATTCTTATAACATCACTCTCCTCCTTCTATCTGCATCGGAGCCACATAGCCGAGGAAAAGAAAAGGCTTGCTGCACTGCAACTGACTCACCAGAGGAGCTTGTGTGGTTTCTTCTCCAATGTGATCATCGGAATCTGCACATATCATCAGGCTCCTCCTCTGCTCTTACAAAGCTGCACGTGTGTTTAGCATATCAATGCTATGATGCCGTTATAGTTTCACACTCTCCTGAGTCATGTGACGGCAACCTGAGCTGCCAGTTGTTATTCTGCAGTGCATTCGTTCAACCTGGTTTTTTGCAGGGGAGCTGCCATGCGGATTGATTATTCAGCCCTCTGACAGCTGGACAGAGACACACAATCCTCATGTATATCTTTTTATTCCTGCAGCCCAACAGCTGTCGGCCTTTCCCTCTGGATAATCAATCAATTCACCGCTGGTAAAAAGATGTATTTCGTTATTTAAGTTTTTTTTTTATTTTCCCCTCCTCCCTCCTCACTGTGGAGGCAGTGTGTGAATCATTACAGGAGAAGTGAGCAAGCAGAGGGAGGAAAAAGACAGGTGGAGGGAAAAGAGAGAGAGAAAGGGGGTGACGTTCACTCGTGGGAGAATAAGAAAATGAAATAGAAGAATTGGGAGAGAGAGAGAGGATGGCGGTCTGAGGCGCAGTGACGGAGAGGATGAGGGTCCGCGGCTTCACAGATTACAGCTCGGCTCGTCGTTGGCGTCTCCCGATAATTTGCTGCCCTCGAGGGGAGCGGGAGATCGGTGGTGATTGCAGTGGATAGATATGAGAGGGGGAATACGTATATTATGGACTTTTCTCTGGCTTTCAGGGGCAGATCTATAAAGAGAGTGCTTATGGGAGGTGAGCCTTTTCCACCATCTCGCACACTCGCAGGCTTCAGAAAACATAAAGTTTATAAGGATCAGCGGGAATGTAAATAAGAGACACGAGAGTATTTTCTCTTTGACACATAGCGCTGTATCTCAGTTGCATATCTTACATTTCTTAGTGGCGTCTCTGTTTCTATCCTAGTTTTCACGTCGTAAAGTCTTGAATCCTTGCTGTCTCTGTAGTCATGGTAACCTTTACATCTGTGTCCCTCACTTCCAGGAGTGCAGTAATACAGAGATGCTGTTTGTGTTGTTTCATGTGAAAGCTTCTCCGTCAGCTGCACTCAGCCTCATCTTCTAAGTGGTGTGATGACGAGCGCGTCGGCCTGACGTCGGCTTCGTGGTCCGTCGTCCTGACGCTGACAGCAGCTCCTCAACAGCAACACCGATCACCTCGGATTCTAAAAATGAAAACATGTAAGAGAGTAAAGAAACATACGTGGAGGTGGTTCTTAGTCAACATGATTTGAATCAACATCTGGCTCCCAGACACAGCTGCAGAGGCTTCTGGGTATTGCCAGAGAGGCACATTGTACAACCGCTGCATCTCCTTTTGTGCAGTGAATCATGTGAGGCACTTCCTCTGGAATACATCTTCACGGGCAGATTGTAAATGCTCTTGATCTCCACTAATAGAGGGGGAGGAGGTGAGGCATGCTACTGTAGTTAGCAGCTCCATAGGAAGACATACAGATTATGATAGAAAGATTTCTTTAAAGCAACAGTTTCTCATTTGTATCTTTGTAGCTTGTCTGGTCTTTTGGTGCATCCCAACTTGATTTTGTGTTCTCCCGACTAGGGATTGGTATTTATAGATGTGTCTGTCTGTGTTGCCTTGTCGCTGGATCCCAAGAAACGTCAGATCTATAACGACACAGATGACCCTCTGCAGCGGTTCAACATTATACAATGTTCTCATGAATGGAAACGCAACAAGCACCGTTGTATTATAGAAGTGAATGCACCTGTGGTGTTGTGTGCATAATGATGAGGTCGGCTATAATGGCATCATCAATTGATAATGTACGCTGTTGAGTTCTACATTTAAAAATCTGTTATTGTTACTCTGACGTTTTCTCTAAATACGGCTTTGCCTCGTGGAGTGTAGCCACGTAGAGCGAGAGAGGAGGATCACAGCTCTTTATCAATCCCTCATTGTGATAGTTTAAGGTGTTAATATCCTGCGAGGGATTTGCTTGTCGGATGTTCGAGCAGCACCTGAAGCCGCATCCCATCACGTTCCGGCAGAGCAGGGAGGGCAGACACAACCCGACTGTGTGACGTTCACACCCACTTCAAGCCGCGATTGTCCAAGTGAGAAAGTAAGCAGGTTTGGAAATTCCTTTATTGTGCAACTCTTTCTGAACAAATAAGTGCAACACACACACACACACTCCGTTATCCCCATATTTAAATGATTACCAGCTCTTTTCTCTCTGCGACAGCTGGCTTTCCTCTTCGCTCTTCGAGTGTGGCTGTTTGGAAAACAGCTATAAACACTTTTTGCTGACACGTCATCCCAACAAGTTACCAGCTTGCCTCCGCTCGCCCTTTAGTTTTATTTCTCCAGGTTTTGAGATACTCTGACATTTCTCCCTCCACACACACACACACAATACATCCGAGGTTAATAGAATCTCAGTGTTGAAAAACTCTGGTCGAAAAGGACTTGAGTGTTGTTCGTTCTGTAGCTCTTGATGAGTCGTGATGTCTGACACTGAAGCGTTTGTCCTCCGTAGTTCCTTTACGTGTCCTTGCCCTTTGTCGATCCTCGTCGGGAGGCTTGTAACAATCGCTGAGATCTGCGAGGGCATCGCTGTAGGTCAGCCTTTCACAGGCACTCAGCAACGAGGTCCAGAGAGTGATGGAGTGTCCATCTGCTCAAACCTATTGAACATGTTGACGAGCGATTCATTTCTCTGCTTTCCAGACGTTTGTTGGTAATAGACAGATGCCTCCAGCCCTCGACAAAGACATGAACGTCAGCTGATATCGGGGTCGACTGAAGTATGAAATAGTGTAAGTAGGTCAAAGTGTGTGTGGGTGTGTTTACATGACAAATTGTGTGTCTCTGATGCTGATATATGACGAGATATGTGTTCAATGTCACTCAGCCCTCCATGATCCGCCACGGCAGCTTACCTGGGGTTGCTTTGTCTTTGTTTAGGAACAAACTAATTAAATCGTCGTAGGGCTGGTGCACCTTGCTTCATTACCCCCCCCCCCCCCCCCCCGGCCCGTCCCGTCCCAGCTGCAGACAGACTCATCAGCGGGAACACACAAACTCTCAGTGCGCACACAGGAACACACACTGAAGCAGACAGCTGAGCTGACTGTAGCACATTGCCACACACTGCTGGTCCCTCATGGGTGCTCTTATGTACCGTCACCCCGGGGCCTGACTCAGCCAACCGCCGGCCCCCCCCCCCCCCGACGCTCCCCATCGCCGCACCTGGATGCAGCTCGCGAGACCGTATCGTGTTCATTTATTTCTCCCGGCGAAATGTAATTATTTCACATCAACGTGCTGCTCTCTCCCCGGGAAAGTTCGTCTTGCTATCGCACAGATATCTGCAGACCCAGAGAGATAGCAGCTTTTTTAATAGCTGGAACTCTGCTGCTGACGCTGGAGCAGAATTAATGTGCTGCTCTGTGGTGTGTGTGTGTGTGTGTGTGTGTTTGTTTGTTATGGTGTTGGTGGTGTTACGGCTTATTTGGCGGAGGCTCGTACCGTCCTCTTGGCTGGCAGGCTGACATGCTCCTGCAGCAGATGGTGCCGACTGAGAACACGAACACTGCCATGCCCTTGGATGGGACAGGAAATCTCTCCTCCCCTCGTTTCCTTTCTTTGCCTTTCTCTTCCCTTTCTTCTCCCCACTCCCTTTTTTTTTTTTTTTTTTGAATGGAACTGTGGGACAAGTGAAACTAAGCATGCGTCTTTACTTTTTATAGCCATTTCAGTGCAATAAATATGCTAATAGCCCAACATTTGTACTATGTGTGTCCTCTGCTTTGTCTGGAGTTGGTTTGTTTCAGTGTCCCATTGCTAAACTGCTAACCTCTGACCTCCGGGAGAAGCTGTAAGCGTGGCTTACCCTTCATTAAGCCCGTCTGTCCGTGCCGATTATTACTGCTGGTAGTTAACCCTGGGCCGCACATGTGACCAACCTACAGCAACTTTCTCCCCAGATGTCACAGCAGCCCTGTTTCTGACGTAGTGATGCATTAAGTGCCTGCGACTGGGTGTCTGGTCGTGTCCCGTCTGTCCTCCTGGTCTGGTTCGGCCATCACGCCGCCCACTCACCTGTCTGCTCCGCCGCTGTCCGTTTACCTGCAAATCACTTTTTGGTCCAGTAACGTGGTGATCTGTGTGATTTGTTTTCCCTCCTGTTCCCATGGACCCGTCAGTCTGGCCTCCTCTCTGCATCCTGTCAGCCACGTCGTGTCTCCATTTTCATAATTTGCTTCGTCTCCCTGCCTGTCATTGTCAACAGGGGCTGATTGACTCGTCTCTCCGCGGGGACGGCATCCGTGCACCACTTTAGGATGACAGGATGACACATTTCCGTCCGTTTCGCAGTGTGATATTTTCATCGCGCCGCTCCGTTTCGCGGCGCGATCCGTTTGTCATTGTGCTGAGTTGATTGCAGCCATCAGTCATGAGTACCCACTGAGTTTTCATTATCCTACAGCTCTCGGGGCATTTATGTCTTTTGAGACCTCCGATGCTTTTAACAACACAAGAGTCGAGAGCTGAGCGGGAACCAGAGCGTCCAGAGATCAGTGTCCCAGTGGACACAGAAGGGATGAGCCACAGAGGTCATCAAATAGAGAGATTATCGCTCCAGACAGTCTGATTCAAAAAAAAAAAAGCGGCCA